>CM046722.1:66800840-67321588 GCA_025584915.1 Monochamus saltuarius | reverse complement strand
AATAATAATGGCTTAGAAAACGTCAATATATATAGTATTTTTGCTGTTGTTACGTTGCGTGTCTTGATTTAGCTTGTGTCAACTTTTTTTATTCCTCAAGTTTAAAAAGTTCAAGAGAATATGTAACAAAAATGCTTGGAAGGATTTGAAATAGTTCCAGTAGATACATTTTCTATATGCTTTTAGTAGGATAAGTGGTATTTCAACAGTTGTACCTATGCCTAGGAGTAATGGTTTGAAGATGATAAAGCTAAATAAGTTGCAATATATCGTAATAAGTAATTTATAAAAAAATAATCCTGCAGTTTGTATTAGACTTCACTAGAAATACTCATATGACTACTAAACTAAATAAGAGTCCTTGTTTCTAAATCTTTCATGGGAAGCACGACTTGCTCCAAACATACCTTACGTTCATTTGGAGAAAAAATAGCAACTGCACTGTGCTACGTTCTCATTTTTGAGAAAAGTATAACTCAAAACCTATGCAATAGATGTCGCTGTGTAATAAGCTTAAATACGCAGCAGTTGGCGGTAAATAAATATGCAATAAATTTCATTACCTCGATAACAAAATTTCCTCAAAAAATTATAAGTTCAAATATAAAAGTTGAACAGATTTTTTATAGAATTAGATAGTCAATAATTTATGAATTTTATTTCATGTAAGTTACACAATTTATAACAGTATAATAAAACAATGAATTCTGTAATATATCTGTTAAAATAGAAGGTATGATTGGTTTAATAATGAAAAGATTGCTTGCAAAAGTAATTGATTTTTCAATGCTTTATTCTATTATAAATAGGAAAAGAAGTTAATTACACGACTAGTAATTAATAGCGATTAATAGGATAAAAAATAGATGCATACTTTATGCTAAATGTTATTGTTACATACATTTGTTTCGAACTACAATGGTTTTCATCAGTACGATGTACTACTGATAATTTTTTTCTGTGAAAAGTTAAATATACTTAGTATGACTAAAAAAAATTAGTAGAATCGTAGATATATGTAGTTACCATTAATTTTATATTCATTAAAAAATCGAATCAACCATAAATAAATAAATTCCAAAATAATGTGAGGCTATTCTTCTCAGTATTTTTAAAACAGTTAATTCAAAGTGGTATTCTCAAAAGTAACAATATTTGTTAGTGAGATTAAAATTTGGTTTACATAATTTGCGAATTAATTCTAACCCGAAACATTTCCCTGTCTGCAGTAACTGAAAAAGCTTTGATTTCTGTAAGAAGTATCTGTGATATATAGGAATAATATATATTTTTGCAGTTTGGTACACAGCAGTGTATTCAGCAGTATTCTTCCTAGGCATTTTATATTAAAAAATAAAACAAAAGCAGTAAGGCAATTTAGATAATCAATTCACTAGTTATAATTAACTGTTCGCGTTATATTAAATTTTAGTCAAACACAGAAAACAATTATCACACAGTGATAACTTACCTTCATCACGTTGCAAGAAAATATTAAATTTTAACCATCCATGTTCCATGTTACATGTTTTAACCTCAGATTTTTAATTATTATTGTTTCCTTTCGCTACCAGTTATACTACCAACTTTGCTCTTCCTTTTAAATTGTGACACAGTTTTCTGTATGCTAATTTTTCTCAAGTAGTAGTGTTTTTTCAAATGACCGTAAAATGGCGCTCATGCACGCGATGTTTCTCAACCTATCCTTTAAGAGCGTCTTTTATCTTTAGCCATATGGTAATAGAATTGTCCCAAAAGTGTACCGTTATAATATATGGAAGTTCAAGTCAATGCTTATCAGCAATGTTTAAAATTAAATAAATATTTTACTGCTCACAATATAAATACTTTTAACGACGAAATTTATCAATTTTGATTCCTAAAATAAGAACACATAAAAATTTAAAAGCAAAAACATTTTATCAAGTCATAGCAAATTAATTACTTTATAGCTGTTATATTTCATGAAAAGGAATATTACGTTTAATGACACAAATTTATTATTTTAGCCAGGAAAATATACGTGACTAAGTGTCTCTAATATTAGCACGATTAAATATAGATCATATTATGTTTAGCAGCTCAGATAAAATTGATTACTAATTAACTAAAAATGTTAGTTTCGTAAATAAATAAGCTAGAAAATATTCGTGATTACCTTGAATAATCTCCAGCGCATTGCTGCTCCAACGTACCTGAAATGAAAATAAAGTAATAATTAAATAAATCCGAAAACAATTGTTACATACACACAAGGGGCTCAATATACAGGGTGTCATCTAACGAATGCTACATACTTCAACGGTATAATCTAGAACCCAAATAGTGTTGATTTTATCAAACATGCTTAAGTGAAAAATGTCGCAAAAAAGTTACAGGGTGTTAAAGTAAACTTTTTTATTTATGGTTTTCTTTGTAAGTCAGAACCCAGTTAACAGATTAGAACAAAATATGCTATTGTTTAGTTTTTCTTCATTATTTAGGTGATACTCTGTATAATGTTTATGACTTTTTAAAAACAATACAGTGCATAAAAGATTGTCCAGAAAAAATTTGTTAGTTATTTTTTTACTTTTCGGAAACCTTAAGGTTTTGTCGGGCCAATATTATCTTTTCTATGACAACCAATTTGACTAGTGAGAATTGTGTAACTTATGCATGAAAAGTCAACTTGTCAACATGACAGTCATAACAGATAAAAATCAATATAACTGTTAAGTGCAAACGACTACGAACATAACATAACAATAATCTTTCTTTTTCTGTGCGGCGATCTATGTATCTCAAGACATTTGTTAAATTTATTTTTCATTTTCTGAAAAGTAGCAGTCTTATTTAGACAAATTCATTTACTTTTACACGATATTAACATACGAAACTAATAAACGTAAATAGTCATTATTGGTTTAGATATCTAAGTGTGAAATATATATTTCTGTCAAGAACTTCAATGATTTTAAATTGTTTTTCTCTAATTCATACATGAAGGTTTTATCTTCATTTAAATATAATATAGTTAGCAGCAACCAGTCTGACTTGGAAAATAAAATACTACATGGCAACTGTACTATAAAATAATTGTCATCTATTATTATGAAAAACGGTGGCTGTTATTTCTTATACAAATGAGCTGAGATATACGTGTACTAGACGACTGGGCGATATTTTATAAGCACAAAATATAGTTTGCAGTTAAAAATAGAATAAGTACCTACGTAAAGCTTATAAGTCATTCTCTAATTAGAATATTCAATGTGCAAATCACTTTTTTTGTATGCAAAGTTGACATTACTTATATTTGTAAGAAGTAGATAAGATCCCAATACTTCCCTAATTTATGCAATGTCTTCATGTATTAATTGACTTATTATTCTTAAAAATTCAACAAAAAAATACCACTGAACAATATAAATAAATAGTTAATAAATAAGAAAGTAAACCAAGTGTTAAAAGTGTGACATACCTTGAAATATTAAGAAATAGAAATGAAATTATAGAATTTGAAAGTTGCAAACATAATAGATTAGGTTCGTGATGGGATTTGAAATTTTGCATATGTTATTAGAATTTTATCAGAATATCAAGAATACTGGTGATAAAAAACATGGCAACTGTACTATAAAATATTGTCATCTATTCAAGAAAGAAGGTGGCTGTTATTTCTTATACAAATGAGCTGAGATATACGTATACGCAGAGTCAAAATTTCGGCTCATCATTGTAGTTCTAAAAACAAAAATAGTTCGCAAAAAATAGAATATAGTATTTCCTAAGCAGCATTTAAATAGAATTCAATGTGCAAATCACTTTTTGTATGCAAAGTTGACATTTTTTGTATACAAAGTTGTAGATAAGATCCATATTTGATTAATTTTCATATATAAAATTGTTCATGGTTTTTAAGATTTTATATCATAAACTACATTTTTGTAATAAGAACTTGTAATCATTTAAAAATATTTCAGCTGAAATAAAACAAACAAATTCCCCGCATACTATTAAATTAAAGGTTAAGCAGAATTTTACTATTTTGTGTTGAAATTCAAATCGTGTCACACGGGAATTCCTATCATGACAGAGATTAATGAGGATACTACCTGGTCTCCTGAGGAATTTCAACTTATTATACTAGACCTCTAATTATACGAATACATTTTTGTGACATTCAACTTCACAACGATGTATACAAATCAAGGTCTCCTTAAAGCATATTTAACTTACGGCCACTATTTCCCTAATTCATTACAGTGACATAGAACAGCTGTTGGAGTAAAAAAGGAAAAACGAGAATTTCAGTACTTCGAATGTTATAAAAAATAATGGAATAGATCAATATAGTTTATGAAATACTGTATGCAGAAAGTATAAATAGTCATTTATTGGTTTGTTATACTTAAGTAAGGGATTTAGTCTAAGAGCCAGTGGCCGGCAACCTATAAGTAAATGATTATACTTGAAATTTTGCACAGTGAGTCTCTTATACCTATCACCACAGAAAATATAGCTACGCTAGCGTTAGCTATATATTCTGTGCTATCACTCATGATGTGGGGACTCGCTAAGCCCGGCGAGGCCGACTCAAGAGTTACTCAGGTGCGAGAAGTATGAAAATGTAACACTTCGTTATTAAATTAACAAAGCTGCCGATTGAAAATTTTAAAATATACAATTATTATTATATAAAAATATAAAGGCAGACGATTACCGTGCTTCTAAGGTCATGGCAGACACTTGTGAAATTGGCAAAAATTATAAATCTCAAAAGTGTTTGATTAAATCTGATTTTTGACGTTAAAAAACTGTCAGAAATGTCAAGCATTGTAACGGACATCACCAAATCTCAGAACCTGTGCCAGAAATAGAGGTTATTTGTTACTTATATCATTTTAATATTAAAAGGTGCTAAATGCAATAAATAATAAAAATAAATGCCTAATTTGTTAGATCTGAAATTTTCAAATTTTCAAACGGCAGCTTTGTTAATTTAATAACGAAGTTGGTTAAATTTTCATACCTCTCGCACCTGAGTAACAGTTGGGTCGGCCTCGCCGGGCTTAGCGAGTCATCACCTCATGAGTGATAGGTATAAGAGACTCACTGTGCAAAGTTTCAGGTATAATCATTTACTTATAGGTTGCCGGTCACTGGCTCTTAGACTAATTGGTAGCCCCCTGTCACAAAATGAATGTTCCTTCCATGACCTTAATTGGAAATCTTTGACTTGCTCCTGTCGTCCTCGAACTAGGCTTTGTAGAGGCTGATCCGCTATCAGAACCACTAAGCTCACCCATATATTGGCATCGCTTTCTGTGATTGTAAAAATAAAATTCATAATTTATTTTCTTCATACAGGCGGGAAAAGGAAAATGAAAAGAAATCCGAAAGAACTGGAAAATGTAAATGATATTGGCTAATTTACAGCGATGGACCGTTAGAAGTTTTCATGATTGTGATGATTTTTTTATGAAAATTTGACTCCCTGTATTACAATCAAGTATGACTTTTCCAATGAAAATATTTTCAAGAAGCTGTTTCTTCCAGAACCGGAAGTATCACCAATTTCATTGCTTTAAATCAAATGATATTCTTTTTCAGTTTTTGAGTTCTTCACTTCAACGAGACGGTCATAGGATACGTCTTTCCTATATATACTCGCGTCAAGAATTCAGATGTCTTACGTCATGGTTGACATTATTAGGCGATTGTTTTTATTGTCAACGTAATTTTCGATATTTGGTCGCGTTTAAAAACAACATTTTTTGCAATTTCATGCCATATACAAAGCAAACATTTAGTATAGTATATAGTTTTATTACTCTCAGTTGCAGTCTCTTAAATATTTTGATAAAAATATAATTAATTATTCATTTGTTCGTATGACGTAAGTCGCCTGAATTCTTGACGCGAGTATAATAACTATTGTCATTTTCGAGATGTTTACAATATTTCGGAAAATAATAATTTTTTATCACTTTGTCTGGAATTAGCTATGCACATTGAATGAAATGGAGAAATAATTTTTATAAAATATACATAATTTTTGTAAAGGAGTAGTTGAATATTTAAGCTTTCTAGCAATGTTCTACAGATAGTTTAATTATTGCATACAGTGTTGGAAAATCAAATTTTGTAAACTTCAAATCATCAAATATATTTTTTCAATAGAACGCCCTGTTAATCCATATTACCCATTTCTATATCTATATCTTGCTTTCTGTGTAAATAAGGATTTTTGTTAAAATTAAGTGAATGCGTCATAATTTTGCTGAGAATTAGTATTACCTGTGTGTTTTCAAAATATCAAATCATATCAGCGCAATTATAATGCCAAGCACTGAAAATGATTACAGTGTGGTTAAATTTCCACCGACGGTATTACACATGTGATTTAACTTTTCTATCGGACGGCAGACTGATTATGATTACAATAGATTACAATAATATGATCCGACGGCAAAATTAATATACTGAATACGCACGGTGGAATATTAGTCTTGAAAAAAAATTTTCCACCGAATGCCGGCATATTTTCTTGTTTCAAAATTCTGCCGAAAACATATTATAAATTCACATTGAAACCTAATTGCGGTTCACCTGTAAATATTGAATGAAATAAGTTTTTAAACTTGGAGAAGTTATTGAATCCAACGAAGAGTTCGAAAAAACAGCATAATTACTTCAATAAAGAATATGTGTTATTCTGTAAAAGAGAAGAGAAAACTATATTTGCAGTTAAACGAAAACAACGGTACAAAAACCCAAATCAAAAATACTACCAGTAGAAATATGCTTGCATGAAACATAGTTTATCTACTCCTATTAATTTAAATATTAATTATTCAACTGCTTTTGAGCAATTAATAGTCTCAATAAACAAATAGCGTGAGTTTTTATAGTGAGTTATAACTCACGTTGGGCTTCTACAATGATAATTCGGTATGTAAATAGAGTACGCAGTAAATTCTTGGACATTTTTAAACCGATAAATACGATCCATTGTAAAATGGAGAGAATTTTTAACAAGTGGAAAGGAATGAATAACTAAAAGATTTTAAAATTATAAAATTGTCAACGCCTGTCAGTAGGCGGAACTGTCAATTATTCTCATTGAGGGGACTAATGTCATTTGATATTTTAACAAAATAATTTTGACGTTTTCAAATCAATTTCCAATAATAGTCATAAAAAAGATGTTATAGTCGTAGATAAAGTATAGCATTCAACTTGCGGTAATGGTCAAAACTCACTTGATCATCTGCGTGAGTTATGACCTGCATTACCGCTCGTTAAATAATATACTACTAAATCAACAGCAAAATGAAAACAAAGTACTAAGTAAGTTGACGTATATCTATAATTACTCTGTGATTTCCATGTGCATTTAGGTACAGCCAACTGTCACAAATTAAACATATTAAATTATGCCGCCGATCGGCGGAAAATTCATTTTGGAGTGAAAAATTCTGCCGAACATATTCAATAGATCAATTTTACCGACGGACATATTGTAATCGTAATCAGTATGTCGTTCGACGGAAAAATTAATTCAAATGTATAATAACGCCGGCTGAAATTTAACCACTCCGAAATAATTATTCAAACGATGATGTTCACAATCACCACCTGTAAACGAAAAAACTGTTAATTTTAATTTTAAAATAGTGTAGGTATATTGTTTTTTAAAATATTTAAATAAACATTTTATTGCAAATTTTCTTTATGGCTACATTATTTTTTATACAGATTCGGAAATTGCGGATCTTTACAGAGAAAGTAGAAATTGCCGCTTCATTCCAGGGAAGGTACGAACTTTAAGAGAGGCGGCGACGTGCATTGGTCTAACATTCCCCACTACTACGGTAATCGGTCCCGTATCGCCAACGCCAATTCGCCATTGCAAATCTAACTGTTCGGTCAACTGATCCCAGTGTTGTCAGATCTCATGCATTCCGAGGAAATCTTATGCTCATATTTTGATTACAAAATCTCATGCTTTTTAATAGACACAAAACGAAATAATAGAATTATTAAAATTACTTTTTGAAATCTACCAAGACAAAGACCTAACGAGAAATAAAGGCAAAATCGAGGGCAAAATTGAATAGATAGAGATAGGTATCTACAATATTTGGGTACTTGAAATGTCCTTTATTGTAGACTGCTCTCTTAATAATTAGCAATGAATACATAAACGGGTATGACAGTCTACGGATATGCGGTGTGTGTGCTGTATTCACGCTGTATTGCAGTGATTCTTAACTCTATTTCGTAAGGGTACCTACATTTTCTAGAACAACAGATTTTACGACCCGTGAGTCAGCCTGCGTCACGTCAACTGCGCCTCAACGTTTGCCCGGCCTAACAATAAAATAAATTAGAAACGTTACGTGGTTAATAACTTTTAAGTAAGTACCTGTAACTACCTACTTAATATGTAATATTATGATATAATAGCAGAACATAAAGCTTTTTAATGAAATAAAAATGGCATTACAAAAGTAATTAAAAATTAAGCTGTGTCAAGAGGTGTTTTTTGATAAATTAAGCCATCTCATGCTTTTTTCTCCAAACCTCATGCTTCTTAGAAATTATTCTCATGCAATGAATTTTTCCCACCTGGCAACACTGCTTGATGCGAACACGCTGTGATCGAAGTATGCGTGTAGCATGACACAAATACACGCAAGCGGCAAAATACAATTCACCATCCTCAAGATCCTCACTTTCCAAGTGTGTATAGTAGAGTAGGTATATATTTTATTTTAAAATTTACAAGTGAATATAGGTATATGACTTCCAAGATTAACTAGCAAAACTTAACACATTTACCTATAACCTTTTATAATATTTATATTTATTACATTACAAATATTTTATTTATACAATAAGCAGCCTTACATCACACTTTTGGAATACCCCTCGTATATAAATATTTTCCAATTGGGGAGAAACTACTTTTTAAAGTCCCTCGTAATTGGCCATTTTTTGCGACAGTATGTACGTGCGGCGGTACGGCCTTGATCTCAAAACATCAAAGTGCCGACAGAGAGTGGTATAACTTATATTTATTCCGTAAACTTTGGTATTAATCTTGATACTAGTATAGCTTCTTTTCCGTGTAGTAAATTCGTTAACAAAATTGCCTAGTCCCAAAATTTTCCATTAATTAGGAACAGGTTTCATGTTTAGTTTCTACACTCTGTACACTTTATTGAATATTTTTAGCTACCTTTTAACTATTTTTCTCAATGCGAACACGAAATTTTTTTATTTCAAAATTTGATTTGAATATAATAGTTGTCCAAAAGTAAATAATTCATATTGACACGAGTATAAATTATGTAATAGATAATACAATAGGGATCTACATACAAATGTTGGATTGGCTTCCGTAGTTGCAAAACAGCTCTATAAATAAATATATAAAACCCTTCTGTACATTTTCTACTAAATCATGTATATCATGTCGAAACTTGTACGGTTCATTCGGGTCACGTGCGGTTGTAAAATGTATTTTCCACGATCCAACTGCATACAAACTCGCAGAGTGGGCTTAGAAAATTTGTTGACGTAACATGAAAATATAGCTGTATAATGAATATTATGTAATGCAAAAGCATTAGTATATACCATATGGATAATCTTTAACATGACAAATGTAATCAGGTATAAATTTACATAGCACAAGAGTTAACAAATAAAGATGAAAATTAAATCATATCCTTTAATAATTTCCTCTTGCATTAAAACACTGCAAAAATATTTATATCGAAAAATTTAATTATGGGCTGAGCCAATGAACCGAATTAGTGGTGATGTGTCAAACTTTATAAACCAGAATAAAAATTAAATTAACAAGATAACACCTGCAATTATCTATTTTTATTCAATTATTATCCTTACATAGCCATTTAGCATAGGTGAGGTAAGCGACGAATAACCCTAGTTGTTTTAAGTCTTTCTAACCCGACGGAAGGGACCATGCGTTCGTCAGTTACCTTGCCTACGCATACTGATGAGAGCTACTAAGCTCGAAACTAGTATATATCTGGTTGGACTACTGACGAGGGACTATATAGTTGATTGATATATGTTTTCCAGGTGTAATTCAATGCTGGTCGGGCATTAGCCCGCAGAGTAGTTGTTTCCTCTAATTTCGTGTTTGCAATTTGAGTTTGCTCGCCTGCCGGTTGAGCTTCTGAAAAATATTTTAGGAATTGTTTCCGTTACGATAAATCTACTATTTAGCTTTATTAATATTTTCAGTAGGACACAGACTCAGCAATCCCAAAAACTTGAACTTATATTGGTATCTTTCGATATAACCTTGAAATGACCATGAAACGAATCTGATAGGGTCAAATGGACCGTGGATTTGAATTCAGTGACTTCAAAGAAATAAATGCACAACGATTCTATTTGCATAACTATACCTTCTTTGATCTTGGAATGACTTTGAACCTTACCTGATATAGATAAATGAATATCTTATTCGGATCCAGTGACACCAAAAACATGCATACGATGTCTGATTCGCATGCATCTATCTTCCGATTTGACTTTGAAATTACTTTAAATATTAGCTGCTGAAGTTGAAAGGATCCTAGATTCGGATTCAACTAGTAAAAATACATCGAATATTAGCATAGTCCGTCGGACACTTTTTTGATGGTACTGATGTTGCTGTTTAATAAATTATTGAGGTCTATGAAATGACTACTAGTTGGTGAGATACAGGAATACTAAATTCATTCCTAATCTCTTCAGTACATTACTATACCACTTTGCGCAGTTGGCTGCGTCTTGACTGGTATTTTTAAAATATTTTGGCAATAGATTTAAAAAAAGACTTATTAGAAGGAAATGTAAACTATTACTTATGTCATAAAGATTTGTACATATTTCATGAAAGCCAGATAAATTATTTCTATATCAATCAGCAAGAGAAATTGTCTGGATCCAAGGAGTACACTGCTAGATTTAAAAGGTTCAAAACTTTATGATTATGTATTTAAAGGTTTATTTGTGTAATTGTTTGGCGGTATATATATGATGTACTGCGCTGTGGACTGTCTAAGCACGTGTTCATACTGTTAGACTTGACCACTGGACATTATTGTCAAGACTTTGGCGTACGGATACCGTATTTCGATTGTAATGTTATTGAGGCATAACAATATAGGTCTGCTCTCACAAGAGTTAGGAATTGGTTTCAAACTGTTGCAAATATTCCATTAGTTAAATTGTGAATGCATCGGTGCATGTAACTCAAGAAGTATGAACATTTCTAACAGTTTTCAACTAGTCCCTGACTCTTGTGAGAACACACCTTATGGCACTATCTTTGTGAGCATAATACTACAGAAGAACGTTGATCAAACAATTAACATTAAATCCCGAAAATGGTAGTAGTACTTCACTAATTTATTTATCTGTCGATTGCCAATGTTTAGTTTGTCAATACATGCATAGTGACTAGGCTACCGATCTATAACAATATTTAATTCATTTATCCTAATCGACTCAATGTAAAAGTAAATTTTACTCAATCTTCTGAATGTTTCTTACACATGTTGCCTGCAGCTGTTTTTTTTTTTGATGAATTGTTTTTCCAAACGTAGGTACATATTTGAACAGCTCGTTAAGAATTTATATAAGTACGTAGGCCGTGCAATAAAAAAGGATTTTAGAGAACAGAGTTGACAAGGAAAATGAGAGCAGTTTACTCAACAACACCTGCGGTGTTGTTATATATTCACAAGTATAAATATTAATTTTCATGGTACAGAAAGGTTCTTTATAGCAGTTCCACTTTAAACAATATTCTTGGTATACAGATAAATAAATAATTCAGATGTTTTGCTTCCCGTAAATGATATAAATCGAATGACTTCAAATTGTCCATAGCATTTATATTTATATCAATTCTGATACTGAATTTCCTTCGTATCGATTTATATCAATGAATTACTTATTGTATTCTCATAAAAACGACAATGAAAGTGATATTAAAGTTATTACTGTTATGCGACATTATATTTTATGAAACCTACAAATAAAAATAAAGGGGATCAAGTCAGAAAATCTATTGTGGCGAGATAAATATTTATAGTCTAAGATACAAACTAAGGTCGTCCTTCGCTGATCTGTATACCGAATCAAAAGTATTTTCTATCAAAGATAATATGTAAATAAATATACTGTAAATTCGTAAATGCGTTGCCTAATGAAATATGTTCATGGCTATCCTTAGTTAAATATATTGTAATTATTATTATTTTTTAATATTGGACTCACTTGCTTACCAAATGAATTTAATACTAATCGAAAGTATAAAGCAAAAGGAACATGCAAAACTTAGGTTATTAACTTCTTCTTTCTAGTCACTATTATCGAGTTGCTCTGTATAAACAGGTGAGTTGGTATTGGCAATTTGTACTCACCTGCTTTCTTATTGAAATACACATGGTATTACAAATTAGTAAGTCATGCCGTTAACCACATATTCTTTGGAATAAAATAATGGGACTTTTCTTCTAATGCCACTTTTTATTTGGGAGCTCCATATACAGTGTGGAAGAAAAGTATGGAATAAATTCATTATTTCCAAAACAACAAAGTTTCATGAAATATCCTCGGACCCGTCGATTTTGCTTTTTAAAAAGACTCTTTTTTCTATATCAACGCATTTCCGACGTTCATTTGTTTTCGCGTGATGACGTCATCGGATATTTTTTAAATAGAACCCCTATATTTTTTCGACGGCTTCTTGTAGAGCATAACTTGCTGAATTCAAAAATATATAATTTGAACACTTTATTCCTTCAACTTTCCGAGAAAAAAAATAATAACCCAATGTCAGCATTATCAAGAGTTTTGAAATCCAATTTTCCGGTTCTATTTTCATCAATTAAGTATGTTGTACGTAGGTAATTGTGTTATAAGTTGTCTTGATAATAAATTCAAAAATATTTTAACACGTAAAAATCATATATAACTACACTATTAACAAAAATATTTAATATAGTAGATACAAAAAAAAAAATTAAAAATGAGTACAAATCAGGGGCATTATTTAGAAATCTTGTTTCAACCGTAACTGGTATAGACATTTAGTTTTATATTCATAAGTGTTTTTAACTTGTTCGTTTAATTATTATTAGCAAGGAAGCAAGATGACTGTGACCTACAAGGTGCCGAACGATTATTTTTATTGAACACAATTATTTAACTGATAACTTTTCCTGGGAAATGTCTTTTGCGTGACACGTACCAGATTTTTACTTTGTTATTATACTACGTGACAAATAAAAGTAAACTCTCATTATACATTTTTACTTCTCTCGGTGAAAGCAAAAAAAAATTAAGATTTCAGGTTTGTGTGTTAATTTGTTTTTAAATTTGCATAGGTCGAACTTTGATAACGTAGCATCCTGTTTTAAAATTTCTGCTTACGTTGCTGCTGTGTTGTGTGAAGAATATATGGAATGGCATACGACTCCATCTCTAAAAGATCAGCTGATCCATTCTTGATGTACTGTACGCATACTGGCCATCCTCCGGCCATCCTCCCATATTCTTCAAACCACTGATTTGCAATAGTCCGGCTGCTGCTAAATCGGTCTTAGAGACCCAAAAGTCGATCTTCACTATCTGCGGTTCCTTTACCACTGGCGGTGCTTCTCGCTCTGTGTCCACGGTCTTCCTGAGTCCACGTCTGATGACATCGTACCATGGTACGTAAGGATCTGTTAGTCCTTCTCGAAATTATCTCTGATAGACGTGTTATACGCAACCCAACAATACCGCCCCTCTCAAAGTCAGTTAGCTAGGAAATCTGCTCAAATATACTTACTCTAGGCATAATCAGCTGTAACAGCTTCACAACTCTTACAACATACATGTGAGTAGGGCATTTTAAAACAGAATACTACTTTATCAACTATGCTTAAAATCTTCACCACTGGCATGTCCAATAAATTGGAGAAGGATGCGAAAAAGTAGCTATTTATAGTGGTAATGTGTTTACAAAAGCTCAGTCCGGTAGTTTAAACGGTTCCTAAGATATTGGAAAAAAAATTAATGTTTTGACACCGTGTATCTCAAAAACAAAAGCCCGGAGAGAAAAATGGAAAAGGAAAAAAATTTTTCGTTTTTCAAGAGCAATTTACAGTTTCCCGTTGCGACACTTATTTAGGAACACCCTGTATATGGTCAACTATGCACCACGCAATATCAGTTTTAATAATTTAACGTTATTTGACAATTATCAAAATAGAAAACCGTATCTTCTATCTTTTGTAGTTTCCGTCATTTGCAACGGAATTGGGACATCCTGTACAGTCATATAATAGACATAGGAACTATTTTTAATTAATAAACCGATCATGTATTCGTAAATTGATATTTGGTGTTATGTAATTACAAGTTCATTTTACGCTAACGATTATTGCCGAATTTAATTGATTGCCTGGCTGCACGATTTCACATCGCAAATGACTTCATAACAAAATTAAAGTTATCTCGGTAGGCACCATAATTCGGTGAAAGGACACTCGATTAACTCAGTGATTTTATCCATTTAGAACAAGTCGTGAAGTCACCATAAGCATTACGGCATAATTAAAAGTTTACCCCGTTAACATATCTGGTCAAGAATACTAATTTTATGTACAACAGAAGGGAACCAAAGTCTGTTTATTTAGCTGAGATATTTGAAGGGAAATGAAGTTTAAGCTTAATTTTTTCTTAGACTTGTTAGAGAAGTTGAAAAAATATACAAGGCGTTTTTTAATTAAAGTTTGGCAACTACCGCCAGTGGCAACGAAGAATATTGCACATGCTTATTGTCATAAGACAACTACTTTGGTAATTTTTTTGAATACTATGTGAAATAATTTCTGAGGAAAATTTTGGCGATTTTTTATTGAACTATTTTAAGGGGCAAATACTAAATATTAGCTCTTATCAGTATGCCATTGAGGTAATCAACAAATAACCCGACAGTAGGGACCATGAGTAAAGAAGTAGCACAGCTACCTCTAACGGTTATTCGCTACTTTATGGTGTAATAAAAAGTCACAGACAAAAAGCATTCTACATGGTAGTAGAAAGCCATTGAAAGCAAGCGACCTCTATCGTTTGGTTTGTAGGCTTCCGTGGCTTACGTCAATGGTTTGGCTGCGGCTGCTTCCGGGCTGCTGGCCACGTCGTCGGTTTAAGACTCTTGACGTTTCGAGAGACATGTCGCTTTTTTCTTCAGAAGATCTGAAACTGGAGAATATGATGTCTAGTCGGTATTTATATAGGTCCAGTGAACACTTCTGAAGAAGAGAGCGACATGTCTGTCGAAACGAATCTTAAACCGACGACGTGGCCAACAGCCCGGATGCAGCCAAACCATTGACCTCTATCATATTTCGGCAATAACTATATGTTGCAAATACGGAATTCCAGGAAACAACTACTCTACAGGTTAATGCTCCAACCAGCATTGAATTACACCTGGAAAACCTATAGCAAATAGCTAAAGCCGCTAGCCCAAAAACATGGCATACTGATGAGAGCTAATTAGCTAATAAGCTAGAAATCCGTATATGGCGGTTATCGCCGACTTATTTATTTTAAGTTGTTTTGTTGTTTAAGATGTATCTTTCTCGCCTCCTATACATAGACTCCTGATTTTGGTTAAATTTTTCAGCTAGACCTATCGCACTGTCAATTTTTGAACAGTACGATCACAATACTGTCAGTTTTTGAACTGAGCCATGTCGTAGGTCTTTTATTTTGAGAAATACGTTTTTTCTTTGTCACTGTTCGACGAAAATGGAGTCTTTTGACTGTTACTTACATTTGCTTTATTTACTGACCGAAAGCTGAATTATTTTATGGTTTTCCGAGTTGTTATGTCGTAACTAGTCGCTGCCGGTAACAGGATTTATCCCCAGCCTTAGCTGTGATTTTTTTACTTGCCCTTGTTGGTATCACGCTAGGCTCTTTTGTTCTATTAATTTAATGATAAATTATACAATTTCATAACAACAGACGGTTCAGATTTCAAGAAAACATTCAATTTTCTTCCATGATAACATTTCCGTTTAATTTGTTCTTAGATATCCTATACCCGAGTTCCAAAATAGTAGACAATTATTTATTTATAGCATTTATAAGACAGATAAGTAAAGAAAGTGGGCGTTGCAGTGGTCAAGATTCCAAGTTTGAGAAGGGTTTAAAAATCACAAAATTATCACAAATAATTTGACGTTGAGTGAATCTAGCACTTTAATAGTTAACTTTAAGAAGTTTATACTCAACCGTAGAACGCCGTCTATTTAAATAACGATGGCATACAACTAACCACTTAATCTATCTGATGCGTACTCCGCGAATATCACACTTTAACACATAATACATTGCATTATTTACATAATTATACACTATTAGTTACTGGCACTTACTATAACGGTCACACATTAACACATTACAACCATAGCACCAGATTCCATATGGAGCAAAACAATGTCACACTAGTCATCGTATTTGTTGTACAATATAATGAACTACATACAGCATCATTTACAATAATATTTTTTTAAGGTTTCTATCATGCGATATCCTCACTTGTTAGATTAAGGCGTTTATGATTTTGAGAACATGCTGTAGAGGTTATTACTGTCCATCTTTAAGAACACAAACACAAAATTACTAATAAATTAATTACAATTAAATTAGCGAAATATCCCATGCGCACCCCCATAGTAGCGAAGCAGATGAAACAATTCACCATAACCAATAGAAATCGAGCATTCTGATGTGGAGCACTTGCATTTGCTGTAGCTGGGTAATCGCGTATGCTCTGCCAGATATACCAAACATACAATTCAATACAATTTTATAGAAAAATATACAGACAGCATGTGTTTTTCTTTGTGTTGACTGCTATAAACTGTGAGCGGGTTAATAATATGAATCACTTTCTACTCTCTACGATAAATATCTATCCTAAATTTGATTTGAAAGGTTTGATAGATCTTAATACCTATGTTGTTTCAGTCCTTCCACCACGACGTTGAAATAGCGCTAATAATGTTTTCTTTAGGAATCGCTCTGGTTGTGACAGCTAAATTGATGCCATTGGAGAAAAATATAGAATTAATCTAGCTGTACAGAATTAATTATTTACTTATTCAGAATGTCTGTTTCGAATGTTGCTTGAGTAGATTTCAAACTTTATTCTTATGCTTGTTTTGCCCCCTTTCTGGTACTGAATTGTGTAATATAATTCAATATTCTCTTCATTCTCTTAATTTAACATTTTTTTTATTATTTTTTAAAATTTAATTTTTTTCTTCTTAATAAATTAATAAAGTATTTTCATAACATCATCTTAATTGAAAGGTGAGAGCAGAATACTGTTCCGTTTAATTTCGACAATGGAACATAAATATTTATTTAAATAAAATATGTTCTTTAAATTTTTTTAATCATTCATAATGCTTTAAATTTCCCTAAGTAGAGGACTTTACTGCATAATTATTCCCCATTTGCTTCGTTAAAATTACGATTCAGATGATAAATTCTACGATTTCATTAAGAACAAAATTCACTTGGGGCAAATGTTAAATGTGCAGAACGATAGTCAAGGGAGCTTAAATTAGTTGCAAAGTGTGATTGATCTATAGGGGCCTTTCCTTTGATATAATATAAATTATTTCATTAAGAACAAATCAATTTTAACGAGTTCTCCCTTCGAGGGCTACAAAACTGAATAAAATATTTGCTGCAATATAAAATATATAAGGTAATGCTAACATGGATTACCTAAATGTTATTACAATTTACAATACCGATTCTTCAGGCATATAGACATAAATTTGTATATATATGTTGGTCTCCCGGAAATGATTGGAAAAAATTAAAAAAATTAGATTTCTCCACCTCCACCTAAAAGCTGTAACTTGTTAGGGAAAGCTCATATTGAAAAAAATTATTGAAACATTGACATCCCTAAAGTTTAATTCATTTTGTCTAACAATTTCCTGAATAATGTATGTGATAACATTTCAAATTCCCATTATTATTAGACCACGTTTGTATGTATTTAATAATTGAAACTTTATTACACAAGGAGCAAGTCAAAGTAATAACTACTTGAGCTGATTCAGTTAAGGAGCATTTATATATGCCAGTCAACTCTGCCAAGTAGAATGGGTGTGCTGTCAAAAGCGAATCCCGTATATCTCTTAAGGAGGTAATGCACTATGAGGTCGCGGTCTAGAAACATCGCGGACGACTCTGTGCCGAGCTGATCACGGACTTTTATAAAATCAGTCGCATAAGTCATTCTCTAAGCGCTTCCGACTTGTTCAATTGTACTATTTAGATGTCAAAATAGGTTCTGTGTAAGATGTATGTTTGTGTACATGTATGTTATAAGCTCTATTATTTGACGCGACTGGCAGAAATTCTTCAAAAAGTTTTCGGAGAAACCGCGAAGCGAGCTGACCCAGCTCACGACCTACTATTGCAAACGTATACATTTAAAAACAAACACGAGATTCTTTACTAGACGAAAATGAGACTAGTTGGTCCTCGGCGGGACAGGACTGCCACCGCCTAGTAAGTTGCCTGCTTTACACTGGCACCATTGGATGTTTGCATTATTTTTGGTGCACGCATTCTACTCGGCCGATTTAACTAGCATGTATAAACGCGCCTTTACACATCTCGATTGGGTAAATACATCTAGGTAATTACTTCTTACAATAACTAAAATACCTAAATAAAATGATACTTTACAATCACTAATGTTACAAGGTAGGTAGCCTCAAGGTTCTACGTTGGGACCAGTTTGCTTTTTGATTTATAATGCAAATTCTGCACGGCAACCAAAATCAAGACACGCTTTCTATGCTGATGACACAAATGTTTTTGGAGATCTAATAGTCAACAGACAATCTCTTCAAGACGACATTTTTACAATACAACATTGATGTGATAACTGGTTGATTCCTCTGAATGTTAATAAATATAGTGTTCTACACATGAGTAAGAATCACCCAAGATATCTCTACACTAATACCCGTTTGCACCGACATTATATTAAGAACAACTTAATAAAGTGGTTCTTATAGTTAAGTTATGCTTATTTTTTATAGAATTGCACCGACGCATTATAAACCATACTTAGTAAACTACGTCTTAGTATTGACAACAACGCACAAATTTAGTAACTTTCATTACTTTATGTTAGGTATTTTAGTTCTTTCCGTTTTTCTTCAGTTTGTTACATGGAAATAAGGTTAGATTTCGGTGTGATGTCATGTCTATGGTGTTTGTTTTTGTTGTATATAGGTATGGTTGTTGTTGATGTTGATCAAGACTAGTTAATATCAGAGACAAACTAAAAATAATAATAATTTATTTTATTTTCTCTGTGGTTAGTATTAGTGGCCAAATCATCGTCATTCAATTCGTCCATTGAATGAAAATGATCAGATCTCTTATAATTTAATTTCGGATATCCAAAATCTATAATTTCCAAAATATCCAAATCATCTTCAAATTCACTCGAATGTCCATTATACTATTTTTTACAACACTTTAATACTACACTCATTAATATTGACCTATATTTGCACTTTCCCCTTTTGTTTAATTATGTGTTTGTTTTGCGCACATTCCAACTCTGTTTAAATTAAAGAATTTCATAAGACACTGTCAAACACAGGCTTAAATTTAAGCATCTGTTTTCATACTTAAGAAGATCTTAACGTATGGTGCAATAGAAAAAGCTTACTTAAGCATGTCTTATTTTTAAGTAATGCTTACTAACTTCAGTGCAAACAGGCATTAATAACGGATAACCAATTAGACCAACTAAATCTGTTGAAACTCAAAATGATCTACTCATTATAAACAGCCGTCTTTCCTGGTCAGAACATGTTAGTACTGTTGTAAGAAGACCAATTTCTGCACTTTATGTTATAGGAAAATTCGAATGTACAAATAAACAGTTATCTCTAAAACTTTATAAGTTCAAAAACAGATGTACGCCTACGGGGACACAAACTTAAATTTTGCAAAGAAAACATCAATACGACAACATTTCTTCCCAAACAGATTGTTTTTCCATTGGAACAGTTTATAAATGTTTTCAAAAATCAACTGGATCAGTGGATGTCAAGAGTCAGTGTAAGTGCGCGAATCATTTAGTATTTCTATCGAGTGCGGGTAAAGGACTTTTTCGTTTATGTTGTGGTGTTATCCATGTGAATGTAGGTTTATGTTTAATATGTATTTGTTGCGCATTTATTGATGTGTTACGTTGCTACTGTATATTTGGACTATATAGGCTTTGCCTTTGTCCATCAATTAGGGGGTAGGCAAACGTCAACCGGTATTAATCTCTCACATTGACCCAAGCCAACATTGTTGAACCCACAGCTATCTAGTCACCTCGATTCAAGTACTGACGCCTTAAACCGCGCGACCACTAACCCATAAATAATATTGATCTAATATTTTTATCTAATGTCAGCCATTGCTGATTTAATCAAATAAACCTTATCAAGATAAGGCCAATGTTGTGCTAACCATTTACAGTTAACAACATATGTAATAATAAGATAAATCTTTAAGGGCCTACATTGGCCTCTTGGCCTTTTTTGTTTTCATAATATTGGAACAATGACTTTAAATATTGTTATACCAATAACACTAATAATATAATGGTGGAATATTGTAATTTAATTATAAAACTATTGGTACAATTCCATAAAAATATATTTTTCACAAAAATAAATCCAATGTTATGTCAATATTTTTCTAACCAATAAAAACAGTTATTTGTATCAACATAATGGTCTATTATTGGTTTCATATAGTTTTTGAATTATTGATTCATTAAATGAAACCATTATATCAATAATGGCAAATTCTTTGTGCCACTGTGTAAATATTTTGCCAATATTGATCCATTGAGTGTGTGCTACCTCATTTTTTTAAATAATGTCAAATAACTTGGTTGGGTTTAGGTACATTGTATGTTAATGGACCGTCACCGTAAAACACTTGCATTTGCTACAAATGTAACAGATAGATATAAAAAATATAAAATTATTTTTTGTATTAAATAAATCAGATGAAAAGTGTAAGCAACTGCAGCAATTGAGATTCCTACATGCGTAAGTTATAAAATTTAAAATAGTTATTTCATGTTCATAACACAATTCAAATTATAACTCTTTAAAAATATTGGTTTATTATTTTATACTATATATATCCAATAAAATTAAGATAACCTCTGTATTTCCAAAGAAACTATAAATTTAAAATAAACTCCTTAATGACTTTGATCCACCCACACAAGTGACGCAACTTCGACATTGAATATGTTTCAGTAAAAATAATTTATTCGACTCAGTTTTTTGTTTATTTTGTAATCAATAATTTTTTAATAAAGCCTTCATTCATATTTAATAAAACTGAATAGGTTCCACATTGATGCTGTTATTAATACTGCTGGTTTTCACATTATATATCGCAACTGTTCACCATAATCTGTAGAACTTCTGCATACTTCCCAGCCTTAATTAGAAATTTGTAACCTACCATTCAAGCGAATTTAGGCCGGGCGATCGAGGGGGGCATCCAATTGGACTACATCGTTTCGAAAACACTTGAACCAAATGTTGTCGCACTAATCGCGTAGAGTGTGGTGGAGCCCCATAGTGAATAAACTACATATCGTCAGTTTGGTGCAAAACTATCCTATATAAGTCCATTTAGAAAGAATTTCAGTAAATCGCAATTAAACATTTGTGGCCCTTGTAAATGCATTGTTTTTTAAGTTGAATTTTAACAATTTTAGAAGTTATTTGTACTTAAGGATACTTAAGAAATATAATATTGTTACGAAAGCTCACCTACCTTTTTAGTTGGCTAATTATGTTCCTGTTTTCGTTAGAATTTATAATTGAACCTACCTCGTTAGTTTGTAAACTACGTTTCTGTTTATGTAATGCTTTTATTTTGACGTTTTCCGGAATATTCCAGGCTATATTCTATTTGTTTCTCGACACGTTCTCGAGATCTCAGAAACTTCGAGAACTCTAAAAACCTATATAAGCAGACCATTTTCGACCATTTTTTTACTGTTTAAGAAAGGTATTTTAAGCTAATATCTATCTTAAACAGTAAAAAAATGTTACAAAAGCTAATAATAAGGAATATGTGGGTAGATATTATGGGTGTAATTCAACGCAGGTTGGGGCTTTTGTCCACTGAGTAGTTAGTTTCACACAATATTGTTAATACTTGAAAATATATGAAAAAACTATACATAAATGGTAAATTTTTTTTATTAATTTTTATTTATTTTAGTAGGTCGTTATGATATTCATTGACAGATAATCAGTTTGACGTTGTCGAAATTTAATTTCATTTTGACATTTAAATTCAAATAATTTTAATTTATTGGTATAATAATCTAATATTTGACTCAAGTTAAAGGAGGCCACCTGATGAAGCAATCCTAAAAATGCAGAAATAGGTCAGATCTCATCTATTGTGGTTGAATTTCGAGTTCCCACTCCAGAGGTTAGTAAAAATAGATTAAATTCTTTAGATAATTATTTAATAGAGTTTTGTCTGTGGATGTTCATTAGCATACCTAGATGTTTGGTATCAGAGAACATACATATGACTTCATTGATAGGAATTGTAGGAGATTTGATAGATATTAGCTTAAAATACCTTTCTTAAACAGTAAAAAAAAAGTTGTGAATTTGTTGAAGCAGATTTCTTGTATAATCAAGAGTGACAATAAAGTTGTTTGTCTACGTGACATGTTTCAACGATATCCTAATTTAGAGATTACAATATGCTACATTGAAAAACTTGGACAGGATAGTTTCACAGCAAAATATTGATCTGTTTTACAACAAGCACTTAATAACCCATTTTTAGGGAAAAAATGGACTAAGGATAGTTTTGCACCAAGCCGACGATATACTGTCTCACGTTGATATTAATTTCTTCGAGGAGTACCAGTAAATTATTACGCAATAATTGTAAATAACGAGCAACAATTAACCGATTTTCCAGAATGGAAGAGCCAAGTACACCGTTCACAGTTCCAGTCCACGTATTTACTGAAAATCGTTATTGAAAATGTGTTCGTCGAATGACAAGCGGATTTTCCTGTGCCCAATAATGCATGTTGTGAATATCATTACGTTTGAAGGTTGCCTCATCCGTAACTAAAATGTTAATGATCAAGTTTGGGTGCTGCTGATGTAACAACAACTCGCAAAAGTTGTAAGTGAAATGGGTGGAATAAGTTGTCCCAAATTGCGCTGCAATTGTCCTAGTGCTTATGCTAGGCTGCTCCTCGATGTCGTTTAAAATCTCTTCCTCGAGATTGAAAATTTGCCTAGGTCTAATGGCCCCATGTTGTCCAGGTCACCGCCGCAAATTGCCAATTTCTCTATTCCACTGAGCCACACGTAAAAAGGCTTCCCATCTCGGAGGATAGATTATATTTAGAGAAACCTTTAGGAATAAAGATGAGCTGCAGCCACTAAACTTTGGTGTGATTCCCCATATGCCAGTATCATGTCCATAACTTCTTCATTTGAGAAATTATGCGCCATACCTTCCTAGTCACGTGAAAACAAATTGTACAGCTAGATGACGTTTATTTAAATCCAAATCGAAAATTTAGATTTTTTCCATAATATCAATAGTAAAAGCATGTTGTGTTAAACGGTTTTGAACTCTTCCACTTTAATTATTTTTACATTTTGCTCTATTTCTTAAAACAAAAGGTAGGAAGCGGGTGAAATCGCATTTTTATTTGAATTTTATTTACACTATTCAACAGGTCAAAAACCCTGTTATAGAATAGGAAAACAATTTCAAAACAAAAACATACATAAAGCAAATTACACATTAAACTTCTTGATAAAGACAACAATTAATTACAAAAAATATATACGTATTTTCAGTTGAGATATTACAATTCATAAAATTTACGGGCAAGGTGACTTCTTATAAAAATTACATATATTATGAAGTGGAGATTGTTTTAGAACATTTGTCCTAACAGGTAGCAAATAAAACATGTTAAATTGACTAGTTTCTATTCTGGGAACATGAAAGTCTAACATTATCAAAATGGCACAGTCAATGTCATTATGCAGATGTATTTCAGAAAAAGTTCGAAAACTCCTGACTACGTTGACCAATTTCAGTGAACTTGGTTTTGTTTTAAAGCCGTCTAATATGGCAATCATAATCTGTAACAATACTTAAGTTTTCGTTTAAACTTGAATCGCCAGATGGCGTCATTTGGTATTTTTAGAAATTTTCTCAATTCATGTAAAAAGGTAAATGAAATACTATATTTTTTATGTTACTACCATATTACACGTAAAATTGTTTCAACTATGACATAAACTGGAAGCAGCTATAATTTTTCAAACTTAAAAGAGAAAAATAATTTTATAAAAAATATCAACGTCAAAAATGTTTCTCAACATCCAGTATCGATTTAAAACTAAACAATGCCAGAAAAAATATTGGCGTAAGGCAGTAACAAACTATTAAAAAAGGTAATAGAAAGAGAGTACGAGAAACTAGAGAAAATGAAAAAAAAATATCTAATTCAAATCGTTACAAGCAGTATACAGACATTGGCCGACCTTAACAGGACACCCGGTACCATTCATATGTATTTTTTAAAATTTTATTGCAAGATTATTTATTAATGTGATAAGTCTTTTCAATTTTGTATTCTTAGATGTTAACTGATATTTGCCCTACTGTAGATTTCATTTGAATGTGCAAGATTTTATTTTTTTTTTATTTTTTTTGCTAAGAACAGAATATTTGTAAGCTGCAGAAGCTCCGTGATTTATAAAACCTCTTCCAGGTAAATTTATTTAAATGAGGCTGGGAAAAAATAATGCTCCTCTGACTAATATTAAAACGTTCTAAGCCCTAACATTAAGGACACTAACTTCTTTCCAATATCGGATAAGTCCAGTGAGTGACGTGATGACATGGTGCGACGCTTTTTGTCCGAAATTTGTGGCTGTACTTTTCTTTTCAATTTCTCTTGTGGAAGCAATTTTTATCAAGCTACTGGAAAGGTATTTAAAAAAATCAATGATGTATTGCACATTAAAATTAAATAGATTGATGCACAGCAAATATTGACAGAGTTTTCTAATAATTTTTATCTGCGTCATTACATAAAGGCAGTTATATGACACTTATTTTACTTTAATGACACCGTTGTTTATAGCTCTAGTGCGACATATATTTATCGTACGCGTTTTATAAAAAAAAGAACACAGTTGTATGTTTCAATAAAACTTAATACACACATTTTGACCTTGGAACCAGTACCTAATAGTAACACTTCAAGAAAGCAAACTAATTCCACGAAATATTTCCCTTATATTGTAGAAAAAAATAATAAAATCAGTGATTGGAGAATAAAATTATTCTCTAATACAACAATCACAAACGTTATAAGTTACGATGTTTATCACTGTTCGTTAAGGTGCGGGTCCACTGGATACTTTTGTAGCGCAACAAAAATGTTGTTCCGCTACAAATGTTGCCGTGATGTGTCCACTTAGCAGCGAGTTGCTCGATACATATGTATATGCAACATGGTTATGGAGGATACATGCTACAATTGTTTCGCCAGGTATGTCCACCAGTTGCGATCTTTCTCTCTGAGCATTAGACACGATACACTAATTTTAAAGCATTTATGTGGTTGTTGTTTTGCTGTCAGTAATGTCGAAAAATAGAATCGAAGCTGCTGTCATTGTTCTCGCAAGTTTAAAACAAAGATGTGCAAAACGAAAACCCAAACGAAAAATATGGGTGTGGGACTGGATAGCAAAAATGAATGAACAAGGGGCCTATAATCAATTGATAACAGAATTGCGAATTGGAGTTCCAGATTTTTAAAATAAAAAATGCGTATGGCTGCAACAGATTTTGAGTATTTATTGCAATTAATATCGGTAAAGATAAAAAAGCAAGATACGCGAATGAAAAAAGCAATCCATTTTCAAATTCACTAGATATTATTCAATGCAACACTCGCGCGAAACAAACCTGTTTTGTTTCGTACGAAACATGTGGCGCTACCTATAAATTCCTGTGTCGACTGAGTCGTTGTATCGTTAAGTTGCAAGGTAATGTACACAGAAATCACCTGTTGCGACTACGTTGCGATACAGTGTTGCGCTACAAAAGTATCCAGTGGACCCGCACATTAGACGTAACACTCCACGACATAGCTAGCTGGTCGATGAATCGACCGACATTATCGACAGCGAAGCAGATACGAACAAACAGCTATTGTCGGAATAGATGCATCATGAAAAATGGAATCAATATCGTATAAAAAAAATTGTAAAATACTGATAGTTTCCGAGTAATAAATTATTGTTGTATAGTTGTAGTATTTCCAACCTTTACAACGCTGAGCTCCCGTAGTTTCTAGACAGGCGATTCCGAATATTGAAATTCGATTACTTTTTGTAGCGTGTACCGTTTTTGTGAGTGAGTCTTTACATTAGTTTTTCAAGTCAAAAATGGCTTACGTCTATAACAACTCGGAGTTAATGTATAATTTATGGTGATGTGAAAATGCTATACCAGAACGATTTCCCAATAAACATGTGTCAAATGCAGCCATTTATACCTCGTGGTGCAATCAGTTATATCCGGATCATGTACAGTGTGTCCAGGGACTAATATCAAAGGATTTGACGCAGAGGACCGGTGCTATGGCCGCGACGATCTCCTGACTTGAAATCATTTGGCGCATATTTAAAAAATGAAATGTATCTCACCGAAGTGGATACCTACTACTGATGATTTATGCAAACGTACAGTAGTTGCTGCCAATAACTTACGAGTTCAAAACAAACAAGAAACAGAAACATTTGTGTTAGTTTAAAAACTGGAAAAGATGGGCCCAAAATTTTGTTGTGACAAACTATTTTATTAATTATAATAATAATAATATAATATTCATCCTCTCTCCCCTCATTCTAATCACGAGGATTAGTCCAGAAGTCGAAGACTTGTGCGGGAGATGGGGTGGTATATTATTATTAAGCAGGCCGCATTTGTGCTCATGAACGACTTACGTTGCTAGACCCTAACTACTATTCAATGCAGGAATGAGAGAAACTTGGAAAACCTTATTAATTAGGGGGGTAGTCAAACGTCAACCGGTATCAATCTCTCACATTGACCCAAGCCAACATTCTTCCATCCTACCATACCCACTGAGAGGGTCCTCTCCACGAATATAGCTTATATACGGTCTACCGGCTGCGGGGGTCGAACCCATAGCGATCTAGTCACCTCGAATCAAATAGTTTATGCCTTAATCCGCGACCACTGATCGATTAAAATCCCATATTAATTATATTAATAATTAATAACGATAACTGCAATTTTCAGTATAAAATACCTGTTATAAAATGTGATTTATTTCTTTCCTTGGGAATTTCTTTCCATTTTTTGTCCGATCAGTAATTGTATGCTTTGCCGCCTTATCAGATTTTACAGTGGAAGAGAGTTTCCAGTGGCGTGCCGAAGTGTATTTTTAAATCATTTTCTAACTGCCCAATTTTTTTTAAACTATCCTACTCGTATCCTAGACTATATATTAGATACTATTTCCGACGTTCCTCAACATCAATATTAGCGAATGTTAGAGCCGACCTAACGATAAAAAGACATGGTGGATGAAAGAGTAATGTAGTTGCGGAGGCGTACATTGAAACCTCAGATGAAAATAAAAAGAAAACTGCATTTAAGATATTGGATGAGAGTCTTTCACCAGGACCTCAAAAGAAATTGGATGTTTGTATCACAAAAGTAATTTCAATGGGGTATTTTATGGCATTTATCTGTTTACAGAAAATTGCAATGTTACAGAAATGCAATTAGCAGTTAGGCAAAATAATACTTGTTAACATTATATTGTGTATCCCACTACGAACGGCTGCGATCGGTATATGAAAAAGTATATACAGAGTGATTCTGAAAATATAGTTACTTACCAGTCTTACTAACTTCATTATAGTCTGCCACTTCCGGTTATACCGATACCAAACTGCTTATTTTAAATGGAACACCCAGAATTCCACGTTAAATTTTATGTCAGTTTTGTATGTAAAGTCTATACCTAAATGCAGTTGGTCTCGAGTTATTTGAAGTTTTAAAATAGTGGCTCATCAACTACGTAGACAAATTACTAGTTGTCTTTTTGACCCGGATATCCGGGGATATAATATAGTCAACTTAATGACTACGCGGTGGCGATTCGAGGTGCAGTCGCCTACCGCTGGTCACGGGAAAGACATAATCAGAAATGTTTAACCTACTATTCTGTAGCATCGCGTCACTCCCGGTAGTCTTTAATTTATGAACTTAATTTATTCGAATTGTCTTGTATCATCCAGTCAGGTAATTAATTATTCTACCCGATGCTGTTTTTTTTGGCTGCTAATACAAGTGAAAAATACAATACAATATTTTGGGTCGACAATGTCTACCAATACGCTTCACCTTTAAAACATTCGTCAATTTCACTACTTCAGCAAATCATGGAAATAGTTCCAGTAAATGATACTGCATCGTAATACTGTATGCATAACTCATTTTAATCTGTCTATACTGTACAAATTTTAATGTAGGTAATTTACCGGCTCTGTTTGATTCTGTTTGTAGGCCATCGATCTTACTTCTGACAATTTCTCTCGATATATTCGACGAAAATGATTGGTAATACACGGGAGAGTAAGTGCTATGTGTTTGTGATCCAGGAAACTTCAGCAAGAAATTCTGATGGACATGAAATAGATTGTGTAGGTATACGTAACATACAGAGACAATCTTTAAAACATCGATTATCTGACACCAAACTGCGTGAATAAAACCCTTGTCGTTCACTTTCTTATCAACTGCCTAGACTTTTTGATAGATAGCCGTTCTAAATTCAGACAAAAAATGTACCTCAAGTTTATCCACTATTTCAAATGATAAAAGGAGTTGTATATTTCATGAAAGTAAGCCTGTGTATTTTTTAAATACATTCTTTATCCTTTTTGGGGGATATTTTGGCTAACTACAAAGTAAAGCAATCAATAAAATTAGAAACTAAATATCGAGCTACAAGGATTAAATTTTAGTTACAGTTATAAACATATTGTTATTGTATGTCGCTGTTATGAAAGCTTAAAACAAGCCCATGACGTACAAGAGCTAGTACTAGCTGCTGCTTTTCTAAAAAAAATCACTAAAGGAAAATTGATAATCTTGATGGAAGAAGGAGTATATGCAAATATTTGGAAAAAAAAAAAAATTACCTACAGATCTAAATTTATAAATGTATTCTTTTCATCTACAAACATTAAACTCCAAGAAACAACTACTCTGTGGGCTAATGCTACGACCAGCATTGAATTACACCTGAATAACTTATAGCATACATCTCGTGGCCATTCGCTACTCCATATTGGACTGACATGTAGCTCTTCTACACCGTGTGCTCATATTCCCTTCTGTCTGGTTGGACAAACTTAAAACAGCTAGGGTTATTCGTCTGTTACCTCACCTATGGATGGGAGCTAATAAGTTCGAATTCAGTATATGTCTGGTGGGCTGCTGACGACTGACTTTAGCTGTTTACTATAGGTTTTCCAGGCGTAATTCAATGCTGATCGGGGCATTAGCCCGCAGAGTAGTTGTTTACTGGAATTCCGTATTTGTAAAATATTGTTCTCGGCGAACACGATAGCTTTAAATGGTTTCCGCTCCGATGTAGAACGCTTCGTGTCTGTCATGTTTTCAGTCCGGCATGGAGTAGCGAATGGCCGCTAGATGTAGCTTGTCTACACCGCGTACTCTTTTCATCAGGTTTAAATATGGAATATATCAGGTGTCCCAGCTTTTACTACGCGCGCCAAATGTTTAGATATTTCTAAAAGTATTTAGGTCAAACTTTGACACTACTTGTAGTATATGCGTCATTTAAAAACCATATTTTAGAGACATGAAAACTTTCGGTTACACCGGAAGTGCCCATAAACTGTCTTGTTTCATATGGAACCCCTTATATATTTTTCAGGTTTCAGGGCTACTTGCACTCACCTGCACTCAGTTTATATGTGAACGTACATGAAGAAACAGCCAGTTCAATTGTCGGTCATCCCACCTAATATGGCATACTGATGAGGGCTAACAAGCCCGAAACCGGTCTATGTCTGGTGGAGTGGCCGACAAGGCCTCTTGGCCGTTCACACAGATACTGCAGGTGTAATTCAATGCCGGTCGGGGCATTAGCCCGCGGAGTAGTTGTTTCCTGCAGTATCATTTATAGATTTAATGGCGCATCGCCCAGGGCGAGAGGTCTGCAGTTAAGTACCTACGACAATGTAGGTCGCTTCCTGCAAGTCGAGCAGCTTAGGCCGAGCAGGAAGTAGCAGACCAGTTACATCTCACATGGCACACTAGACCAGTACCAATACGTACCGTCGCCTGCAACGACCGTCCATGCAGGTGGCCTGCAATTTCTAGGCTTAGCTGCGCTAGTCCAACGTAAGTTATGTTCCTGCACGTCAGGAATCGGCTTCAAATTGTGTGTCGCTGAACTGTAGGGTTCAGCCATTGCTTATTCATTAAAGTAGCAATACCAAGAATATCAATATCTCATACCACGGAATAAGTAGACTATAGGTAGATATACGAAATAAGTACTCTGTGGTCTTAAGTCAGTACTCGTATATGATCTAGCACAAACCTGGAAAAAATATAGACGGAGCCGTTCCATAATAATAATAATAATAATAATAATAATCATTTATTGCCCAACAGATACAAGATCCAGTTACAGGACAAATACATAATATAACAAGAATTTTTAACAAAATACAAAAGAAAAAACAATTTCCAGTGCATTTACATTAAGAATCACAAAACTATTAAATGTAGCAAAAAAATTAAAAAGACGGAATTAAGAAATGAGATTCTACAAATCTACAAATCCATAAAATATAAGAAAAATAATAGAAACACTTCATTTAAATCAAATACAAAATGCAAGTATATATTAAAACAGATGTTGGTATTCAATAATAAACGCAATTGTTTAACATCTACAGAATGAATGTCACAAAACATACCAATTTTATTTAAATTACTACACATGACATACAATGGAGAGCGCAGCATTATATTAGTTCTAGCTAATGGTAACACAAAATCAGCAACCCGTCTTGCAGAATATTGTGGAACATGAAAATTTAATGCGTGCAATAGATCACAACAGTCAAGTTCATTATGTAAAATTTTGTAAATCAATGTACAACTAGAAATGATACGTCTAACTTCTAATAATGTAACATCAAAGGTGTTCAATAATACATCATGACTAAATCCTCTTTCCGGATACGAACCATACTCTTTAAAATAAAGAAATTTCAAGAACTTTCTTTGTACACTCTCAATAGTTGCAATATGACACCTATAAAACGGGAACCATACTATCGAAGCATATTCAATTTTGGATCTAACGTAGGAGTAATAGAGAACCTTAAAACTTTGTGCATTACGAAAATTTCTACAATTTCTAATTAAGAACCCTAACATCTTTAACGCTGCTGATACGATTAAGGAAATATGTCCATTAAACGACCATTTGCTATCAAAAGTTATGCCCAAATCTCTATTACTATTACAACGAGATAACACTGACGAATTTAAACTGTATTCAAACTCAACAAATTGTTTCTTCAAAGAAATACTCATAATTTTACACTTACTAGTATTTAAGTATAATTTATTAATGGTACACCAAGTCTCAATTTTATTAAGCTGACCTTGAATAAATTCACAATCATTCACTGATTCCACGCTATGATATATTTTCAAGTCATCTGCAAATAAAGCAAATTTGCAGTCTATTATACTACTAATATCGTTTATAAATAATAAAAATAGTAAGGGCCCAAAATTGGCTCCTGGGGAACACCTGAAGTTAACGAGAATATTTGCGAGTTATAACCGTTATAAGATACAAACTGAGATCGGCTGGAGAGATAGTTATTTACTAATTTTATAAGAGAGTCACTAAAACCATACTTAAGTATGGTCATGTCACAGGTGCCGCGTTTTCTAGGGACCTAAGGTCCAGAAAATGGATACTTTAGTTGCTTTATATTAGTGCTACTGCAAATATGATGGTTATATTGCAAGATGGAGTTAGTAATTTTTTTACAGACGCAAAATTTAAAACACAATTCGCCTCATAATCACTATGCTCGACACCAATACAAACTACGACCGCTTCAGGTAACAGTGTCGCCAACGTAAATCGGCGTAAAAGTTTTAGTGATTCTGGACCTTTTAAGGCAGGCAGGAATTAGCGGTCGTCGGCAATATGCCACTGGCACCGTCTATATTTTTTCTAGGTTTGTGTAATCTAGGTTTTGTGGTCACGGTCCAACAGATCTGTCGTGATCCTGAATTTGTTGTTTGTAATACGATAATTGTACTAAATTTTATAAAATGGTACTATCGTGCATTAACACTGTCAAGTGTACTGAATTTAGTACAATTGTACTGATTTGAACAACACTGAATGCATGGTTGTTAAAAAGTGTTTAGTGCAATTTTAAAAAACTGCTAAGTGAAAATATTTCAAAATTGGTACTTCAGATATTTTAGAGATACCTACTTTGTATAATAATACCTAATATTTATACGAAGCAAAAAAAAATTGCTCGGATTGGTAAATTGATTGACAAGTTTGTCATGTCACGTGCTCACGAGCTACCACGTAATCTTATACTCGCGACAAGAATTCAGACGACTTACGTCATACGAACAAATGAATAATTCATTATATTTTCATCAAAATATTTAAGAAACTGCAACTGATAGTAATAAAACTATATACTACACTAAAAGTTTGCATTATATTGCACAAAATTGCAAAAAATAACTGTTTTTGACGCGACCAAATATTGAAAATTACGTTGACAATAGGCTTGTTTTTGCAGCAGTTGAAAACGGTTTGGAAACTGTCAGAAATATTCGACCAGTTAAGTTGAGAACGCGTTACCATCGAATTTGACACAATAAATAGTTGGACGGACCTTTCTGATAGTTTCAAACCGTTTCCAACTGCTGCTAAAACAAACCTAATTAAAACAAATGTGTAACGTCAGCCGTGACATAAGACGTCTGAATTCTTGACGCGAGTATATAGTTTTATCATTTTATCATTTAACCAGTCAGTAATAGTTTTTGTATAATCCTGTAACTGGATACTGTATTGTTTGTTGAATATTTCTGAATAGATAAATACTTCTTGGTATTTTAGAGAAGCGCAATTAAATAAAAAACACCAAATTTTCTTATAATTTAAATTTGTCATTCACGAAAATAAAGGAGGACTTATGCTTACCAACAACTAACAATATAATGACATTTTTCATGGTTAAATAGTAACTATTAAGATAATAATTATCTTGTCTATAACCATGTAACTGACAGACAGTCTAAGACATATTTCAAGTAGTTTTTAAAACAAATTGATATTACTTTAAAAATACCTTGCTTGTAGACATGCATGTAATGTTAAGCATATTTTGTTATCGTTCAGTTCCAAGGATGTTCCAACCTTTTTTTATATTGCTAGATGTTATTTATTACCCGTTGGTGTTTAACATGCAAATATTTATGTTTATTACAGGTGTTTTAAAAATCTCCCTGAATTTTGAAGTGGCTTGTAAAAAAAATTTCCATGGCAATTAGGGAATCGTAAACAGTAAATATACAGTACAGTATACACGTGATGGTATAATAATTAGTACGAAAGCACTCTGGTGTCAAACATACTTTTTATATTTAGAAAACTCAATATATTGAGATTATTCTCAATATCTTTAACTTTTTCCTCAATATAATACGATTATTCCCCATATCTTGACTTTTTTCTCAATATAATGAGATTATTCTCAAGATATTGACTCTTTTCTCAATATTATGAGAAAAATCTCAATATCTTGACTTATTTCTCAATATATTGACTTTTCTCTGAGTACTATGCTATTTTTATGTATTTATTTACATTCCACCAGCGATTTAGGCAGTAATGTTATGTCGTCACTTTCAGATCTCTAATAATATCGAATTTCAATCATAGGCGTCCGATATGAGATTCAAAAGGAAACCTCTTTGTGCTAAATTTGAATGACACATCTTTAAAAGTATTCAAGATATGAGCACACAAAATTATTTTTTTACGTTCGCTTATCTGTTAATTTTAAAATTATTAGTTAGACAAACAGTTTAGTGTTACTACTTGTTTTTCACTAAGCTTAGTATCACATTCTCGATTAATTTTTCTTTCACTAAAATTTTTTTTAAATGGGATCCCATCTGTCATAACAATTTTTACATTTATTAGAGTTAGATATTTTTTTCTATAACGATATTATTACATAACTATTTATTCTTATTTATCTTATCATGAAACTTTCTAAATAACATGAGGTAGGGGTCTAAAACCAGCAACATAAATGTTTGATATATTTATTGAAAAGTAGAGAAGCGCTGAAGGTAGGTTGTCAAAATTAGGTATAGAGCGGGTTCTAATAAAGCTGAAAAAGAATCCGTTAAAAGTAATTTCCCAAAGAAATCGCTAATATAATTTTTCGAAAAATTGCCTCTTTTTCAATTCTACGTGCGACGCCTATGACTAAATTAACATAGTCTCAAAATAGTTGCTTTATAAGTATACATAAGCTACGAAAAACTCAGAGCAATTGGATAACAAGCAAGTCGCCCTTGTAAGCAAGTTAGGATGGGTCTATGGAAAGTTAAACCTTTGAGATTAGGTTGCCAAAATTTAGACAGAAGGGTTTCAAATGAAAGTGAACAAGAATAAGACAGAAATAATTTCTTAAAGATATCGCAAATATTTTTCTCGAAAAACTGGTCCCCTTTTTCGATTCTACGTGCAACGTCTATCACTAAACACGCTTTTACAACCTAAATCGCTAGTGGAAATTAATTATCACAGCACTAAGAGAAAAGTCAAGATATTGGGATTTTTATCATTATACTGAGAAAAAGTCAAGATATTGAGATATTTCTCATTATAATGAGAAAAAAGCCAAGATATTGAGAATAATCTCAATATATTGAGTTTTCTAAAAATAAAAAGTATGTTTGACACCAGGGTACTTTTGTAAATTAGTAACTACACATAGGTACTTTAATTTTGTAGCAGTAATTTCTTCTAACATTAATCGTTTATTAATGTTATGATAAAAATAATATTTGATAATTTTTTTACTGTATATAGCGAGCAATCAAACTTCTGTACTTCACGTCATGTGACAACATCCGTCCAATCATGATATGATTACAGCGATTATTTCAGTTACACATGGCTCCACCTATAAAAAGTCATAAATTTAGTCACATGATATGCAATATGATCGACTATTTAGGTAAATAAAAAATATCAGCGGCTAATTAATTCGATTGTATTAAAGTGATAAGTGTCAAAATTTGACGTAAGATTCAGTCAAATTTAAAAATGTCTCGTTTTGGTTCATGTTCCATTACCGAAATTAGTGAACACATAAGTAAATCAATCCCAAAAAATACCAAAAAGAGTAAAGAGTCTGTCTGGAGACAATTTATGTCTTTTGTTGGCAGAAGAATTATGAATTCTGTACGACTAACCCAACTGTCGTGTTAGCCAAAATACTCAAATATTGCATGGAATATGCGTAAAGAAAATGGTCAGGAATATAAAGAGTATACAATTAAGTTGATCTGGAATTCAACAGCAAAAAATCTCCATTATACTTCACTAACCATAAAGGAAAGATATCTAAATCCATTTGAAGATATCGAATTCCAAAGTACCAGGCATGCACGTAATGCAAGAAGGCGAAAACTGCTAAAAGTTTTCCTCAAAAGAGGAAGGAAAGTTCAGAAGCACTTACTTTAGATGAATAGATAGCTATGATGAGAATACCCCAGACGGCCTTCAGAAGAAATTTAGTATCTGTAGAGTTCGCTTGGCGAGAGAGAAAAGAAGAATGATGGAACCTATTGTGGCAGGATCGAATATAATTCTGTATTCAGAAAAACTTGCCAAGATGGAAATCGAAAGTGCGCAGATACTAAATGGCTCACAGCTAGCAGTTAAAATATAAATCGTTGCCCTGTACGTATTTTCTTGAAACTTCTTAGCCATCGACCTACACACATAATCACGGACCGTTTTTTCTTGATTCCAAATCCGTATTGGAATAGCAGGGATCTGCATGGTACAAAAATTGTCCTATCGGGAAAAATGAATATTCGAAATGGATGAAAACAGGTGCAGAACGTATTGGTTTGGACGTAAAGAAAAGAAAAATCACCAATCATTCAAGTCACTCTACAGCCGTTTCACAACTAGCAAAGGCTAGCGTGGAGGAACAGGAACTGATGAAAATAATGGGGCATGGAAATGTACCATCTACCAAATATTACCTCCAGCTCGATGGGGACACCGCAATAGAATTATGAACAGGATGCGACAGTTGGAAGAAACAGAGACACCAAATCAGCGCCACAGGCCATACAAGAAAAGACAGAAAAGACGATACCAACAGGAGTTATCTTTGGTGCTGGTACAAATATTATTGTTCAAACATTATTGCGTTTTCAGTTTCAAGCAATCAATTATTATATATTTGAGTTCTTGGTGTGTTCAGATGTTGAATGAATGTTCGTATCGTCAAATTGTCCCGAAATACAAGGTGCTCTCGATGGAATTATAACGAAAATAATAGTCGGCTATTTGTCATAGTCTTGGAATATTACCTGCGATAATATCCCATGTGACATTTTTTGTAAAGATTACATAATTCAACAAATGTCAGATTGACAATTTATTTTTTCTTTATTTTAACTTCTAAGCGACTTGAAAGAATTACTGCAAATATTTGAAATAATATTAAATAGTTTTGAATAAAATAAATAATAACATTGAATTAAGAGAAAAATAAAACTGGAGTACATAATTAGCACATACTCTTGCTTTAAATAATATATATTGCACGGAATATCCTCATTGGATAATGAGCCTTCTTTGAACGATATACTAGGATTCTACAAAAATTTGAATGTGATCGCACATTTTTTTATAAAACTACTGCTATTTCTACGAACTATATATATATGACATAGCAAACATGCTGCAGATCTCATTTGAAAGTAATATTTTTCCTTTTCTCTATGGCCATTTAAAAACCGTTTATGAAATTCGTGTACAGGATACGGAACGGGAAAGGATAAGAACAAAGGTGAAAGGAACGGCTTCTTTCAAAGGCTATTGGATAGGCTTGTGGCATTTTAAAGATTTAACAGGAATAAAAGGGCAATTCTGCAAAAGATTTCCTTTGAGAAGTATTCATGAAAAGAGACACACATTGGAAGTGATGTATTTTACAATTGCTGTGCAAGTTGGCATATGAGATTGTTAGAAGGATGAGAAGTAAGGAAGCTGTGGAGAAATTTAATTTGCATAAATTATTTCAATTCTATTGACGACATTGAAATGCTGGAAAGAGTTGTTACTCATTAAGAAAGTCGGAAATAAATTATAGTTCGACATTAAAATTAATAATTCTACTAAAAGAGGAATCAGTAATATTATAAATATATAAACAAATGTACATTTCAAAAAAAAATAAAATAAAACATATACTATATATCACTATCTACTAATATTTTTAGAGTATGTGATTCTTAAATACTAATGCTATTAACTGTGTTTAAGTATTGTATTTCTTCAATGTATTTTCTTATATGAGATATCAATCAACGTAAATAAGGTGAGTAGGACTTATTCAAAAAAAATGTATGATTATGCAAAAGCAAATTAATAGATGCATTCTGAAAACTATGTAAAAATGCATGCCGCTGGAATTTGGTCTATTGTAATGGAGTGGCAATGCAAACTGGCGATGTCACGTATTGCACGAAAAATCCTTCGGAGTTCTGTGATTAAACCGACACCGGTACAAAAGAGATTTGCAGCGTTTTTATTTTAAAATAAACTTGGAAATAGATAGGTTTGACCAAAGTGACGTATATTTAAAATAAATAAAATCTTGTTACACTAATTTTGAAAAAAATTGCTGGACTTGATCACTACTAGAAACATTAAATTTATAAAAAAAAATAGCACATATCTTATTACCAAAAACTATTAGAAATTTTGTTTGTCTATTTGTATACACATTTGGGCGCGTCTCATCCAATTTTGCCGTACTAAAGCGAATGTTTCTTCTGGTTGTTGTGGTTAAAAGTCAAGAGGGTTTAAATCGAGAGACCGAGGAGACCATGCTACCGGCCCATCCCGTCTAATCCAACGTACTCCGTGCATGGAGATCGAAAAACTAACCGAACGTGAGGATGTGTCCTTTCATGCAAATATCACATATCGGACAGCTAGGGATACATGTTCAAGTAGAGCGGGCAGTTCATTGCAAATAAATTCGAGATATTTTAAACCATCTATACGATTGAAAAATATGAGCGGTCCAATTAGGCGACTTCCTAAACGTGTGTATGGTATTTCATTTCGAGTAAATAAAGTTTCAACTGTAACTAGTACATTGGGGACTTTCAGCATTTTGATGCAACAACCCATCACAAAACCTAAGTCGTAATGGATAATCCGCTGGTGACAGTGCCTAAACACTCTGGATTTGATATGTGTAACTGACCTTTGTGCCAATGCATTTTGTCTAACTTCACCATAAATAAAAATCATGTCCAATAACTCATTGCTGTACACATGAGTCATTTTGAATATTTTAAAGATTGACTCCTCCACGATAAATAAAACAACACAACTGACCTCGTTCGTTTACCACCTAGAGAGCAGATACAATGCAAGTGTAGTGCCGAATCGTGGAAGAGATGGAGACCCAGGGTGTCCACGGCGTATTGCAGCAATGTGATTTATCATACACGAGGTTCAATTATATCCATACCACTGTGTGTCCAAGCATTAATACCAAGGGATTGGACGAGGAGGACCGGTACCATGGCCGCCATCTCCTGACTTTAAATCATTTGGACTTCTTTTTGTAGGAATATTTAAAAAATGAAGTGTGTCGCACCGAAATGGATAGCTACTATTGATTATTTATGCAAACGTATCATAGCTGCTGCCAATAACTTACAAGTTCAAAACGGACAAGAAGCGGAAACATTTGTGTTAGTTTGTAGAAACTGGGTAAGACGGGCCCAAAATTTTGTTGTAACATCAGGTATGTCAAACTATTTTATTAATTAAAATAACATATTAATTTATATTAATAATTAATAACAATAGCAGTTGAATTTTCTCTATGAAATAGGTGTTATAAAATGTTATTTATTTCTTCCATTGGGAATTTCTTTCAACTTTTTGTCATTTCGCTGATTGCATGCTTTACCGCCTTATTAGGTTTTATAGTGGACAAGTTTCTAGTACCTTGCGGAAGTATATTTTTAAATCATTTTCGAACTGCCCTTTTTGATTTTTTTTTGCAAAATTGTATTTGTAAGAATCTAAATGACCCTGTATTCGCATCATGCTGTATGTATGTCATGCTCTTTGGCACCAAATGTCTAGGTATCCTAAGGAACAATGTCATAGATAAAATTGGATTTAATTATTTTGTGTAAATTTAACTAGCTTAATTTTTATTTCAGATAATCGCTGAATCCAACGTTCTATGAAATTCTTTCTTAGCATACTTAGATATTTGGTATGAAAACACATATAAATAACTTCAATGATAGGGATTCTAGGAAAATTATTTTATATAAGCTGAAATATCTTTACAATACACATACAAATGCTAATAATAAAGAATGTATGGTTAAATCTTTTGGGTGGAATTCAACGCTGGTTATTATAGTCAGCAAAGTAGTTAATTTCTTTAAAAATGTATAAAAAACAAGCCAAGTTAATTAATTGGTAGTTTGTATAATATATTTACTGAAAGTGATATTAATTTTTTGTACACAGATATATTTTTAAATACTTTAATACTTTTTCTACACAGTTTATGTTTTGGTATATTTTAAAACTTTATTTAGATCATACATCATACAGTTGAAGGTAATGGCATATTTTTTATAGAGCCACTAGGTCTGGAAAGACGAAATATTCAGTTCTATTAAAAAGCCTTAGTTCCGAAAGTCACTCTCAAAGAAAAACAATAAAGATACGTGACCATCTGAGGATTGACATGTTGTAAGTTTTGAGAAAGTTAAATAAAGGATGCTGATATGAGAATGATAGGAGGAACTACATAAAAACTTCTAGCAACTCATTGCTTCTAAATCGATAGGCTCAGAACATTGCGTAGTAAATGCTCTGTAAAAAGGTAGCAAGCTAATATCAGAATTATTAATTTTTTTCTAGCAATGTTGATCACTACTAGAACGTTATAAAAACGGAGGGGAAAAATTTACAAATTTTACTATGGATTTTAACCCAAACACTAAAAGTTTAGTAGGTCAACAATTTGCTCACTAAGTAGTTTGGATTTAATGACATGAACTGACAGAGGAGCTTTACCGCTCCAACTTCAGAGAGTGAAAAACAAGGCAAATGGTTAATAAATGCTAATTACAAAATGTTAATGTAGGAAAAAAGAAATATCCTGTACTGTGTCTAAATGAAATGCTGCGTAGTACATGGGGTTTACTGTAATCCGAGTATTGAAATAGAATCTAGAAAGTTTAAATTTCCTTTGATATAACCACTAGTTCCTTTAATCAGTGAGAAGGATTTTAATTAACATTGCCTTTGGGAATTATTCGGTGACATACTTTAGAGTTAATTTGTAACATACCATTTTGAGAAATGAAGAACTAAATAATCCATTGAGACAGAAATTATTCGTATACGACTTAATGTTCTATCATTGACGCTAGTGTAGTTATTTCTACACTGCAAAAAAATGTGTAAATGAAAATATGCAGCGTGCAAAATTTATGTGTGTTAATAGTTTATTACACTTTTATATATGTTTTACACAATTACTATAATATCATAAAATATGAACATATAATATATGAATATGCCTAATATTTACGAATAATGTATAGAATGATCTCTCTTTCTGTGTTAACATACCTTCTTGTTCTACAGGATTATTTAACTAAAACCAAAAATTTAAGGTTCATTCTTTAGTAAATAGAGATAACTTTTCTACAGTATACATTTTTAACCTTTCATCTCCGGAAAATTTACGTCTCTTCAAAAGGAGGAAAAGACAATTTTATTAGTCTTCCCTGTTATCTACTTATATAGCTAGCTTAAATACAGGGAAGAAGAAAAGCTAAATCGATTTTTTCCTCTCTTGAAGAGGTGCAAATTTTGAGGCGAGCGTTTTTTTTTGTCAAAACTATTAAAATACCTCTTAATTTTCACCACATAAATTTTTTCACATTTATTTAAATACCTGCAAGGGTGGTTCGTAAGTAATGGTCCATGAAGACATAGGAAGAGGAAGAAGTCGCAGGAGCTATGTCGGGACTGTAAGGTGGATGTCCCAATAATTTGACTCCCGACTCTTTAATAAATTCTCGAGTTCGCGTTGCATTGTCGTGATGCAAATAAATTCCGGGCAAGCCTGCTCTAGGTCGACGTTCTAGGATTTTTCAAACAAAGCAGGTAAACATTTAGTGACATACCATTCACTATTAACAGTACGTTAGGCCTCTAAAGGAATTGGAGCCATATGGCCACTAAAAGAAAAAAGCCACCATTTTCTTTCCAACAGTTCGTGCTCGTTTAATATTTATTGGGGCATTCTAATGTGGGAAAACCCAAACAGCAGATTGCGTTTTCAGTTCAGGATGAAACTGATAAATCCACGATTCATCACCCGTTACAATGTCGAAAATGTGTTTTGATGTACCATTTGCATACGTATTAATCATTTGTCTGCACCTAAATGCGAGCACCTAATATATAGAAGCATACGTAACACGCCTGTCTTCCTCTAGCAGGCGTTGTATAGCTTCAACATTTTCGCCCATATCCGCTGTCCTTAGTCGGCCGCTTCGCCTATCATCTTTTAAAGATGATCTGCTCGTTTAAATTCTGCATACCAACCAAAAACACTAGAACGCGATGGACATGAATCACCGAATGCAGATATCAACCGTTCAAAGCACTGTGCTTGGTTTAAACCACTTTGAAAGTCGTAAAAGAGCATGGCACGGTAGTGTTCTCTATTCAGCTGCTCTAAGTCGACGTTGAATTGAAATTCCGCGATCTAACTTTAAGGATGAACAACTAATATGACACATTACCCAACAAACAATTAAAGTTAAAATTACGTTAACTTGACCTCTGAATTGGTCAAAAACTTTTCATGACCAATTCCATATAAGTTTACCTATATTCGTTGGCCTTTTTCCTTATGTGGGGAAAAAACTAAAGTAATATGGAAGTTAATAATTGGTCGGCAAGAATTTTATACCAATAAGATAATTGGACCTAAAAGAAATACGGACCAATTTTATGTTAAAATTTCGAAATATAAAAGACATTATTACCAAAATATACCCTAATTATGCCCTTTATATGACATACTTTTGCCAGAGAGAGACAACATTATATGTTTCATTTTATATATTCTAATAGCGAACAGGCATAGGAAGAAAAAGAAAGACTATAAGTCAGGCTACTAAGCTACAAGTAGAGTAGAAGTTAGTATATTTATAGATATTTAGATTTTAATATAATAAAGTCCGTATTTTTGGTTTCCATTCATCAAATTGTACAACCCAGGATATTCGTATCATGTCATGACCAAACTTTCATAAAAATAACGCGCCGTATAAATATACATTTTTACTATTGCTTTTATTAGTATTACTATACTGAAGAATAACCTAAAATAAAAACTGAATGTACTTCGTGATAAAATGTGTTTAATAATCTTTCGTCATAAATGTATTAACTAATATTATCTGTATTAACATAATTTTAATGAGTAATTAATTAGAAATAATGAACAAAACATTTAGTGTTTATAACAATATGGCCGCTCAAACAAAATCAACTTTGAAGTCAATTTGTCTATAAGTTTTAACTTATAGGGCAGATTGCCTATGCCAATGCTGACGTCACAGGAAAATATTAACTTTGTGGTTGAAATTTCCTCCAAATGAAGATATTTTATGGTAATTTATTACCAATTAAATTATTACTAGGTACCTACATATAAAATTCTACTCTTGGATTTGTGATTGAAACTTCAAATTAAAGCCAATAATATTATATATGCGTAATAACAAAAACAAAATAAATATTTTCGAACGGAATTCAATTCGAATTTGTGCACTACTGAATTCATCTGACACGATAACAGTCATAAGAATACTTATATATGAAGTATTTATCGATATATTATCATTAGACTGATTTACATGATATGCAGTGTCGGTTTAAACTTGTTTTTACAACTCTTTAATACTGTGTAGGGCTTAGTTTTAACTGCAGATCGCCAAAACACAAAACAATTTCTACGTGCTATTACATGAAGATCTGTCGGAATACATATAACAAGAAGCTTGTTCCCTAAAAGACCTTTATAAGACACACTTACGTCGAAGTATTATTAACAAGTAAATTTGTACCATAATATAGAACAATATTTCTATTAGGTAAATTGAAATGGTCAAATATTCCTTACAAGTTATCAACAAAGTTGAAAATAGGATTATATTGTAATAAAAATAAAAGAAACCAATTGAAGGATTTAATAGGGCAAAATAACTAGTTATTACCTTATTTTTAACTACTAGTTGAAGACTAAAATAAGTATTTTGATATCGTAATAAATATGTAAATATTTACCTATTGTAATAATTTAAAAAATCCTTGGATATTGAAGGCGAAATTAAGGTCTTACACGTTATTGGAATGTTAGCATTTGAAAACATAGAATAGGTAAACCATATGTAATTTTGAACTGTATAAATTGACATATATTTCATTTTACTTGGAAGGCATTATATTACTCTTAGTTAACAAATTTTTGACTAAAATTTTGGTATTATAAGATTTTGTAACATTGGAGACTATTTTTATGAAAGAAAGTAGTAAATCTTGATGAATTTAGGATTATTTTTCTTGTGTAGTAGTCTATTAGGCTTAAATGTTAGTTGGGTATTTAATGAGAGTATTTGTTGCAATAGCGACACCAGTGGCGTCACATCCACAAATTTTCAGAGTGACTCTCGTACAATATTTTAAAGGCGCCAAATTCCTTTGCAAATTGGATATGTTAAAGGTAGATCGACAGGCAATAAAATGTGCACTGATGTAAAACGGTATGGAAAGTATTTTTCAATATGCAACGTTTTTAAATTATTGAATAACTATTATCTGGAGAAAAACATTCATTCCCAAATTTTTAAGTTGGTACAGTCATACACAGTGTAATTATTAAAAATCACTTTCTAAATTCCAACGTTGACATCCTGTATCTTTTTTATCAATATTTTATTAAGGCATAAAATCATATTATTTTGAAGTGAATAATCTGGTATGTCTCCATAGAGGAGTGGTAGCACATTTTGATCACGTCTTTTTGTTGTGTGCAGTTAATTTACGTTCGCAAATGTGAATATATTAAGAAGTTAGAAGTAGTGGGTTAGGTTAGGTGAATGAAAAACAAAACATTAAAAATCAATTCAATATTATAGAAATAGAGGAACAAAATTAACTTTAAGAAAGTTATATTATCTACTTTTGTGTTCTTAACTTTTAAAATAAACAAAAACAGACTATCATAGAGATTTCAGATTTTTATACCAAATTATGCAACTTTCCTCCAATCTGACTGTCTTTATATGTCTGCCATATAGAATTTTATACACAATATATGGCATCAAAAGTTATCGATTCATATCAAATTAAAGCTCTTTTAATTAACTAAGTGATGATTTTAACGATCAAAATACCAATGAAAATTTAAATCCACTTGTCTGCATTATACGCAACATTGTGAATATTTTTTGCATTGTGAGCATACTAACCCGGGTAAAAATGTTTATATTGATAATATGAATTTTAAAAGTAATTCGAAACATCGAATATATTTGAATTAATTTCAACTAGAATTCTTTCCCGGTTTCAAAATTCCGTAAATAATTGTACAACACAGAGTATATCGCTTCTGTTGTTATTTAATAATAACCATAAATGGCTTGCTGCAAATGAATCAATAAAGGAGAATATAGGAACGAATAGCTTAGTATTGTTTTCCTACACTGCTTTGTAAGCTGAAATTTACGTGAAAGAAATTTAAAACGAAAACAGAATGAAGCCTTCCAAGCTTTTCAATATCAAAGAGTAGGAAGCGATAATAAGTGACATAAAGGCTCAGTTATTAAAATAGTTATTTATGCAACAAGTACAAAAAGTAAGTGTTTATTGCACGCGACTTGAAATTATCACACGTCGACTGCAATAAACACTTTTTGTACGAGTTACACACAATATTTGTTCTAAGTCCATGTAAAAACCCAAAAATGTTTTATTTAGATGACACTAAGTGTAGGAAAATATGACGTCGATTTGAATGTTTATGTTTGCCATGATGACAAAACGCTGTAGTAGAATGACAGATAAATGCAATACACATTTTATTGCACTAGTGCAATAAAGAACCACTAAATATAGTTCAATAAAGTTTTGTTTTTTGCATGAACGTAGAATAACAATATTAATTTGTTAGGCAATTTATTCTTGTTTGTACTTTTGCACCTAATTAGATTATTTCTAACTAAAGAACTTTGTTTTTGGATATAATTTATTAATAATAGCATTTAATTCAGTCAATAAACAGGTTTACCGGAAAACTGTCCAGTATTGTGTAATAATAATTAATATGTACAGCTTTGTGTTTGACTGAAATATTAAAATGAGTTATGAATTCCAACAAAGTAGTGATTTCTGGAAAACGATACTTTATACTGCGACACTAACAAAGTAAATATGGAAATATGCAACAGCTATATCTGATAAAGGGGTTCAATTACATGCTAAACAGTAGAATTGCGGTTAGAATAACAGTGGGAGATCAAAAATCTTGAAAATTTGCTATATATGTTCGTGATTGGAGAAATAATTGTGTTGGCATTATACGGAACAGTCAATTCTTTGAATTAGAGCAAGACTGAATCAGTCAACATTGTTTGTGAAGATAGAGAAAATTTCATAGTAATGGTAGTGGTTGTTGTTTCTAAATTGTATTACCTATAAACATTAATATGTCGGATATTATAAGTCAATAATTCTGATGATGATGACGATGATGGTGGTTTTATTAACGATGACGATAATAAAATAGTGGAAATTATGATGATAATGACAACAAGGATACTGACAGATACAATTTGATTGCATTTCTAGAGCAAAAATCAGAAGGGTATAAACTTAAAAAATCAAAGGTATTAACAAAGAAGGAAATATCCAGATGAATGTAGACAATGATAAATTGTTACTCATGGTAGCTATATTATAAATTTTTGTTAAAAAAGTTATATAACCAATGTTTATTTTGGTTTATTTTTATTATTGGTTTATTGGGCACATGTAGGCAGGAAAATATCAAGAATCTGAAGAAGGACTATGCTTTCAAGTCCCGATACTCAATACCAAATTAAAAATGTATACAGCTGTATCATGTTTGCTTCTTTCTTCGATATAAAGCTGGTAAATGTACCAAACAATTTATTGGTATTTAATACTATTCCAATAGTGTCCAAAAGTGTATACTGTTCACTGTTTTTGACGATCTTCAACCTCCCTTTTAGCCGATTGTGAAGCGGATCTTTTGAGAACTGCTCTTTTGGAACTGCTACTGAAAACAAGAAACGAACAGCTATGAAAATTCTAAATGAAAGCCGAAAACATTCCTTAACGTCCAAAGTTATATTTCATCAGACATTTTAAAATATTTCCACCTCTTGAAGCAAATCGCCAGCCATGTCAGCATCTGGTAGCAATTTATCTAATTGTAAAGATTTTACTGTCAATGAATATAATAAATAAGTTATGATCTCACATATTGGGATAATGGAAGTCATAATGACATTTAATACAGTATCATAGTCATTATAGTCAAATGACTTAATGTATACTAACTAGAGAGTTTATTGAATCTTTATATAGGTGCATGCTGTTTCAAGAAATGAACTCAAGGTTCGAATTACAAAAATTTATTGGTAAATATTTATATTTGGTAACCTTTGTGCTTTTGTGAATTATACTCCCATGTATCAAATATATAACAAAGCGTTATAGGAGACAGTTTAATGCAGGCTATATTTTCTACCTTAAATATCTAAGGGTCACTAGATATATAATAATTATTATCCTGCACATCTTTACCATTAACTGGGGATCTTTGACTTGCTCTTGTTGTACTAGTCTCTGTAAGGGTGTACCTGCTACCTGCTCCCTCTGGACCCGCTCATTATGTTGATTTTTATTACTATTGGAACTTTTTCTAAATGTAGAGTCGCTTCCGGACAACACTGATCTTTCGAGACATCCCATAGTAGCTTCTCCAACAGGTTTGGTCACTTGGTTTCAAACTTTTCACCGTTCTTCACTGTCGACATCTTCAGTGGTGACTTCGCCAAAGATCGTAGTGGGTTCATCTCCAAAGAGTCTAGCGCGAAGACAATAAGGACAGGTCAAAGATTTCTCGCTGAGGCTTAGGACGTATACATTAATTTTAATCAAGGAACCATAGTAGAACAAATAACAACTCAAAAACACTTCAGAATTTTGTTATTTCATATCAAACAATGCAGTCACCAACACGTTAAAAAGAATATAAAAATGGAAAGTTTCACCTTCGATTTGCCTGTTGCCATTTCACTAGGGAATGATTAACTAAATTATTTGCAATGAAGTTGTTATTTTTGAATTTCCCTGTATACTGAATAGTCCCAGTGATGCCTAATAGGTCACCTAATTATGCATAAATTTTATTACATTATCCTCAGTCTCCTACATTTGGATTTTCGGAGAGCTTTTGCCGAATAAGGTCGCTGCTGATATATTAAATTTTTTTCAACATCTGCGAATTTTCATGCAGAAAATAATGCCCGAAATAAAGTGGTTTTTTATGTAATATACGAATATCCCCAGGGATAAACTTGAGAAAAATGTCTTTAGCGCTAATATCCGTAAAATATAACATCTTTTATAATGTGCCTTATGTATTCATGTTCCATGTACAGAAGTAAAATGTTATATTTGTCGTAAAGTTTCCAGAAAACATTATCGGATATTGTAACATATTTTTCTGGCACATGCGATTAGATATAGATATTACTTATTTATAAATCACACTTCATACAAAACACATACATAGAGTGGTACGTTTCTCATGGCTCACCATTGACAACTCGGAAACTGATAAAAAATATACAGGGTGGTTTAAATTAAGAAAAAATACGCCTTTTCATACTCATTAAAATAAACCAGACAAATTAAAGATATATATGTTGCCGTTGCTGAAACATTGAAAAAAAACTGAAAATAATAATTTTAGAGAATGCCATCTAGCGTCGTTATTTCGCAACAGAAAGAGTTGAAATTTGGTACAGTGGAATAAGTATACACGAAAATCGATATTCTGAAGAACAACTAGATTTAAATTACTCTATGTCGTAAAGAGTGGCCGCAAAATTTGCCGATTTTTGCGTAGTGTGTAGCAAGAACGGGGAAGGTTGTATATGTGCATGTATTTCATATCATTTGGAGTTATAAGAAAGAGTGGCACAAAAAAGGCAATTCATGAAGGGAACATCATTTTCCGCCGGTTTTCGGCAATAGGGGTGGTTTTACCCCTACGCGGGGAATGTTTTTCGCCTTGAGCATTTTTGGAAGAACATCCCTGATCTCTTCCTTGCCATTCACGTTCCTGCCAATTTTTACCAAGAATTGATCGACCATTTTCTCACGTTTCTTGTTTTAGGGGTGGTTTCACCTCTTAAGTAGGAGGTTGGAAAAATTAAATTATGCCCATCTAGATTTTTCATGACGATCAATTTAAGCCCACTGAGACCTCTGAGACCCCATTCTTGCTACACACTATGCAAAAGCGGACAAAAATGTTTTTTTGCGGTTACTCTTTATGGGCTATTCTTTAAATAAAATAATAGTGTTGCATATTGGCCTGCTTATTATCACCCTGTATAATTATAAACTGCAGAATATTATTCTGTAAACTTTGGTAGCAGAGACATATGTTTATATTCACAAATAGTAGGTCATAATTTAAGGTATTGGTTATAAGTACTTACTTAAAAATAAAGACCTTTACCTATCCTTGGTGTTAAAATATCACTGATGCTATTTTAGTCTGGCAAAAGGTCAATTGTAGTAGAAAACCAAAATTTTTACAAAATGCCAACGTTTCGGCTTATATTTAAGCCGTGTTCAGGGCTCTAGAAATGTAAATGTGTTACATAATATTACCTAATATAAAATTACAATAAATTAAAACATAAGAAAGAAAGAAAAAACAGAACACATTGAAACTTACACATTAAAATTACAATTTCTACCTTAATATTAGAGCAAGCTACGTACCTAGAAATATTTATTTTTATTTTATTCATTTTAAAATGTAGGCAAACATAAGTTAAACTAAAAATAAATTACAATTAACAATTTTATAAATTACCTGTAGTTAAGTTTTTCTTCGTCCTATTTAATGTAAAAATTAATTGTTTATCAAAAGTGTCAATTACAGGTGAAAAATATTGACGATATATACCCATATATAATTATAAATAACATCAATAGGAAACAATGCTTAGTCAATAAGAATCGAGAACTTTTATTCAAATAATGTATCGACTAGATACGGTGATCGAGGCGTTGCACTTTTTTCCCTTTAAGTAAAAATGGAAAAAGAAACCACAAAACTGGCATAATCCATGACAATTACAGACCCCGGAGGAATAAGATCCAACATCTGTTTAAAATACTCTTCGAAAAAATCTGCGTTCATGTCTTTCTTATAGTCACCTGTATTTTTATATTCAAATAAAATTAAACCGCCATCTACAAAACCACTGGCACTACCTATATGTGTCACTATTAATCTTCGCCCTTTACCTGAAGGTGCCTTGAACCCTGTTGAAAGTTCATCCAATAATGTTTGTCGAAAATTTTTACATTTTTATCTTGCAATACTTTTGTTACAGTATATCCCTCGTTGACCCAAAAGTTTCGTCCAGATAATAAATATTCCTCCCTTCGTCACGGAATTTTTAATTGATCTTAAGTAGGATCTTCGCCAACAAATAATTTCATTTTTATCGATAAGAACTGACTTCCTGTTCTGCTTTTCCCAGCAAAAATCAACTATCGTAAGACGGCCTATAATTTGCTTCTACTGATTTTTGGCAAATCGTTGTTCTTTGAAAGTTCACTCAAAATTTTGTTTGGCGTTGGTACTTCTTTTAAAATAAAATGAATGTACTTTTCTGCGAATGACATTTTTGAAGATATCATCTATAACGACTTTTGACCTCCTGTAGATGATCTTGGGGATTTACAGTATCTTGTTCATTTTTGTTTCCTTTAAAAGTCTGTAGATAGTCGATTTTCCAATCCCTGTCATTTTGGAACACTTTTCCACGATGTCGTCAACACTGTTGGTAGGATTTTGGTGTTACAATGCATTAAATACATTTAATATAATAATCTTCTCATTATGAGACAGCGCACATGTTTTCACGCGTTTAGTAGGTACATAATCTGACAAGCTCGACATTTTACCGAAACAATATTATATCCACTGGCACAAGAGTCACTAAACACAAGTCGAATTTTACTTTACTGCACTAGCCGTCTTCGTATAGCAGCTCTAAGACTGGATTGATCTGTCACAATACACTGGCTCCTGCCCTATGATGTATCCAGTAAAATATACTAATGTACACCCATTACCTGTTAGCATTAATGTTGCCCGATAATTACCTGAAACGAAGGATTGCCACGCCCATGGCCAGTTCTTATCTCGGGCCGGTTTTATTACTCTCTTTCATTTCCAAACAGACTATAATAACATTTCACTATGACACACTACATTGGAATAATGAACGTGATATCTGACTGTCTATAAGTTGATTGATAGAAATTGTCATAATAAAGAGTGTAATCTTATTACTATAATTGCTCCAGAATGTGAAAGAACAATTTGAACAAAATGTCTACTAGTGTATGGATATTGGTGGTGGACATTTTCAAAATTAGAGGTAAGTGAATTTGATAATACGGACTTTTCACCTTTAAATTTTCAAGAACAAATCATCAGCAATTAAATAACCTAATGGTATCCAGAAGGTGCACTTCTGCTGATCTTGCATGTTAAGTGCGAAGGTGTCTTCGTTTAGAGGCAGAAAAAAGAATTGAGCACCCACATTAATAAAACATAAGTGTCGGTGACCCACACTGTAAACATTTTTACGTTCTTAAATGTTAACCTTCAGTAACGCATCTCGAACCATATCAAAATCTTAAAGCTTCTATAAAACGTCTTACACTTCGTACAGTGTGGGTAAACGAAAATTGCCCCCTTTTTTGTTCGTTATTATTGGAGATTCGAGAATAAACGTTCTTGGCACTTTTAAAGATTTTTTAAAGCGTATGTTACAAAAATAACTGAATTTGTATAAGCAGAGATGACACATGTTCATTTTTCCTTAAAATTGGGTTATTTCTTATATTGGGTCAACATGGATTATCGCATTATACCATGAACAAAAAAGCATATGTCCCCTATTCATTTTAGCTATAGACCATGAGCTGTTTAATAGATAAATCAGTAAAAATGACACAAGCACTACATTTAAAATCTTTAAAAAGATATATCTCATAAGTTATATGATGTTTCATTTTAACAATTGAAATGTAATATCTCGAAAACTGTAAAAGATAAAGTATCACGTATAATATATTTCTTAAAAACTCAGTTGGCGGTCTTCCTAATGGCGTAAAAATATACAGGTTGTTTGGTAAAAAAAAAACGAATGATAGAGATAGGTCTCGGAAATGGGATATTCAATTGTTTTTGCGATATATAATTTAAACAGTATGTTCTTCAACTTTTATTCTTACACCTTTATTCGTATATAGAATAATGATGAAGAAAACGGGGGAACAATTTTTGCCTAATTATCCTGTACATCACTTTGATGCGAAAGCAGTTCAAATGGTTGTCTAAACAACATGTAAATCGGTTATTTGTTACTTTTATTCAACACGTAATTTAAACTATAAATTAAGTTTCATCGTCCTTGGCATGATGTGGAAAATATATTTTATTTTATTTTGTGTTTGTGATTCCAGAAATATAGCAATGTATCGCTATAAAGAGCAAATATCTGAGCAGGAATATTTCTGGACGTTTCCATTATTCGAGACCTCGGATTGAAAATGAGGTAGGGTTCATAACATTTAAATATCAAAACGTAATATTGGGAACCTCCTCCTCAAATATAGCATAAAATTTTTCTCTCGAGAAATCTCATCCAGGGGTGAAATAACGTAACACGGAATATTTCATTGTTCTGTTATTAAAAATTAATTTCTGTGCGTTTAAAATATTTCACATTATGATGAACAGATATTAATTAAAGCAAGTTGTTTTTCAAAATTACTTTCTGTGTTTTCATCAGTAGAATAAAAAGTTGTGGTAGCTATTAAAAAGTTATATTTTAATAATTTCTGAATCTCTTAAATGAAGAAAAATAACGAATTTCCAAAAAATTGTAGATTTTATGTCACACTAGGTGCAATAGAACGCTAGTTAAATTGTAGTGACACTGTGTCACAAATTATAGAATATATTATATAAAAAGTCTATGTAAAGTGATAACAGCTAAAGTGTGTTTCTACTAGGTCTGTACACAATACCAACACGAATTCCTGAAGTTTCACTAAAAGAAATACTACTGAACAGTTATTATATTTGTGGTTACAATTTTGTCGTAGAATAAACTACAAAAAATATAGTAAACCATATAAATTCGTCGTTGTGGTAAACGCAATAGTGTTATAGCCATTGGGTTGTTGTAAATTTTAATATAATTTAAAAACTTATTATTACATTTTGTAATAAATGTCATTGTAAAATTTAAAATGCTGGTATAATTCAAAATAACAATTTTTATAGTCTGTATTAATACAACACTTTTAGTCATCATTACAAAAACTACAGACATAATTGTATTACCATAAATTGTCTTAAAATAGTTTTTGTGAAACCGCCAAGTCTAGCATGGACTAAGACAGTAAGCGCTAGATGTAGACACTTATATCTCGCTCATTCTTGACCTTCCGTCGGATATGATAAAGATCGAGTAGCCAGCCAGGGCTTCAGGGCTATACATCACACATCACGTGTACACAGATCTAGTTCTGTTGGGTGTGATAGACACGAACAACTAGAGATACACCGAGAGATATTTTGCTTTACATTTATATTTTTATAAACCCTTGAAGTAGGGGTTCCAAAAATGCTGGTAAACTGTTGCAGTCTTTGTGTCAATAAACAATAAACTCACAAAACTTTTAGTAAATGGGTACAACAATGTATGGAGTATTTGGTAACATTTCTGTCATAGTAAAATAGTATTTAGAGGCTATTTTATTACTACAAAATTGTAATCATGGTAGTATGTGAAATAATACTAAAAATTGTGTCTGAAGCTATAATTAGAATAAATTGTACTTAGCAGACAATTGTAAAGCGTTTACATTTTGTTTTCTTTTCAGTGCATAAAATATAACCGTCTCCTGTCTATTTCCCTGGCAATAACCATAAACTAATATCATATCGGTCATTTCTGCGATAGTGTACGACCATAGCAAAAAATTTTAAATTAAATGATAAATTTTAAAATTAAACGATAAAGTTTTGCCAGATTGAATTGTTTGACACTACTCTTTTAAAACTAATGACGGGACTTATTATTATTAACTCGATGCTACGAGAAGATTCAGTAGGTATGCAATAAACCAATTACAAAACAAGTTTTCATCAGTTTGAAAATCGAAATAAACAAAAATGTTATGAAGCTTAGATGTAGGCAAAGTGTGGCTGGTGGCGCACTCTGAAATGTACAACAAAGTCAATCATTTGTCTTGGAGTGACTATTTAAATTATTATTTATTTATTGGACACTATTAATTCATAAATAATGTACTCAACCTTCAGTTTTTTGCAAATCAAAAATGTATACATAATATGTTTAAATTTGAATACCTTAAATTTCAAGAAACGGAGTAATTGGGGACATAAATTTAAATGTTTATTAATTAACTAATTAGTTAATTATATAGAATAATTATGTCATTAAATTTCAGGCATAAAAACACTGCCAATAAAAAAATATCTATATGGAGCTAATAGTAATATTTTTATGATACAAGTAAATGTTAAAAATTGACATTTTTTGTCAACAAGACGATGTACTTAAGTATACTCATGCAAGGACGGAAGCAGAAATGACAAAAGATGTAGGTATTTATTATGTTGAAAAATGATCCTGTACTTATTGAATGGGTTGAAAGGCGATACCATTCCCTAAATACCTCCCTCTTTGTATGCCGGCACGTGTATTTCAATAGATAATTAGCAGTGGAAAATAATATGACTTTGCTTCCAACCTTTCAGAATTTCAAATCAGAAATACTACAAGATGCTTGTTGCACTAGATGCACATAAAATCAGAGTTACACCTTTTCATCCGCAGTCAGATGGAATGATGGAAACATTCAGCTGACCTTCTGTATTTTTATTAGCTTACAGAACAGCAGTTCATGAAACTACAGGCGAAACACAAGTCAGTGTGATTTTTCACAGAACTACGTTTACTAGTATGATTTATCACTAAACAAAACATGAGGAAAGCGTAGAAGAGTACCTCAGCAATCTCAAAGATCGAATAAAGTTCCCATGAAGAAATATGGGAAAATTTGATAGAAAATATGGCTTGTGTGCCAACAAAAGTGGCTTCCAGAAAAATGAAAACATTTAGTTACATACAGTGTGACTAATTTGTTTTGGAGTCAGTCTGTAAAAAGTTTATTGATTGTGCGATTTAACCCGGATTTTTGGATTGGATATTTTCAGCAAAAACGGCTTGGTTGATATAAAAACTAAGGCCTACTATGACAGTTTCTAGAAGCAAAATTTTAATAAATCATATTAGCGATTTTTTTAGGAAAAGTCTGTGCACGCCACTGGATTGAACACCCTTCAAAACGGGCCTGTACAAAATTTTATCGACAAATTTTAAGTAGTAGCAGATTTTGTAGCATAATTAAAAATGCATACTAGGTATTTATGGAGTAATTTCCACACAAGTACGGATTATTTTAACTTGTAGTTCTTGTAAATTTTGGGAACTTAATTTATAAACTTTTTCTCTAAGTAAAAAAAATCTAACAGTTTTCGAAATTTTCATTTAGCCAGTTTATTATCAAACGAGCATCATGCATAGGCTTACCATCTAACTGTAACTTCAAATTAAGACGGTATCTTATTGGTAAATCGTCTAATACGTTCTTCAACAAAGAAAATTAAAAAACCCAATCGCATTCAAATTACTGTCAAAGGAACCAATTATTCTGCCTCAGTATTCCACACCAAATGTGCAGTTTTTAAAAATATTGTCTCCTTTATGATGCATTTATGATGAATTCTGGATTTTGAGCTGACCAGTGACGACAATTTTGACACGAATCTAGTAAAGTTGGCTTCGTCGGTGAACAAAATTTCGTTTAAGAGTTACCATTGTTTAGATATTCTCCTTTCAGCCAATAGTAAAATTCTAATTTTCTTTCTTCGTCTCCTGGTTCCAACTTATGCAAAACTTTTGGCTTAAAAGCTTTTATCCTGTTTTGTCGCAGGCACCAGCTTATACTTACTCTGATTAAATTAACGTCCAAACTAGTCGTTCTAATACTATTTCGGGGATTGTCGTTATTATATTGCAAAATTTGATTGTTATTTTGAAATGTCTACGACGTCCATTTTGTCTCGTTTTAAGCAAATTTTTGGAAACCGATCTAGTTTCATCGAAAATATTATTTATGAGCTGCATAGTACTTCGACTTACTTGTCTATCTGGATGTCTGATGTTGAATTATGCCGCAGATTCTGCTGCCGAGCGCCAACAAGACGAACAATTTCTGTTTTTTCTCTTACACTTAAATGTGCCATAATTATAATAATTAATAATTTAATTTATATTAAATACAAACAAGTTTTAATATCGATTTAGACTTTATTTGTTTGACAGTTAATATAAACACCTCAATTGTTTACCATAGCCAACTATAAAATTTTGAAAATAAATGAGCGCCCAGTGTGTATTTTTAGTTCTTCTACAAAATCGTTATTACTTAAAAATTTTTCGATAAAATTTTATACAGGTCCGTTATGAGGGGCGTTGGATCCAGTGGCGTGCACAGTTTTTTTTCTTAAAAAGTCGATAATATGATTTATTAAAATTTTGCTTGTAGAAAGTGTCATAGTAGGCCTTGGATTTTATATCAAACAAGAAATTTTTGCTGAAAATGTGCAGTTTATCAAGCCTTATAAAAATCCGGGAAAATCGCACAATCAATAAACTTTTTACAGACTGACTGAAACAAATGCGTCACACTGTATAACCCATAACGTATCTCTGATATTGCAGTCTTGCAAACGCTCCTATACAATTATGCCAAGGTTAAATAATTTGGTGTACAGAATTTAGAAAAATCCCACTTCTGATCAATGTAATTTCGTAATTAATCAACCTCCTAAAATTCAGTGAATAACAACAGATTGTATTGTCACTGATTTGAAATAGTTCCAAAAATATTTCAACTTTATTTGCACTGTCAACAATTACTTTTTGATGTAGACGTTCCGGTTTTCTCAAGCGGCGGTAGGGAGCTGGTGCCTCTTAATGCCCGCTACAGACTATGCGTGAATTCGCGATTCGCGATGCGCAATGCGTGATTCATAAGCAATGCGTGCATAGTATGTAGGGACTTATTCGTTAAAAATCTAATTATGAGCCACGAGTTCGCTATATATTATGAATATATTTACGATTCGCAATGCGAAATGCGTGATTCTTCTACAATTCGTGCATAGTGTGTAGATACTTATTCGTTACAAATCAATTCGTGCACAACGTGGTTCGCTTGTTTGTAGCGATTCGCCCGCAGAGGCGGGAAAATTGACGAATATCAAAGGTCGCGCATTAATACGAATCGTTCTATTCTTGGAGATTCGCATTGATGCGTGCTAATTTGCGAATTCGCGTTGAGGAGCGCCAGTTCATGTGGAGGATACCTTTTTTCTTGTGCGGCTCTCGTTAGCTCTCGGTAGCTCCCGCCGGCTCTCGGTTCTGTGGTCTCAAGTTCTTGGCGTTCTTTTTAATTTTTAGCAGATCGCAGATAGCTTTAGCCACGCTTTAGCTGTAATCTGTATGTTTACGTTGCTGTTTGGCGCGCTAACCTCTCTTTGCTATCTACACAATTCCACTTTTCGTGTTTTCTCTATTTTGGAGAATTTCACCCTCAATTTTAGTCAAATTGTTTTCTAATTTTTATTTTACAGATAGAAGAAGTGTGTTTACTTTTTGGCACGCGCCTACAATTTTCTGGATTAATTTTGTGTTTCAGGTTGTGAGTGCATTTTTCTTCCAGCTTTTTAATAATTTTTAAATGGATAACACGTAAGTTCAAATTCAGCCGATTTTTGACCTAGGTTCCTGTAAAATTAACATTAACATTTTAGTTCTAAACAAATAACTTGCGAATATTGCAAGCAAGAATTTTCGAAGAAATTTAATCTTAAACGACATTTGAAAAATATTCATAATAAGAAAGAAGAAGAAGCATCATTCTTTCAACCAAGTGGTAAAAATGTCACATAATCTGTTATTTGCTCAGTTGAAAAGGTAATTGTTATTGTTGCTATAAAAATACCTAGGTAAGGTTTAAAAATACTATGTGTTGCTTTAAAATTATAATTTCAGATTATTGGCGCTTACCGAACATACAAGGAATATACTAAACATTTACAAGAAGCTCATAAGATTAATGTAGAACAAAACACGTATCATTTCAATAATAAGGACGATTTTGAAGAGTGGCACTGCAGAGAAAACCGAGATGTGGATTATGCAATTCAGAACAACAGTATCGATAAAACTTCAACAAAAGTATATTACAATTGTAACAGAAGCGATACACAAGGTAGATAAATATAAAGTATTCCCCCTTAATTTATTTAAATTTTGAACACAAAAATTCAAATGGACGATATATGACAGACTTGATCCATTCTTCTTTGAGCAAATACTACGACACCAGTCTCAATATAGAATTGTATTAAAATTTTGACACTGACACACACCACCATCATCGTTGTTTCCGTTATCTTCTCGTGTTAGATTTTATAGACAAAATAATATAAATAGCACTAGCTATTGTCAAGTCATGGTCGCTATCCCTTCTAGAACTGCATTGAAAAACTTAAATTCCTTCGTTGTTTTAAACATTATTTACTATTCAGTTTCTAGTGCGCGAATTGTGCGTTTTGTTCTCAAATGCCTGCGTATTAAGACGAATTCAGCGAAACACGCATTGCGCATCGCGAATTCACGCATAGTCTGTAGCCAGCTTTAGTAAAATGTCAGCGCATATGTTAAATGAAAAACCGCTAGAAGTAAAGAAATAAAATAAAATTGTTAAACAGGATTTACTGATAACGTCAGGTAAGTAGTATTGTTAGATATCAATAACGTTGCCAAGTTTATCTGTGCTTGTCTCTAAAATAATAATAGGGCATTATTTTGCGATCACATTAACAAACGATTTGTTGGTATAATCTCTATCAGTGAGAGAAATAATCAACAATTGAATGTCATAACCGCAAATGGGGAAATACGAGTATACTCTGGCAATACATTGTCTATGTCATGTATCTAACACATTTTTATGTACACTTTGTTTTTAAATGTAACTTCCTGAATGCTTTGCATATTTGCATTGTCATTTCATTGCACTTGCTTTGTTTAAATTATTAATATCCGTTAAGATTTTTGTAATTTCAATATTTCGACAACCTGAAGAAAATTTGTTAACTTAAAAATCTCTATTTAAATAATAAATACAAAATCAGATTAAATCTAAATAATCTAATAATCTAAGTTGCAGTCATTTGGAACATTTAATTTCTTTCTAATTAGTTTGCTCTAACTCACTATTAGATATTATACCAACAAACTCGATATCAATATTTTATTATTACATTAATCTTTTTCAGAAATGTGGACAAATACCCAATTAAACTAAAGAAGAATCAATATAGTGGTTTTTAGGCTTTCACGGCCAGTGCTGTAATTTGATACCTGACTCTGTTTCTGGCAGCTACCAGTTACCGAGGTCACGGCATAACAACCCGGAAAATCACCATGTATCAAAAATCAATATGTCTGTAAAAGAAACGTTTGCTTCACTAGGTTTTCCAATTATTTATGATTTCTGATTGACACTGTATATCTTTGCAGGATTTTTAGTTCCCTACGTTAAACCAAATCGAATACATTTATGAATTTACAAAAACGTCACAATTAAGGTATTAAGTATAATAAATTTAAAAGCAAGCAAGAAAAGTTAATTGACAAAATAATAAGGTGAGTCAGTCATTATAAAAGAAAATAATCGTGGATCCAGCCTCTATTCTACAGTTCTTGCAAGCTTCACATAAATGTGACAACATAATCAATATACTTATACCGTTATTGAAGAACCGACGTCGTTAACTATGATACACGGAAATTTCTAACGCAACTACACTGGAAGTGGTTTATTAGAAAATGAGATATTTGGTTCATTTCTAGACGCATGTGTAATGGCGACATTAAAGTAAACATTTGGCTACTGCAATATTGAGAAACTTGTCCAAACTGTTTTAATATTATTATAGAATTGAATACTTCTTAATATGCTTAAACTATTACTGCCCATGCATTTCCATGTCACCCACTGATCGAGAAATTTTCTGATGGCAAAGCTGTACAGCGTTCGAGCGTTGGAACAAAACAGAGTTGCCACGTCAGAACTACATAGATAATAATACCGTTTAACACTTCAGGATATTTATTTAAACCACCGTCAATCATATCTTCCACATTTGTAGGAGGATGTGTACGAGGAGAGAACAATGCAATGAAATCCATAACCGTTACTTTATTTCGGATTGTTTCGCGTGTCGAACGTAGTGGCAAATTTTAAGAATTTCCATGAAGCGGAAATGGTAGTTTTATATGCAGAATGTTTATGAAATGCGAATGCCGCTGCAGCAGAAAACCGGAGACGTTTCCCTCATAGATAAATCTTTCCCCAAAAGTTCCCGAACTTTTGTGTGAACCTTTTAACGTGCAACAGCGAGTCATTGATACCGCGACAAGAACTTGCAGGGTATTGGTAAAATGAATTAAATGTGATAAAGGTTGTTTTTAGTTTGAAGAGCAACCTACTACTTCAAGAACCATTTCAAGAGAGTTGTAGGTATTCCGAAGGCAAGTTAATTTATGATGTGCAATACTAGGAAAATATTTAAATTTGGCAACGTCGCAGGTCAACACCGAGTTAATTTGGGAGCTGTGAATGAATCGAGGCCACCAGCCGTCAATAACAATCTGAAAAAAAGTTTAAATGATCTACATTTTTTTTTCAAGGCAGATATGCGTTTATTTTTTCTACCAGGTATTTGCATTATACTCATTTTTCTTTATTTTTTCTTAAAATTAATGACATTAAATATGACTGAATTACCCTGTATATTGGATTTTATGATATAACAAGGAATTATTTCAAGGTTAACTTTTTTTAATGAAATAAATTTGGTATAAGAGGACGATTTGGAAATAACGATTAAAATATCTAATACCTTTAAGTTTATAAAATGAAGACATCACATATTACTAATGTGTAACAAATACGTATCATAAGATAAAAATATCTAGTACTGTTAAATTAGCTCAGTTATATTTAAAGCATTAAAATTTTCATGAATACCCTTTAATCATGAAGCAATTTATTCAAACCAAGTTTGCAGACACGCACATAAATATTCATTAAATAAAATGGCGATCAACCAAAACGTCGGAATAATAATTTCAATTCATTACTTTAACTTTTAGGTGTGTTAAAATTCAATTTTTTCCATGAAATACAAGTTCAGTTATCTGTCTCAAATTGCACTACACAAAATTTAGAGATGTTCATAAAGCATAATCATAATATGCGCACTTACTGTAACTGTTTAAGCAGTGGCGGCTTGTCGTATGAAGCAACTGAGGCCGGGCCTCATTGTAAAATTTGGCTCTCACACTGTTTATTTTAATACCCCATAATTTCCAATCACCTATTACATTTATTAAAAGCAATATAACGGAATAAAATAATAGTTGCTTCAATTGTAGCCCTCGTAAGTTATAAATAACGAAACGTTTCAATATCCCGCCGTTTCTACCAGAGCGGGGAGTCACGAGTCGCCCGCCAATCCCACCACAGTGAGGCCCAATTTGCCGAGCCTCAAATTTCCTCCTACGTGCTTAATATGTTATGGCTTCCCCCACCACGGTATACGGTCAAAGTCGATGTTTTTCGTCCTAATTTGAGGCCCGACTTCTGGCGCCTCATATTCTCTCTCACTCGGTTTCCCGGCAAGTTGGACGGCGTAATGTGTGTAACGCGATTAACCGATTGTTTTAGTATTAATATTTTTAATTGTATTTTCAATATCCAAAGATTGATTAGTTAATACTACTGAATATGATTTCTTGGATATTCTCAAAATGAGGTGATAAGGTTTTAAGGACAATGCAAGTATTAATTTAAAGTAAATAAAAATTAACTTCATTATAGGGTAAGATTACATTTAAGATATTCAATATATGGTATTATCGATGGGCTCATTGTTAGGTAATAATGAATCTCTTAACGATATTTAGATTTTTAAAACAATTTCAAGATATTGAATTTGCAATTTGATCAAGATATACAATGAAATTTTAGCGTGCACAGATTTACTTTTCCAAATTCTGCAAATTAAATACTTAAATGTAAACTACTGCTCTAAACAAATTAAAATCGCTAATCAAAGAATTTCTGAATTAAGAGACAAAACTATTTTTGTTAATGCGAATAATATTATTGAATTAGGAGTAAAACAGGGTAAAAGTTGCGACAAATTAGAAATAATTTAGAGCTATAAAATGCTATACTAAATTATAGATTGCATTTTCCTTTAACTAAGTACTCGTTTTGGAAATTTACACAATTTACATTTCCATGCTCTAGTAGATTCCTCAAAAAATATGCAAAATTGTTATAATGTTTACTACAAATGTATCCAAACGTTTTCGACAAAGACAAGATGAAAAACGAACTTTTTATGTTCGTAATTTAGAAGTTCAGAAAACGGTAAAATGTACAAGGAATTTGAAATTGTATTTTCGGAAGCATACAAATTGTGTTGCTTAGTTTTATTAATTCCTCCATCAAGTGTTTCAATTTTATGAAGACATAAATAAATTTGCAAATTTAAAAGACAGTCGAGTAGAACTGTTTTATATAAAGTGAGTGTTTAATATTGTTTTGTTAAAAGTAGAGGCAAACGAAAACCTAAATTTGGCGGCTTTGTTTTTTTTTATGTGGGATAGATAAGTAGGCTGGCTACCTTGAAAATTTGTTTTTAGGCATTTTCATATTTTGTAGTGTTCTTAAATGAATTAGGAACATCTTTAATTATTAGATAAATATATATTTTTTCTATTGTAAATAAAGTTCAGATGTCATTTAATTTTTTAATTTATGGTTATAATAGTCCTATTGGTGAAGATCTCCATAATAAAAAATGATAAACGCGTCAATGAATATTACCTCAGGGGTGACGTGAAAATTTATTTCTATTTATTATTTATTTGAAAATGGGTTGGGCCCTCGGTTGGGTTTCAACTCTAGTAGCTACCACGAGCCGCCACTGCGTTTAAGTTCTATATTTTATTTTGCAACCCTCGCGACGGTTATCGTGTTTTCAAGTTCAAGTTCAGTCTGGTGTCAGGGCATTCGTTTGCAGTGAAGTGCAGTGTTATTAAGTTGAAAGTACTTACTAGAATTTATATACAAAAGAATGACAAATGTCTCTGGTATCCAAGTATTTGCCACTTGTGAAGTTGCTTTCAACTTAACAACTCACGTATAATGCGGCAGCGGAGAAAATGTCTTCAACGTAAAATAATCGGCGATATAATATTGAGGGAAATACTAGAGAACACAATTTGAAATTTAAAATTATAAAGAATATTTAATGATTGCACATGAACATGATGGTATAAATTTAAAAATGTTGATAATATGTTGTTCAATAATTACTACCTACCCATTGTATTATTTAATACTTATTATCAAACTGGATGCAGCCAGCTGGAAGGATAATACACCTCTCTTCATTATAGACTTTTCTCTATAGTATTCAAAATTTTACACCTCTACTTTAAAAACAATAACATGACTCGTTGGCAACCAGAAAAATGTCTGGCATTTTTTTCGTGGCGAGGCGATAATTAAGTGGAAATTATTATTATACAGGGTGAGTCAGTTTTTTTAGACAAACTTTAACAGAAGATAGAACACCTGCTTTTAAGAAGAAAAGTTTATATAAACATATGTAATATTGGTCTCTATATAAGACCCTGTATATATTTTTATCTCATTTACGTATTCTTTATATAATATTAATATTACAATAATTTATTTTCTTGCCTATGTAAAGTTAAAATTCTTAAATAGCAAAATAGCACTATATAAACTCAGATTGTAACCACCTAGAGTCAGATTCAAGTAATAAAGAGTTAAGTGCACATCAAGTGAGTCTTGTGAAATCTCTGTGAACGTTCCCACTTCACTAATATGTCGTAGGCTTCGTTTCCGAGATACAGGGTGTTGAATATAACATAAAGCGATGCTTAGATTTTTTAATTTGGAGGATAATGCCTATTAATTAAGGGGCATAAAACAAGCGATAAGAATGTTCAAACACTTGCATAGTGTCGAGTGGAGGGGGTGCTCAACCCCTTTCTTAAACAGAACTTCTACACCTATGGCTATTTAAAAAAAGAAGAGTTAATTTCGTTATCTACATGCAGTTTTGCAACAATAATGTTCCTTTTTCTGTTTCGAAATTCCCATGCGTTCCCGAGTTATGTTGATTTTTAGTATTGGGTGGTACTAAATTAAGTAATTTATTTATTATCAATTATTGGCTAATTATTTAATTGTTTCAACAAAACCTACCTAAATATGTTTTTTAAGGATTTTAAAAAGCCGAAATGTCTTATTATTTATCTCTTTCCAATGTAGTCAAAATAAATATTTATTATATCAAGCCACACTCAAATACAAGACTTTTATAGTTGAAATCTGTATAGTACACAAATTTTAACAATCCATTTTTATTTTGTGCTACGTAAATACTAATGTACTGCAACTAAATTTCAAAAAAAAAATTGAATGAACATTTATGTTATTGTATGTAAATATTTAGAAGTAAATTGGAATATGGTAGTCTATTCTTGCTCAGTTATAGATTTAACATAAATTTATATTATGAACCATATGTCGTTTAAAAAATTAGTCTCTAGGAGAATATTTTTTTTTGTTTTATTTTTGTACAAATTACTTACCAATTTTGCTGATTCTCCTTATAGTCTCAGTCAAATTACTTTTAATCACCATTCACATTTTTCTAGATATGCTAATCTCTTTTATATTTCATCACATCGGACTAATTATACAACTAATAAGTATGTTACAGAAGAATTATACTGATTACTTTATCCATCTAGATCTTTTAGTTCATCATTATTTAGTTTAAAAGCATGTTAATTTTTTTCCTACATTAGTGTTAATTCTCTGTACTCACTGTTTCTTTAGGTTTAATAATAATAATATAATAATAATATCTCTACCCCTCATTATAATCAGAGGGATTAGCCCAGATGTCGGAGACTTGTGAGGGAGAGGGGGCGGCATATTATTATTAAGCAGGCCGCATTTACGCCCAGTAACGACTTACGTTGGTAGGCCCTAACCACTATTCAGTGCAGGAATGAGGAAAACCTGGAAAACCTCATTAATTAAGGGGGTAGTTAAATATCAACCGGTATCAATCTCTCACATTGACCCAAGCCAACATTCTTCCACCCTACCATATCTGCAGAGAGGGTGCCAATCCTCTCCACGAATATAGCTTATATACGGTCTACCGGCAGCTGGGCGCGAACCAACCCCGATCTAGTCACCTCGATTCAAGTACTGACGCCTTAAACCGCGCGACCACTGACCGATGCTTCCGATGCTTAATGTAAGTACTTACCACGAATTTGTTTTTTTTTTTTTTGTAATACTGTTACTGGATATCGAATTGCCTGTTGTATTACCTATGTCGAAATAAATAAATAAATAAATTGGAAAACCAAAGAAAATTGAAGGAGAAACTTCAGGTTTTTTTCAACTACTTATTATTTCTGTAACCGAGACAAACCTTCAACTGGAGTTGTGTATATTGCAAGCAGATCCTTTTTACTATGGTAGAACTGAAATTGGATTGAACTTGAAAGACCAATGATTTTATAAACAAACACGTTTTTATATTTATTACAAATCATTGATAAAGTTGCATAGAAAATATTTTACGTTGTGACTTTCACAACAGTAATTTTATTTACGGGCCTTGGTCTATATGTAGTTGAACAGCTCTGTCTCAAATTTATTGGTAGTTTGCAAAACTATTAAAAAGGCATTTCTCAAAAGTTTAGCGTAAAGTTCAAGTTCGAACAATAAATTATAAACATAATCAAGCTGCGAGCACTTGATTATATTGTAAATTGTAGTCACTTTTAAGTATTGCAAGCGAAACGAAGAAATTGAAACTTTTGACTCGAGAGCTACCAGAACAGTTTATCAAAGCTTGCAGCGTTGCAAGCCCTAAAAATAGTAAAGAAAAACACCCGACTTCGTTAAATATTCATAGAATTTTAATTAAAGCTTTCAAAATATATCTCAAGTGTTTAACAAACTCGGAGTCAATTGAAAGGCGAATCCAATTCAATTAATCATGTTTCCCGCTTTAATCAAATTTACAGAATGGAAGTCGCTCGAAGTAACTTTATGTTTTACCCATATAATAAATGTTTAATTTCTATTTTGTTTCATAAATCACTTTCTTGCTTTAAAATCTCAAGATGTGTTTTATTTTGAGTAAGGCTCAATTTATTCCGATTTATTCTGAATGCAAGAACTTCATAGATGTAACATTTATACTTATTTTAAAAATACAAATGCATACATATAATCCCTTGCATATGGATAATTGAAATAAAACAAACAATCTTTTTCCCGACAAAGCAAAAAACCAACCGGGTCCTCTGCTGTCCTGTACTTTTAGTACAACTTCTGAAGGTGATTTGGTAATTTTTTTCTGAAGTACTAAATTATGTTTCCGTAAAAAATCTTGAATGTTTTGTTTCTTTAAATTCGAATTTGGAATTTTTTCTTGTACCCTAAGGTAATTAAACTATTTGTGTCTATATTTGGAAGCAAACAACTATTAAATCATTTTGATACATGGTGATTTTCCGGGTTGTTGTGCCGTGACCTCGGCAATTGGTATCTGCCGGAAACAGAGTTAAAATGCACATCCCTAGCATTAGTCGGGATACTTTTACCTGCTCTGGTTGTTCTCGGGCTGGGCTCTGTGGAGACAGACCCGCTATCGGTATCTCTGGGCCCGTTCATACATTGATTTCGGTTCCTATTGTTGGTATTACGACTGCTACGGTCGGAACCGTTCCTCCTCCGAGGCGTTCTGTAGCCGCCGCTGTAACTGGTCGCATCCCATGCTTCCAAACGTTTCGCCGCTCTTCACTGTCGGCATCTTCAGTGGTGACTATACAAAAGCTTCGCCGCGACTGAGGACTCTGAGGAGGGATGCGACCAGTTACAGCGTAGCCGTAGCCGCCGCTGTTCCGACCGTAGCAGTCGTAATACCGACAATAGGAACCAAAATCCACCCATCTATTCTCACTACCACAATGCAGGATTATTAATCTTGTTTCTCTGTTTGGAGGCATAGCTAGTGTATAGATGTCTGAATCATTTGTCCAAGGATTTTTGGCAGTATCATATATGTATCATACCTAGTTTTGTGAAAGTAATAAATAGGTCTTCTAAATTATTAGGCTAGTCAATGAACCGCCGAACAGGGGATGTAGCGTGCATTGAGGGGGGGGCTAATTTTTCGGTACAGGAAGGTGTTGGAAAGTAGTTGGGACATAAACATATTAAAATTCCCCACCTCTAGTTTCTCCGCTTCAGCGGGGGGAGGAGAGTTGAAGGGTACCGTTTTTTGGCTTTTCTCTTATTACTCGTTGCATCGAAAAATATTTTACACAAAAATGAGAGATTATAACATTTTCTATAAGATTAGTTGCAAGCATTTTTTCACTATGATGTACCGTTTCCGAGAGATTGCCTCTCATTTCTCTGAGTGTTGCTTCGTTATTTGTCATCACAGGAACTTAGATATTATCGTTGCGTTCCTAACCTTACAGGTCTGAAGATAGTTGGTTTTCCGGCTAGAGCTGCATCTGGTGGAATGTGTGTAATACGTGCCCTTTCGTAGCCCCCTCACTGGATGGAAGTGATGCAAGATCTCGTTTTATATTCGAGTCCGATTTCAAAAAATAATCGTACCTGAAAGAGTTCAAAGAACTTAGCAGGGATACTGTACCATCTCAGCTTGCATATTGGCCCAACTTTCTCAATATCATCATGCGAGAAAAACGAGTTGTGGAACATTTCAGCTGCTCTTTTTATGTCATGATGTTTTTAGTAATATTTTTACGAAATCAAGTTTACTCCTCCGGAATGCTGTGCCAATAGAATCACAACCAGTGAATGCATACTAGAATAAAATTTCCGTGAGTCCCAGTTGTTCCATTTGATGAAAGACACGCTTTGATACAATATAAACGGGTAGAACATTTTTCGGCAGTTCCGTAGTACGTATTTTCTCTAGTAAATTTTGATAAACATTAGTGAACCTTTCTATTCCATTTTTTATCTTTCCTTTTTACCCCTACCTGCATCGTTGAAGTGCATATTTGTCGAGTTTTTGTTTTTATTCTTAGTATAGAGTCGGCTTAGACGCAACATTTTTTGGCTGTAACATCCACACTGGTTGTTTCAGTTACGGACTGGTGCTTACAAACAACACGTCAGTATTATGTGATGCTTGATATGTTATGGCGCCGTTTTCCAGGAGTTTAGAGCTCAATAGATTGATCAGCCTATCTTTGTTCTGGTGGTTGGAAATAAATAATTCTTGAATCACTGAAATTCAGTTTCCAGATTGAAGTTCATGTCGATACACTTTTTCATACAATAGAGCCTTTTCTGTTCTACCGACATAATGCTGTTGGGATATCCATCAAAAATAGTTCTACATTTTCTGGCTTATGTTTCTATATGCTAGTTGTGGAAGCTGAGGATCCGCTGTGCCAGATGACATGAGATGACTTAAACAGCTTGTAAAGTATGTATTTTTGTTTTCCTCATACCACCCTCATTGAATGAGAATAAGGCTAAGGGAAATGGAGCCAATTCTTACTGCAAATAATAACTAGTAAACTTACTACTACCTACTTCATTCAAGTCGCTTTTTTACTGATGCAAATCCGTCGGCAAAGCAGGAGAGGATCTACATTTTCATTGCGGAGCTTGATAGATGAACTGACAGGAAATTAGAGAGTGGTCTCTATGTAAAACATTTTTTTTTTAATTACCGACATTTGAGAACAAATATCTCGGTGAATTGTAGCAAAAAATATTTTATTGAAAATTTTATAAGCTCTCAATTTTACGTAACACATTTTTCGCTGCAACGCACCGTTTTCGAGTTGTAAGTGAAAAACCACAATATGTGACATTTATACCCCCTCTACCTCTAAATCGGACAAGCTAGAGGCGTCCTAACTACCCTAAACACATTCCCACAGTAAACTATTTTCCCTCTTTCAATGCACACTACAACCCCTTCGTTGCTTCAGTTATATGTTACATTTTAAAATATTTCATAAGCCACAATACAATTTTCTTATTTTTCATTATTAATAATTTTAAAATATTTAAATTTTATTTGACGAAGCTATCTTTACAACATTGTGGTAGATACTTGCAGATAATACCATTCACTTTCAATAGTAAAGATTTCAGTCGTTATTTAATTTTTCTTATACTTATAACTAAAAATGATACTGCAGGAAACAACTACTAAACTAAAACCCCGACCGGCATTGAATTACACCTGCAGTATCTGTGTGAACAGCTAAGAATTCTTGTCGGTCACACCAACAGCAACAGGCCGGTTTCGGGCTTGTTAGCCCTCATCGGTATGCTGTTCCTTCATATGTATGTTTACATATAAACCGAGTGCGGGTGAGATATAAGTAGTCTGTTACTTCCTGCTCGGCCTAATCGGCTCGACATGCAGGACACGACCTACATTACAGCAGGAACTTAATCGCAGACCTTTATCTCTGGGCGACGCGCCATTTATATTTAACTAAACTTTTAATAATAATTTTTACTTATTTACAATCTTGTTTGCAACAGAGGTATCCAGAATGCATAAAGGTTATAAAACAAAAGTTATTGGAAGTAGTTTCTACTAGTCAAAATTACATTCTTTTCTCACAAACAATATTTCGACACATTCTACCAGCCAGTAATAGTAATGATTTACCGTGTTATCAATTGTGACAATAAAAATATCAATTGGAGCACGTAGATTATTTTTAACAATAAAACAATATAAAGTTTTGTTCTGTATTGTAAAGAGTACAGGTCTATACTGTATTATGGAAAAGTTTCCGAAATACATTGAATGCTGCTGAATTAAACTGATTTTATCATGTTTTCATGTTTTATAATTCTTTGACAGGCCGCGAATCAAATAATATAAGTGTTATTCGACAACAACTTGCCCATTTAAAAATCAATTTGCGTATACCTACATGTATAAAAAATTCTTTCGCAGTGACGAACATAAAAGTATCTCTCAGTGCTACTATAAAAACTTTTTTAATACAATTTTCAAAACGTTAATAAAGAAGTGTTTTTATTCCATACTCTTTTCCTTATTTTACCTACTTCCTTATTCTTCGTTACAACTGAACTGACCCCTACTGGCATTCAATTAATATGTCATACAGACACGAACATATCAATTCAATCTATTACTTACCTTATCGTGACTTGTCACTATTCCACTACATATTTTCTAATGAAAATGACTGTTTTTATTGGTACGTAGATTTTCATCGACTTTTACAAAAATGTTGAATAATTTATACTTATTTAAGAATTTCCACCTGAATGTAGAAATATATTCAAACGAAAATAATCCTGGCCACGCATGAAAGCATTGAATATGAATTTATTTTATTTATTTTTTTTTTTTGGTTAATGATACTACGTCGAAAGATTTACAAGATCTGGCGATCCTGCAGGCCATTCTATCGGTAATTGATTTACGTTTTCTAACATTCAATCGTCATTTACTCGAAAACTTTCCTATGTAAGAGGGTAAAATTTTAGTACTGTCTGATAGAGAATTAAACGATCTTTCAGAATCAAGGAAAAAATATGGTGTTGCCATTTAAAAAAAATCGATGACGTCATTACTCGAAAACAAATGACATTTGAAAATCGCATTTTACGCTAAAATATGTATTTTTAAATTAAAAATCGACCTGTTCGAGAATTTTTCCCAACAAATAATTGTTTCGTTTTTATTGGATTTATTCCATTCTTTTGGCGCATCCTGTATACAAAGTATAAGTTTTAATTTGAGATAGTGTACGAAAAGTTAAGTAATTCTTTCCAATAAATTTGTTTCTGAATACAAAAAGTAACGAAAATATTTGCATTTAAAAGTTTAACTACATGCCAAGTCGGTTTTGTAGCACGTTCTCTTTTAGTCGCGAGAGTCCGCAAATCACGAGCTAAAATTAGTTCACCAATTTTAGCAGCTGGTCACATAACCCAACTTTTTAAGACGTAAATTAATCAGGCCCAACTTTATTTTGTGATAATATAAAATGGCCAATATTACTGAACAGAAATATATAGAGTGATAGAGGTTTGACTGCCACAAACTTAGCAGGCAAGACCACACATCAAAATAAACAAAAGAACCTTATATGGCATGGATCCTAAACTCAACCATCTCGAGAAAAAGATTAACAAACCTCAAACTTTTATGTGTAAAAATTCAGTTAATTAAAAAATCTCATCATAACGCAATGCTTAGCTCTCCTTTTCAATGTATTTATATTTAGATTTACTAAATCAGTTGTTCAGTTAATTAATAAAATTCGATAAAGTCGGTACCGCGAAATGTGAAAACAGCGCGAGAATGTACTTAAGGACCGGCCGGGAGAACAGGTCAGTTGGTATCAGAACTGTAAAGTGTTAATGTGTTGGAATACGGCTTGTCGGAAGTGATTTTACATACCACTATTTCCTTAATATTTATTTGTTTGTTAAAACGTTTAGCATACGTGAGTATAACGATATGTTATTAATTTGTGGAGTAGCTTGTCAAAATTCTGCGAGAGCATGACATATTTATTTAAATAGTTTCCCCCAACAGGAGCTGTCTAACAAAAGGCACATTCTTTGAAGTTTCTTAACGTCTTTTTGATACTAACAGTGTTGTACCTCGTCCTGAAAATCATGACTCAGATCATCAGACCGATGAGAACATGGAGACGCAGCGAGGTATAGCTAGAGAATTGTTTTTCTCAAAATAAAGTTATGTTTTCTTTATTTGAAGTCTTAAGTGACTTGACTACTGTAAATGTTTGATATAATATTAAATAATTCTGAATAAAGAATAAAGTAAATAATATCATTGCATTACGAAAAGGTAAAACTGAAGTACATAATTAGTATTTCAGTACTCTTGCTATATTGTAAAGTTAATTTTTACATGGATAATAATCTGCAGTGTAAAATATTATTTATGATAATTACTGTAAATTATAGATATTGGTTTGAGAATTATATTTAAAATTATTTATTTTATGTTACAGATCACCTTAAGCGGCAGGCATTTTGTCTCTATCAGCGATTATATCAGTATGAGAAATATAGGTTAATAATAATTAATTAATATCAAATCTTATTGGTTCATTCAGGCAGTTCGTCATAATTTATTTCACACACGTGTCAAGTTAATTATTTATTTGTTTATTTACAATCAGTTCAGTACGGATCACATAAATATGTAAATTCTAAGGTTGGTAATAACGATTTCATTTAAGTTGCCACGATAGGTCACCTGTTCAAGGGAACGGATACGCTAAGCCTTTGCTGTGCGACTGGTACGCGGGTCGGCGTTTTTTCTAATCTCTATAGCGCGACTCGGGAACTCCAAAATCACGAGACTTTGGAGTTTTAATGATGGGCATACATTAGTCAAACTGGTTCAAATTGGACTTTGGGTCTAAGTTGAAAAACAACTCTCAGAAATCAATAAGGCGGCTGATAGTGGAAGTCAAGGTTTGTTCCGAGGGCTACGGAAGCAATTCATGGTGGCCGAGGCAGAATTAACATTCAAGGATAGAGACAAGGTGGCTTCTGTTTCGGTGAGATCGACACAGTAGAGACACGCAAATTTTCCTTTTGATTATTAAATTTATAAATCGTACAGATTTTCTTTAGATAAGGATTTATTTGTTTTTGCGGCTTTGAGCCATAATGAAAATCTGCAACCATCATTATGTTTTGATCATTACATACTACATTATTTTTTTTGTTTGAAGCTAAGAGCCCACTAAAACCACTATTTAATTAACTATTTAATTTTATTATTTAAAACAGTGTAAAGAACAAAATAGCTATTTTTTTCGGAAATTATTAGATGCTTGTTAGAATTAATTTTTATTACTTGTTAAGTTGAATGTTAATGTTCGAGTGGTAGTTATTTTTTGGCCAACCACAATTTGATAACTTAGACATTATTTTAACGGTTGGTGGCGCTTAACAATTAACATCTGAATAAAATTTATAAAAAATATTTCATACATTTATTCCGAACCACGACTTCTCCCATATAACATCTGAGACCGAGCCAGTGAAATCTCAAAAATAGGTGACAATATTGTATTCCCTTCTACTCCACTACTCTACCCAACTTATATATTATGCCAAACTGTCAAACTCATTCATTAGCGACATATCAGACATATACCGTTTTCCAAGCTTATTAGATCTCCTCAGTATGCCATAAAAGGCATGATACAACATGTTACTACATCTTGTGGCCACATACTGAACCCACACACACTACTACTACTATATTGTTGCACTACTATATACTTGTAGCAAATAATACTACAACTATGTCTCTATAGTTTTGGTAATGATCACCAAAAGTGTTATATTAATATCATCTATAAATATTATTAGTTTATACTACAGCCGCGTTTTAAATATTATAGTATGACATTTATTATAATATATTAATAATAATTTTAATTCGTGCAAATCTATAATTTAAGAAAGAAAAGTATTGAGTCAAGTATAAGAATGCATGGATGTCAAGAATATGTAAATATTTATATTAAATATACTTTATTACTGAATTAATACATACGTATACACCTGAATGGAGTTTAAAATTTTAAGTATATTATTATATGTACTTAAATACAGATTAGATTTGTTATTTGTTCCGTGCTCCTATTTGTGAAAACCATTAAACATTTTTTTATATCTCTAATAGCAGCCGATCCATAGTTAACCCGGTAACATACTTGTGGTTAAAGAGCAAAAACAGTCAATTTAGCAGATGTATCATTATGTCAAGTCACATGAAATACTTACTACTAGCTTTGCTTATCCATCTACCTTGAATTATTTATTTCAATCAAAATGGATGATCACCTAGCTCGATAATAATACCTTTCGTTTTTCATTAAGTTAAAATAATATTATCTTTCAGGCTTGAAAAAATCATTAATAATACAATTATTTTTGAATATTTCATGACCTATCACAAAAAGGTAGGTAGAATATTAGTTAGTAGCTCCAAGTTTGAATATAATTTCATTCAATTTCAATCGAAATGGAACGATTACAAAACAAAATAAACTGAATTGGAGTACGATTTAACAACATTGATTTTCAATTACCCACAATTTACCCGAATACAAGGCTACCCTTGCTAAGGGCTGAAAATTTATTTCGTATCAAATACTTTTTCCTCTCCCTTCCCTTTAGTAGTGTTTATTTCGAAGCAATGTACATTGGTCAGGTATCCCAAATAAATGAGGACGTTGAAAAATTAACAGCAGATATTGATGTTGTTCCACGTTCAGCCGTCATCGAACTTCATACTCAACCAGAAGAAAAAGAAGGTTCTCATTCAAAATCAGAACCGATGTCATTCTTAGCTAGAAAAATATTTGTCACTGTGGAAGCCTTCCATATATCTGAGCAAAATATTCAAAATACCACAGGCTATTTAAGAGTGCTTTCCATCCAACATTGTACACATAATCAATGGACATTATTTGTGAAAATCAAGTGGCTACATCTGTTGATAGATTTCGGAAGTGCATAGTAGGAGCGTGAACTCTTGTGTGTTCTTTAATATTTTCTAAGATTCTTTCTGTATAAATAGTAGACGCCTAGTTTGAAAATAGTGTAATCTTGAATGAGCAAAAATGCGGAATCTGCATAAGACAATTTGTAATAAATTGGGTGTGGTGTGAAGAACAATCCAATAAATCGGTTTTATATGTGTAGATCGTATGATATTTAGTTATAAAAAGGGTACAGTAATGCAAATCTTATGCAAGAATATTTGCACAAAATCTCGCAAGAACTCTGCTGTTCTCCAGTGCTTCTTTTACTGTAATTTTGATATTTCCCTGGATAAATTTCCCAAGAAACTCTCGAAAATCGTAGAACCGACAAGAAAACACATGAAAGAATGTTGCTATCATTTTTCTATATAAGATTTTATGCAAGGTAATTATAACAAAATTATTTTGTGAATTATTAAAAAGGATGTTTTTAAATCTGCATTACACTGCCAATTTTCTTCACTTAATAAAGTAGATATTTTTTGGGGTGACTGAACTAAAAGAGATGCCTGTATACCCTGTTTTGGCTTACTATAAATACTGTGGACTGTAAGATACGTAACACTACTATAGGCTAAAAACTAACTATGAATCAAAATGGCTTAGGTACCTACCTAATTCTTGACTTAGATAAATTTTCTATAATAATAGTTAGACACATAAAGGAAAAAAAGGTGACAGTAAGGGAAGATAGTGGAAACGCTGACTATTACACAATTCACTATAAGTTAATATATACTTTCTATATACTACACTTTATTGCTCCACCACGCTCTTTTAAAATTTACGATTTCAATGTATAATGTATTCCCTTATTTGCCTACCCGTATTTTTAGTTGCTCATTAGAAAATATATCAGGACCATCTGTGATTCATTAACAATTTTACTAAATGATTTCTACAATAATAATAAGTATAAAAATAAGAAATTAATTATCATTATCCTAAATTATCCCAAACATATACAGTATTTTAAAACTTGCTGCTCACGTTCTACTCCACGCAAAATTATGTGCCTGCCTAAAAAGCCTTCACCTTATTTCAAAGGTCGCACACGATCCCCAAAGTAGTAGAAATCTGTTATAGTATCTCAAACCAAACATCTGAATCTGAAAGGTTACGAAGTTGCGAGCATACTAGGAATTCACGATATATACGCACTAGGAACTTGTCTTATATTAAAGTTAATCCTTTTGATCCTAAAATTACACTTTCACCTTAATTACATAAATACAAAGAATTACACAAAACGCAATTAAATGCTTTATAATCTTTAGCGGAAATTGTAAACAAATGTTAATCACTTCTATATCCGACATCTTGAATTTTACAGCGTCATCTAATGATTCGTGAATTTTGAATATCTAATGCAAGTATTTCAGTAGAGAAAATGAATGTAGATGATATCTCTTCAATATCATCTAATCAATAAGAAATAGCTGACAGCATCCATCACACTGCTTCTTCAGAAGCAAAATATTTCACGGAAATAGAAGATTCACTTCCTTCTTTTAATGTCTATTTTGTTTACATACTACGATAATTTCAAAATTATGATATATTTTCTAAGTTTTCTTTAACAAATTAGTAAATATTATTTGATAAAATGTAGCTTTGTAAAGTACCGGTTGAATAACATTTTTTAATAGCTTTAATATAGGATATATCAAGTAGGGGGCTGGGAAGTGAGGGGGTAAGTTACAATGGGTTAGTTAAGACACTATTTGTGTTCTATCTTCATATAACAAACATGGTTTCGAAGGATGTGTGATATCATTTTTTATTTCTCAGATACAGCCATTGCAAGTTTTCAAATTGTCACATTGTATATTCACTTAATATCAAAATATTTTAAACATACAAAAACTAGTTCGCAAAACATGGTAGTCTGCTATTTCCTGTAATTAAATTGTCGCTCTTTAAAATCCTCCATTACGCTCATATTTTTATAGAACAGCATTTCTAGGTCAGAGAGGCTACTTTAAATTCAAGGAACATGACAAAACTATTTTTGTCTCAGTGTTTAAGTTTTTACATTGTTAGGAATAAATAAGAGAAACGGAATTTGTAAACTAGTCACAGGTAAAAATTATGTGTTGAAATTGTTGACATACTCGATATTATAGTAGTTTTTTGTTATTTATATACTATACCCAGACTGAATTTTATTTAAACCAAAATGCAACATGATAACGATAAATATTCAGTTTAGTTATAACATTTTCCTATACCAGAGTTAAACTGTTTTCGAAATGAAAGCCAATTACAAAAACTAAAAAATAAAAAATGATCTGAAATGGATGATGGAAATTCTAAACCAAAGACGTTTAGAGCTTTTCTGTATGCCAACAGACAATTGATCTGGATTGATTATATGAAAATAGTTATTTTTATATTAAGGGCACAAATTCCAATTATGCAAGTATTTGTCACTAGGTTTATTATTTTTTCAATATGTTTTTACCTCAAGTTAGCGTAAATGTGAAAAAATAATTGTTGGGTATATTGTTGCATTAGGATTAAAAGTGCAACTTTTTTGGCGAGCAAATTTTGTATTTGCGAGGCCAAGCGTAGCGTAGCCGAACGTATGCAGAATTGTAAAACAAAAAAGACACTTTTAATCCGAATAAAACATACTATTTTTTCTCCAACCGCATTCCCCCATTTAATTATTAATTTTAACAGTTTTAGTCTAACGATTAAAGTGTCAACTTTGGCTCCTAGAATTAAAAGTGAATACTTTTGTCGCTAGGATACCATATTTTTCTCAGTAATGAAAATATCAACCTTACTCCTGACAGTCAAAAAAATGTTACGATCCGTGTTTTTGTTTTCATTTTTTCTGATAGCGTGCTTTTGTTCATCGTCGTTAAAACATGGCAAAAATTACATATCTATAGCTATTAAAAGAGTCGTCTTTTTTGACTGTTGGGCATCAGATTGGACGTACCTACAAGACTGTATACATAATGTACTGAAAGGAACAATACAAATTTTATGGCAGTTCTAGGTTTGTCTCAATCAAATTTGAATAATTTGGTTTTCGTCTAGGACAATATAGTACCTATTGCAACATTGTTGGTAGCACAGTCTGCCAATATTGTTGATAGTAATGAAACATTTTATGTTGGTTATATAAGCACTTATTTTCCAAGATAGAGTGTTTCTGCCTCCGTCATGTTGTTTTTAATTAGTATATCTGTAAACATTCACTTCCCTGCCAGTATGTTCTTAGAATAGAACAACATTTATTTATTTTAAGACGAAAGTTCAATTTTATATAGGAATGGTCAAAATATAAAAATATAAACTAAGACAAAACATTCGTCAAGAGTACAAAAACATTTATGAAGTAAATAACTTTTTAAAACAATCTTAAAAACTATCACATTTTTAGCATTTCGAATATGAACACCTAATGATTAAAATTTAAGACCTAGGCAAGTAGAAGAGTTCAGTGAAACTTTATATTTAAAAAATGGTATTTGATATTTATCATTTTACCGCGTCATTGTGATGAATATCACTAATCTTAAAAAATTTATTTTTATTAATATAAACATATACCGAAAGTTCATATACCAATAGACAACATAGAGTTAAAATTTTATACTATCTGCATGATACAACACTAACAACACCAGTCATACACCATAAAATCCTTTTTTGATAAAATCATCTACATATGAGGCTGAAAGACCCCACAGGCACAAATGATATCTCAACCTACTAAACGTAATAGTATATTTGATACATGGTGATTTTCCGGGTTGTTATGCCGTGACCTCGGTAACTGGTAGCTGCCAGAAACAGAGTTAAAATGCACATCCCTAGCATTAGCTGGGATACTTTTACCTGCCCTGGGTGACTGAGTCTCAGTCGCGGCGAAGCTTTTGCAGAGTCACCGCTGAAGATGCCGACAGTGAAGAGCGGCGAAACGTTTGGAGGCATGGGATGCGACTAGTTACAGCGGCGGCTACGGAACGCCTCGGAGGACCACCAGTATCCGAGAAGCGGTTCCGGCCGTAGCAGTCGTATTACCAACAGTAGAAACCGAAATCAATATATGGACAGGCCCAGAGACACCGATAGCGGGTCTGTCCCCACAGAGCCTAGCCCGAGAACAACCAGGGCAGGTTAAAGTATCCCAGCTAATGCTAGGGATGTGCATTTTAACTTTGTTTCTGGCAGCTACCAGTTACCGAGGTCACGGCATAACAACCCGGAAAATCACCATGTATCAAATTACAACACTGGCCGTGAAAGTCTAAAAACCACCGTAATAGTATATGTTAAAAAACTGTTCTTCTGTTTAAACTGATTTTACATTGCGAATTAAATATACTACAGAATTAATCAATTGATTCAGTATCATTCATATTCCTAAAAACTTTGTTGCTGTATTTTTAGTCAAACTGTGTTCTTCGATTGTTATATGCATATTCTCTGACAATTTTTTCTGCATTACAGTGTTTTTTGTTAAAAAGCTCACCAGTTATTTAAAATATCTAGTACCTTGTTACATTTAATTTCTACAGTTTCATCAGTTTTTTTTTCTGAAATAATAATAGATTGATCGTCAGCATACATAATAATAAACATATGGGATGTCAAAGTATCTAGTTTATTTGTATACAAAAGGAAGAGTATGTTACCCAACACAGAACCTTGGGGGACACTTATTTCAACGTCTTTACTCACATTTGTGTCATGAAGTTGCGGTAGAAATAGATAAATAACAATGACCGTCTTTATCTGATACAAAGAAAATGTTGATTTGCTTCTTATTGATGTGCAGACTTTCCTTCCTCCATGAAATTTTTGGAATGACTGAACGATAGTTTGAATAGTGTAATAGCTTGCTTTGTGCCAGTATTTTTGGTCAGTTTTTCCAGATCATACAAGACTGGCTACAAAACATTACGTGTAGACCAGACTTAAGAAATTGTATAGTGTATGCATTGTAGTAAAATCGAGCAAACTTAGTTTTACTGATATTTTTAAATTCATTATCTTGCTTCAATTGTATCAAAGCTTTAATAATTCAGTTAAAATTGCCAGAATTATTCATATTTAGTTTTAACATGCAATATGTGATGTTGTAGAAATCCTTTTTTATTTGATACTAGGTACCAATCATACCGGAACACTGTAAAACCAATGTACGTACAGCTATAATTTTCCATTAAAGCAGGTTAGTAAATTTAGATAGATTAATTTCTTTAGATAATTATTGAATTGAGCTTTGTCTGGAATTGTTCATTAGCATACCTAGATGTTTGGTATCAGAGAACATACATATGACTTCATTGATAGGAATTGTAGGAGATTTGATTTATATTAGCTTAAAATACCTTTCTAATACAGTAAAAAATGTTACAAAAGCTAATAACAAAGAATATATGGGTAGATGTTGTGGGTGTAATTCAACGCTGGTCGGGGCTTTATTCCGCAGAGTAGTTAGTTTTACACAATTTGTTAATACCTAAAAATATATAAAAAATTGAATATATAATTGTAGTATAATCTTCAAACAAAATTGATTTTCTTAATTCTCGACACGCTCCCATTTAACTGAGTTTATACAGTTTTATGTTCGAATTCTGAAAAGTGATATGGGATGACTGAAAATGACAGTGTCGGTAAACAAGTTAGATGAGGTTATAGCGAAAAAGTGAAAAAGGGCAAAGGATTCAATCACTTCCCTAGTCAGTTCTGTCATCTGATCCTGACATATTCTCTGAGGGATGCAGAATAACTTATACACAGTGGAAGGACAAAATTTGCAAATATTTACAGTTTTTGTACCGTAAAGAGAAACATGAGGCATCAGTTTTCTTCTCTTATATTAAGAAAGTAATGTGATTTAATAAATTTATAATTGTATAATACAAAATTACTCAAATGTTTAAATTCTGCAAGACAAATCTAGTTAAAGAAAATTATACAAGGTACAACCAAACCTTCAAAATAAATGCTACTAAAACATTTTTTTTTAAATCATTGCATGAAAAAATTAAAAATGATTTGAGTCATCAGTTTTCTAACAGTCCGATAGGTTTGTTTCACCGCTAAATGACGTCAAACTTTCTGAAATTTCGAAAAATTTTTAAATTACTCTAATACATGTTATATAATACTAGCCACATATATCCAAACAGATTGGTAACAGAAGTGAGGGATAAAATTAGTCAATATCAATGTAGCTTTAGGCAATGAAGACGAACAGTAACTAACCTTAGTTTTATTTGTAGACTACAAACATTTACGAGAAAATAAAAAGAAAAAGACTATATGTATCAGGTTTTAGAATAATTGGAAGTCACCAAGAAGACAAGGAACATGACACGCACTGACAACACCGAAGAAGACTGAAAATAAAGTAAAAGTAAATAATAGAACAACGAAAGAGTTTGAAGTAAAAAATCGTCACTGCTATCTAGCATAGTACCAGAAAAAGTTATAAGTGATGCAGTAGCTAATAGATCAGGCGGTATATACTTACTATAAAAGGCATCAGTGTCTGGCATTATTTACAGATTATCTCATAGTGCTAGCAAGAAATAGAACATAACTTAAAAACGTGACAAAAAGAACAGATTAACAGTTAGCTAAGAGGGGCTCTATATTAATGATGTAAAATCTAAGTACATGGAATGGACGGAAGAAGAATATCGGAAAGAAAATTTCTTGAAAGTAGACACAAATCGGGGAAAAATATATAAAATAATGTCAACAAATAAATGTGTAAGAGGACTGCAGGAAATATTGAGAAATAAAAATATTTCTAGGCCAACAAAGATAAGACATATAAGAAAGTGGTAACACCAGTAGTAACGTACACCATTGAAACGTGAACGTTAAATAAACACGCAAGATTAGAAATATGTAAGAGGAAAATATTGAAGAAAATTTTTGGAGCAAAAGGAATAGAAGAAGTGTGGATCAGAAGAATGAATGAAGAACTAAGAAGTTTATACAAAGAAGCAATCATAGTAAGCGTGGTAAAAGCACAAAGGTTAAGATGACTAGGGCATATTTAGAGCAGCCAAAAATGATAATCACATTGGTGGTAAGCAGAGGATAACGCTACCGGAGGTAAGATGGAAAACAGAACTGGAGAAAGACCTACAGCAACTACAAATTGACAAACATGAGGAAGGGATATAGAATGTATTGGAGAAGGATAGTCAACCAAGCCATGGTCCTTCTAGGTTCGCAAAGCTAGATTCTACACATTAGTCAATTTTGATTAATTGTAGCAAGTGAACTTTTGCTTTCAATTGACATATTTTGGTTTTATTCACACATTATTGTTTTCAACAAACTCGTATATTGAGAACTATGTGGTAAATTAAGAAATTTATTGAAAACAGTGATGCTTACAACATCTTGTCTTAATCTGTAGTCAAAACTAATGACTTAGGTGTAGGAACATATCAAAATTGACCTAATATGTACAAATTGCTGTTATTATAACACACAATATGTGGCTTTCCTGGATAATCCTTAATAGATAATTGATCCGCTTTAGTTGAAACTTAAATCATCTGTTCTAGATTAAATTAATATAGAGATAGAGCAGGCACGAGATCCTTCTTGTGCTATTTACGTGCTATATTCTGTACTTTAGATGAAAGTTTCTTAGTTCTATTCCCTGCAGAAATATTACGTATGTTCCCTTCTCGTCATTTATTTGCAATGATTGCATTATAGAAAATTATGTACAAGTAATTTATATTTAATTGAAAAGCATTTTACAATCATATATGGGTAAGTGTGAAACACCTCTTTGCGAAGACGAAGCAGAATTTCATACACTCTGTGACTGCACTGCCATCTCGTTAACAAAACAATCCGTGTTGGGAGAACGATATCTTTCTACGGCCTATATTGGACCTGAGCAACGTCAGCATCGTTTTCTCTTTAATACGTTAATTAGCGTCTTAGGTGGATTGATCACCTAATGGAAGGAAATACAAAGGGTCCAATAGGCCTAAATGCTGTACCCTTTTACTCATAATTCCACATTCCATGTAATCAGGATGTCTAAAAGTGAATTGAGCATGTATCCTACAGCGTGCCCAATTCAACTATTTGTCTTAAAAAAGTTGTAATGTTCTGACAAAATTGCCAGTAGTAACGACTTAACAATATATAGGGTTTTCTAATTATAACATGCCAAACTAAAATAGGTGATAAATAGAAAATTGTATTATTTGGAAACGGTTTCTACTAGTGTATATACCTACTCCTAAAATCTTCTAATATGACATAAGGCACTCATATTCACATTATTAAATTTGGAGCTGCAGTACGAATATCTTTTATGACGAATTGTCAAGATTTAATTTTTATGCATAATTAAACCGGTAATTACGAAATTATGTAGGTACATAATTGTTATTTCTCTTTTCAATATGGTAAAAAAACTATGTCTCATTAATTCGTAAATCCTTAGAACTAACTTCACACCCAATTACAACATAAGTTTGTATCACATTTGGTACTTTGCTGTGAATATAAATTATATAAACAAAAAAAAGTTTATGTCATAAGTTTTAAAAAACAGTCGTGATAAGAAACATTACAAATGATCTCCCACTCTCAGGTAATAATTGCAGATACAGGATACAGCAATTTTTTAATTATGTTAATGTATTTCTATTAAGTTATGTTACATATTGCAGAGATATTTTGTCACACATAATATTAAAAATAACGATATGGTGTCCATCACTTATGCGGATGAACTTAATAAAAACCTTAATATAATTAACGAAATTAATGCAGAAAGGATGTACTTATAATATATTTATTGCCATCTGTCTAGAATTATGTAATTTACATCGTACCTATTTAATTATTATCAAACTATCAGTAGATAATATATAAACACAAATGTTTGATTAATGGTTATGAATAATTTATTGCAATTTTTTATCGAACTTTGCCACAAATAACGTACAACAAACAGGTTTTTTAATTATGTTAAAGACATAGGTACGTTTTGTTGACAACAAACTGATTAACGTTCTTCCTGTCAGTTATAAAGTGTTCTTTTGGGAAGATGAAGATAATAAATAGAAATAGTTCTCAGGCTAATGGAATGACTACCCTGTAGAGTCAATGGCCAGAACGTTCAACTGATACATCCATATCATATAACATATACCACGGGACAAAGAACAGTAAACATTCATTAAAAATTTTACTTTGATATTTCTTTTGCATGTTTACTTCCCTCGGTGAAAGTAAGAGATGATTAAATTTTCAGGTTTATCTGTTAAGTTTTTTTGAAGTTCGCGTAGATCGTACTTTGATGTGTTTGTATAATTCTGTTTTTAAAATATGTACTTGTGTTGAAAGTGTTGTGAAGCTTGTTGTAAACGTCATATTTTACAGCGGATTATGCCTATATAGCACGTAAATTTAGGCAGACTTGCCACCTTGGTGACATTGAGAGGAGACGGATTGTTAGGTTGTGCAATGCAGGTCTATCGATGAGATAAATTTCTAGAAGGACTAATAGATCCGACTCAAGAAGGCTTTGGAGTCAGAGGCACTGGCCGTCGTAGAGGAAGTACAGAGCGTAAAGATCGTCAATTGTGTCTTTTGGCGAAGATAGATTGATTTAGCAGCAGTCGGACTATTACATTCAGCGGTTTGAAGAACATGGGGGGATGGTCAATATGTGTACGCCGAATACGAAGTTTGCCCACATTGGGTACTGCCTCTCACTCACAAACATCAAACTAACCGCTTACAATTGTGTTGAGATGGAATTTACTGGGACTAACAAAGGAATCAAATGATTTTCAGTACTATGGTCGTGCAAGGGCGAAATGACGTCGTGGTAAAAGACGCAATCCACAATTTGACAGAGAGCGTCATATTCACACAGTAGTTACACCTTATGGGATATGGTGCTATTGCGTATGGTGTCAGATAACCACTTCTTTTCATTAGAGGTAACATGACAACCCAACGTTACACCCAGGAAATGGTGGAGACATATGTAGACCTCATGTTACCAGGAAAACAATAGCTTCTATGGAATAACATCAAATCATACCGTTTACCCTAGCCACCAAGATCACTGGATCTGACACCTACTGAACATATCTGAGACAAGATTGCCGCAAACTGCCGCTTTAACAGCTCTTAATCATGAAGTTCAGATAGCTAAGAATGAGATACCCCAAGAACTTATCGACAAATTTATTAGATCAATGGTTGTATTAGGAATCGTGGGTTCTCAGCACACTATTGAACGAATTGTTGCAGTAGGTTATTTGATCTTAAATAAGTGACCCTAAACTAGTGTATCAAACGTTATTCAAATCTAATGAACATATACAACTGTATACTTTGTCACGTAGTATATTTAACTTAAAAATACACTATTTGGAAGATGATCAAACATATACAGTAGAATGAAATAATAATAATAACATCTCTGCCCTTCATTCGAATCACGAGGATTAGCCCAGAAGTCAAAGACTTGTGCGGGAGAGGGGGCGGCATATTATTATTAAGCAGGCCGCATTTGCGCCCAGGAACAACTTACATTGGTAGGCCCTAATTCAGTGCAGGAATGAGGGAAAACTGGAAAACTTCATTAATTAGGGAGGTAGTCAAATGTCAACCGGTATCAATCTCTCACATTGACACAAGCCAACATTCTTCCACCCTACCATACCAGAAGAGAAGGTGCCAATCTTTCCACGAATATAGCTTATATACGGTCTACCGGCTGCGGGGGTAGAACCCACAGCGATTTAGTCACCTCGATTCAAGTACTGACGCTTTAAACCGCGCGACCACTGACCGATAAATATATACATCAATAGTTCAGATACAACCCTCATCATTGCATTGCATTACATAAGTTATTAAATATTATAACATCTGACATTTAAAAATAAGAACTAGTCGATACATAATTATTCTCAAACTACATGCCCTATCTAATATGTTTATGTGTTATCCAGAAGTTCTTTACTCTGCTCTTTATGGTAGTCAATCTGTTGGATACAAAGGATCAACTAAATAATAAATCTTCAACGTTTTAAAGGTGGATATAACCTTAGAGAAAATAAATTTAACCCATATTATTTATAAAAGACCTCCATAAATTACAATTTATTAAAGGCCATTTTATTAGAAAAAAGCGGTAATAAATCAAAAGATTCAGTATCATTATTTTAAAGGCTGCCAGTAGGTTTTATAATTTATAGTTATCATATAACTCACGAGGAATACTCTTTACATGTAATAATTATTGCTTTAATTCTGTAACTGTTATTTTACCATTTAGAGTGTAATATGTATTTAGTTTCTTAAGGTCTCTTCATAGTTTAAATTGATTTAAACCCGTACAAAACAGAAACTAATAAAATATTTTAAAATAAATAGAAGTGTGTCGACAAGTTGATGGACAACACTTTGAGCAGTTGTTATGTTTTCACAATTTGTGGATTGCATTATATTATAGTTTCCATGTATCCCTTCTCCATATATGTGGTGTGATCTCCTAATTTGTGGGAAAAAGTGCAGAAGTTGGGGTAAATTTGAATAAACACAAATAAATTTGAAGTATTAAACAATATTATTGTGTCTGTGGTCCCGACATAGCAACGCTATTTCGCTTAACCGCTCGAACGCTATGTGGCTGCGTCATCAGGTAATTTGTTGCGTACCAGGAGTGCCGTGTTGTCGGGGTTATGGGTAAATTTATTTCTCTTTTAAAAGGCGAGTAAAATATTCGTATTTTGATGTTGTGTCTTCCCAATACGTGGTTAAAATTAATGACATTGTGACTGAAGCACACAGTATTCTTAAACAATCCATTAGTCATTGGCTATTGGAAATATATGTACTTAATATCATTCATGAAGTCATCAAATAAATAAATATACCGATCAAATATTTTAGAAAGAAATTTCTTATTTTTGCTTTTACAAGCTGAAGTAATGAAAATCACACTAGGGGAAAGAAATAACTAAAACTAAATGTACGGATTTTAACTACAAACAGTGATATGAAACAATTCAACTATTCATTAAATCGACAAATATATTACTAAACAGAACACGAAGTAACCTGGCTTAACATCTTCTGCCTAGTTTGTAGGCATTGGGTTCTCGCTTATGTAATGAAACTTAACTCTATTAGTTTAATTACAATTAATGCAAAAGGGATAGTATAGTTTTGTAGAAGAAACTTCTTCCCAAAGATTATTTCATGCAGATTGGTAGGTATGAGCTGAATTACTGAAATCAAATGTACCTACTAATAAAATCCATACCTACTAGTTATTTCCATTTCACTAATCTCGAAAATTATTATTTGGGAAGCGGAAAGTTTTATGCAGTAATAAAATATCGATATTATCATAGCAAACATTTCCAAAGTTGGAAATATGTTAGCTGAATATTGTTTTAAGAAAATTAAAAATTGCAGATGCCTTTAAGGCAAAATGTTTAAATTGCTGTATGTGAATATTTCAGTTGTAATATGAAGGGTGTTTTTAAATGGAGTAGCAAAAATGAGACCACACAATATTCCTAGGTGGGAATAAATTGATTTAACCTAACCTAACTATATCCCAAGTCTCATAATAAAAAAGGATGTCAAAATTTAAAATTTATTTTCGATATTATTTACAAATATATATTTTGTAAATTGGGGGTTTTTGCGGACGAAAAATTCAAATTTGTTTCTAATTTTGACGTCACTAGTAGGGGGCGCCACTTGTGGCCCACTATGTTTCTTTTAAATGGCAAAACTTTTTTGCAGTTTATTGTATCCATCTGACTATAGAAACCATCGATCCTCCTACCCGTTTTATTTAAAAGAGGTATACCTTGCTCAAGTCAGTGGGAGTAACCATTTTTGATATAATCCTATTTGAAATTCTCAGTGCTCCGAGTAAAAACTGTTTTGGTTTCAGATAAAGTGCCTTTTCTGCTGAAAATACAGCAAAATGTTACTTGAAAAAGTTGTTCAGAATGATAAATTATGAAACGTGCAGAATTTCAAGAAGATCGGCGAGGTTTGATGAAACTATTTTTCAACAAAGCACAAAGATTTTATAATGTTAGAACTTTAAATAATTTTTACGCAAAATCTATTAAATTTTTATTATATATTTTTTGGTGATATCGACTTATTATTTAAGGGAGCACATATCCGCAAAGTTTTTGGGATAAGTTCTGGATCATCTTGTATTAATATTCATCACGTATTAAACAAATATAACATTTTTATTATATTTTACTGCGATATAGTTATGCCTATATGCATATCGGTGTAAATTACTTAACATATGAAAAGATATTTTGATATAAATGTCTATATATAGGTAAATTGATGGCTAGCTATATTGCTACTTGTTAAGTAGATAAAAAGCAAAAATCTGATAAAATTATTGATTCAAAATTAGAAATCAATAATAATATAGGTTTTTATGTTAATTATAGCTCTACTTTGATGTTTGATACATATAGAATATATAAATCCATAAAAAACACATTATCTCTTGTATGTAGTCCATTTTCTATTTATATAAATATTTATGAGATACAAAAGAAAGTAACCAACCGTATCTGCTAATAATAAGTTACAGTAAACAAAAATCAATCAGGTTATTTAATAAAAGTACTAATAAAGGCAAATTTTTAATAAATTAATTATCTTATAATGGAAAGAATATGTAATCAAGTTCATTTATTTAATATCAGTTCAGTACTTACCGATATTGAAAGAATAATCAGTTTCATAATATCTGATTTAGTATATCTCAAAGCATAGGTACACTATGATAGTATTCAAATATACATAATATGTCGATGGTACCGCAGATATTAGTAATATTTATTTTTAATATATAAATAAGAGTTTAATCATAATCAGGCAGTTGTATTTTATTCTGTTTATCAAATTTAAAAAAATGTGCATCAAAAGAAATAAATACAAAATATATCATTAAATGTTCCAAATGACTTGATTGAAAAATAAAACAGTTTCAGGTACACAAATTAACTGTTTCTGTGTCTGCTAAACAAATAATAGGTAGCACAACAAACTAAACTGACAAATTATGTTACTATTTTTTCATTACACATTAGGTTCATTATTTTACTTTTTAATTTTCATTAGTCAATTAAAATGCTAATCGCTATTATGTAATTAATGGTTAGTTAAAAATGAAATGGTAATTAAACATTATTTTTTATCTAATTAAATTTCTGTCGCATGTAGTATTACTTTCATATAGCTTTTCTAAATTCTAACTTAGTAACAACACACATATACAACGTGACAAGGAAAGGTAAAGAACTATTAAATATCATTGTAGTTTAATAATTTTTTGCATGTTTACTTCTCTTGGTGAAAGTAAGGAATGATAAGTTTTTTTGCAGTTTTGCATAGGTCGTAGCATTCTGTTTTAAAAACGTCTGCTTGTATTTGTGTTGCAAGTGGTGGCAACAGAAGAAGAAGAAGTACGTAGATTTGGGCAGATCGAGGAGCAGATTTACCAGCTTATTGGGTTACGCGAAGTTGGTGTGTTGGTGAGAGAAATTTCTAGAAATACTAACAAATTCTTACGTCCATAGCACTATGTTGTCAGGCGTAGACTCAGGAAGACTGTATGTGGACACAGAGCAAGAAGCACCGGCCGTTGCAGAAGTACTACACAGCTTGAACATAATTGATTGAGACATTTGGCTCTCAGAAACCGATTTAGCAGCAAATCAGTGGTGTGCGTACAGTAAGTATATCGCCAAATAGCAAATTTTGGTCTTCTAAAATTACCGTCTACATTATGATGCCTCTCACTTGTCAACATCGAGCTAACCGCTTACAGTGGTGCAGCCAAAAGATTCAGTGGAACAAAAATGGAACCAGGTAACCTTTAGTAATGAATGCCATTTCTGCCTGGGAATGTACGATGGGGGTGCAAGATTGAGAAGGCGAAAGACGCGAACCACAATTTGACAAAGCATCATGTCTATCACACAGTAGGCGTTATGGTATGGGGTGTTATAGCGTATGGTAGCAGATCACCACTAGTTTGCGTTAGAGGCAACATGATAGTGTTACGTATTGTCTCTACGCATAAGGGGTAACTACAGATGTAGATTAATCACACCAAAAAAAAATCAGTAACAAAATGATTTATTCAGCAACACAAAATATAAGGGAGAGAAAATATTGTCACCAGCTGGAGGTTATACAAATAGAAGTTTATAGGTATTACCTATTTTCAATTTCCATGATTTGCAGGGGAGATACCGCCATTCCAAAACAGAGGGGAACTTCTCCACACACCACACTACCACCGACTGATTTTCGTTACCTCCACATTGAAGTTCCAACCCTTGGTTCATAATTTTTGTAAAGTCAGCAGTGGCCTGAGGGGCCACCGCCAATCCGCGTTTTGCTGTAAAAACGTCATCGTGGTCAACGCACTTGGAAACCTGTCGACTTTACATTTTTATTCACGGAATAGAAATATAATTATGAAATTAAAATAAAATATGGTTTATGTAATGACTAGGTTGGAACTGGACTGCTTTGGAATTTTGAAGTGATTTTATTTTTAAAATATATTTACTAATTAGACTTATTTTCCAATGACTGATTTTCTATTAAATTTCCATTCTTGACAATAGCTCAACCCTATATCCAGGAAGTGGTGGAACTATATGTCATTTCATATCTTCACACCATCCAAAATGCATTAATTTTAGACCTCATGTTGTCAGACAGTAGTTTTCATGAATCAACATCTATTTACTGTGGCCACCCAGACAGTCGAATCTGTTACCTACTGAACATCTGAGACCTGATTGGCTGCAGACTTCTGCATTTAACACCCCCCACAGATTTTAAGCAGCTCTTACCCATGAAATTCGTATAGCTTGGAATGAGATACCCCAAGAGCTTATCGACAACCTTACTATAACCGAGCCCAGGCGTATTAATGTGTGTATCAGGAATTATGGGTTTTCAACACACTATTGAACAAATTCTTGCACTATGTTCTCTTCTCTTACTGAACATGTTCCTATTAAATAAGTGGTCCTGAACCTGTGTACCAAAAGTTATTAAAATCTAATAAAATATAGTTTTTAACTCGTAGTATAGAAAAAATTCCAATATCCCACCACTTTTACATGACATGTGATCTCCCAACCAGCACACATCTTTGACAGTAAAACAAAACAGTATTTTTATGCAGATGTTTTAAAAAAGTACCAGACATTCCATTTGCTATTATAAATATTTCAAATAACACAATAATAAGGTTTACAAGCTTTTGTTATAGAGCAAATTTTTTCTATAAGCTTTTTGTTTAATAATCGTCTAGTAGCTGTTTTCTGAGATTCCTTTAAGAAAAGAGAAGAATCACATGTATTGCTCTATAGCTAGAGAATACAATAAAACAACAAAATATAATCCGCAACTTCTATAAAGCCGACTTATAAAGAAAATATTGTAGTTTACTTTGCAATATCTAAAAAATATTTATAGGCCGAATGACCTTTCTGGTCACAAATACTTATTCATTGGAGCAGTTACAAAATCATTCTGATTAATAATATACTAGTATTTGGAAAATCATCCTTGTAAATCGATTTATAGTAAGTCTATTTAAAGCGGGGCCACATTTCTTTTATTAGTAAAAATATGTATTATTTTATTGTATACTAGTCAATAAAACAACTAAACCAAATATAAGACAAACTAAATATGAAACTTTTGTTTGGATATTATTATATTTGAAATTCGACAATGGTATTATTCGGTATTATAGGTACTACAACAGATATTCATGACTAGGTTACGTTATCTTTTGGCAATTGGGTAAATCTCTTTTAGTAATGAAAGTAATATAGAAACTATTAAATGAGTAAATACGAAGTGGTAACGTAAATGTGTGTTTTTTTTTCAATGTTATTACTGAATTACATTCTCTTAATACTCTCATTACTACTTGTAATACCTAACTTGTAACTAATTTTTAATTATTACAAATTAAACATAAAATACTCAGCAAATACAAAAATACTTGCCATACAATTACTAATTACAAAGCATTTCGGCTATATCACATGTCCTTCCATCTTGTGTATTGTCGACATGTTTTCGATATAGATTAGGTAATCGTAAAAAATTTTAGCAGTATACACAGCAATGTTGTTACTTTTGAAAATTTATTTTATATGCCCAAAATTGATGTTGTTTTGGGTGTCTTATTCTATTTCATGTTTTATTTTACTTCAGACTCCACCAACCTACAGTACACTGTACCAATTACAGGCGGGAGCAACAGGATAAAAATCACAATTTTTAAGACAATAACACACAAAAAACAGTTAAAAAACAATTAAAGTCGCAGCATGAAAAACATAAAAATAAAGTTAATTCAATTTATAGACAGAAACTGTGTACATACATACTGATTTAATATTAACCATTGATGAGTTAAACAGATCAATTTTATTTTTATATGAAGTATTATATTTGTTATACATGACACATTGCGGAATTTCAGAGTAAGTTGTCCCTTGGTTTCTTACGATAAAACAGTGCATCGTTCCTCGTGGCAACATAGCATAGCAACATGAAACTTAAAGTCTCTAATAAAGTAGGACAACCAGTTCTCTATTTTCAAGAGTTTGTACGCCATGCCGCCTTTGTAATATATTGGATATTGTGATCAGTCCCAATTTTCGGGTAAAAGCCATCGAGATTAAACGATATGTACTGCATAAATTTTATCTGGGCAACCTCCAGCTTAATAATATAATTTGGATAATACAGATTCCACTGTTTTAGCGTATTCTAGATTATGGAACATTCCGCTATTAATATGTTAACAAGTTCTAACTCAAACTGTAAGTAAAAAAAGTATGCCTAAGTTTCTGATCTCAGTAACTCTAATTAAAGGCGAACCAGCAATGTAATACTATTATTCAGGTAATTAATTTTCCGCGTAAATGTTATAACATGACATTTGCTAATATTATGGAGAAGTTTGTTCTCTATACACCAAGTATTTATGTTATCTAGCGAAATTTGAAGTTTAAGGACATCACAATGTTAACAAATAATGTTAGTAAATAACTTCATTCATCAGCGTACATAAGATAGTTAAATACAGTGACTGAAATATATCGTTGGATTACAAATTATGACTAACGGCCTACAATTTATCAACAATATTTGATTTATCCTATGAATGGGACAAATCTTGGATGTCTTCCAGGTGTCGGGATATACACAAGTTTTCAGAGATAGATTCATTAATATTGTTAAGGGAGCTGCTAGAGCAGATGCACAATCACGCACAAGAAAGGAGGGAAATCGGTCAGGTCCAGAAGTAAAATTAGGCTTGGGCTTGAGCTTTTTCGTCGCTAGATATTAACAGTATCCTGATAATCATGAATTTCTCTCTCTATTTTGGCAGGATATAGACAGGAGTACGGAAATTACCAAAACTTTTTAGGATATTTTGTTACATTTCTTGGGGAATATCCAGCAGAAAAATCCTCTGAGAAATTGAAATATTGTCTCTGGTATTGATGAAATGAGCCCAAAAATGTTTACATGTTTTGATATCCATACTTTAATGCTTAATAAATTTCTAGTAGGCACTTATATTGCACTGTAATCCATCCGTCAAACCTTTGAAAAATCAAGAAACTGAATAATTGAACATGCTAAAACTGTATGAATTTTTGACCTGTGATAGAGAATATTTCCAATATTTTCCCAATACTCAAATAATGAATAATGTAACTAACAATAAGTAATAATGAAAACAATGTCATAATATAAACAATATTAAATAATTCTATAAAATTCCACACATAAAAATATTACTGGTAAAAATAACAAAAGTGTTTAATGAAAGGAATAAAAAAAATATATTATACAAAAACAAAGTAGGAAACACCAAAAGACTTAGAAAGTAACGTGATAGTTAATAGATAATGTAGCACAACCAAAAAGAAGACTAAGACCAAGAAATCAAAACATAAGTTAGTTTAGTTGAATATAGGTATGCATAATCTTGACATACTTTTAATTTTGAAAATACTAAAATTATAGGTAAATAACGAATCTTAAAAAGGATACTTTTTCATGAAATGATTAAAATAAAACAGAACCAGTAAAATGCGATAAATAAACAAGACATTCAGTTTCTTAATCAATCATATTTTAACTTAATTAAAAAAATAATCATTGATGATTCTGCATATCCTAAAAGTATCCTATGTATACCTGCATAGACTTTTATTAGTATGTGTTTTTACCACGATAAGCTTTTTTTCTGTTTTTTAACAAATTTTAAATTCTTATATAACTATTTGGCGCTGGAATTATCATTTTTTTCATCGATACTGAAATATTATAATAATAATGTTAAAAACTTACTATACTCGAGTCAAGAATTCAGACGTCTTACATGGCTGACATTACACATTTATTTTTATTGTCAATGTAATTTTCGATATTTGGTCGCGTAAAAAACAATCATTTTTTGCAATTTAGTGCAATATATAATGCAAACTTTTAGTGTAGTATATAGTTTTATTATTATCAGTTGCAGTTTCTTAAATATTTTGATGAAAATATAATGAATTATTCATTTGTTCGTATGACGTAAGTCGTCTGAATTTTTGTCGCGAGTATTTTTGGTTGCCTGCTGTCTGTTTTGCTTTCAGACAAATATTTTATTACATATCATTAGTGACAAAAGACACAAGTTTCAGTACGTATTACCTGTTTTTTAATGTTTATATATAACTATAAAATTTTATAGCATCCTGGTGACGACTTAATAAAAGTCGAAACGTTGTAGAAAAAAGTTCTGACCTCTACCTCACTTAACTGGTCTTTTCAGAACATATAATACTATTCGAAAATACAGAAAAAATTCATTTCCAATTAAATTAGAAATTGTGCAAATAAATATAAAATAATTTCTATAGAATATATAGATTTTTTAAACTGTTATTTTTATACGTTGTTCTTTTACATATTCCAATTCCGTAAGACTTTCTTTGCATATCTTTCTAATCAAATATTTTAATAATAAAGAAGTAAATAGCAATAAAAAGAGAATTGCGTATCTGTACACTACCTTTTTTCAGAAAATATCACGGTAGCATTCCTGAAATCTGCAACATCAACTTCGCTGACTCTTTTCAGTTTATAAACAAACACTAAAGTAAAAATTCGAAAGTTTTAATACGACGCACGGCATTAATTTCGATAAACAAAAGACTACTTTAACTCATTTACAAGTCACAATGGTTAATTTCAAAACGCATTCATTAATACTTCGCCTGTCACTGTTACGCGAACTTTTGTTTACGCAACTTTTTGCCGAAACGCTCGCGTGTTAGGCCTGACGCGTGAAACCGGGCGCCTCTGTCCGCCTACAGTAGTGAGGTCCGCGCAAAACTGAAGTTTGAACACAACTTTGACTCATTCATGTGTACGGCAAAAGAACGCGAAGGACCTGCGCTTTTCGGAAATATTTGCGGTAACTGAATAACGTGAAAAAAACTGCAAGGACCTATTAACCATTATAACTTGAATATTTATTGTTTTTATTATATACTGCGTAACTTTGGAAAAGCCTTTCAAATTTCACTATACGGCGTGGTCCGTAAGTAATGGTCCATGTTGACAATAAAAAAGATATAGGGTATCAAAATTGGAAATAAAACTTTGTATTACTTGAAATTTTAAATTGTGTATCAGAATTATTTTATTTTGTATTACTTTATTTTATTTAGGAGTGTTAGTTCACTGGAACGAAATAACATAATAAATCGTGGATAGATGAGGAGCAAGAAGGCAATCAAGTTTACTTGTAAAACTTACGCCTGTTCACTTCAAACATGTATTTACACATACAGTTACTAACATTAAACTGAAGAATGTAAACTTAATTTTGTGAATAAATATTATTATTATTATTATATTATTATTATAAGCTGTTGTCTATTTCGACGTATTCCCTAGAGGGCACTCTAACGTTATCACGTTTTTTATTAAAAAAATAACAAACAATAAAAAAAACAAGCAATAAAATCACAAAGATATCTTACAAAAAAACACAGCTAAACAAATAGAGATTTAATAAAATTAATAGAGTGAAAAAATATATCAAGTCGATCTTCATACAATTAGTTAGTTAGTAATCATTTGATGAAGAGGGGATGCCGTAAGTAGGTATATTAGTACGAGCAGATGGCAACTGCAAAACAAAACTAAATCTAAAATTTAATCTAGGAACTTGATACAAACTTCTAGATACCAGAGAAGGGGCATTTAGAAAATTATTAACAATTTTGTATAGAAACATTAGAGAGTACATAATGCGTCTTCGCTGCAAGCTAATTAAGTCAAATGTTGATAACAAAATTACTGGAATGCCACGAACTGGATAAACACCAACGCTGTACTTTTTCTAATAGGGTTATATGGATGTTATAAATCGGACACCAAACAATAGAGGCATATTCAAGTTTGCAGCGAACAAAACAATTAAACAGTGTATTCAATGTCACCGTGTTGCGAAAAGCCTTAGAATTACGTAAAATAAAACCCAGGCTTTTAAATGCAGATTCAGTTTTTAAATCAATATGCACGTCAAAAGACAGATTATCGCAAAATGTTACACCAAGGTCCTTGAACTGCGACACTCTATTTAAAATAGTATCATTCAAAAGATAATCAAAATGTTGAATCAGTCTCCGGCGGCTAGACGACATAATATTACATTTACTGATATTTAAAGGTAAATAGTTATCTTCAGACCAACGGTGTACTTTGTTAAGTTATCTTGTAATCTATAACAATCAGATAGTGACTTTATCTCAACAGATAATTTAAGGTCATCCGCATACAATAAAAAATTTATATTTAATAATTGAGTTACGTCATTGATAAATATAATGAAGAATAAGGGCCCCAAAATAGATCCCTGAGGAACACCTGAAAATTGAGAAAATTTATTTGACTGAAAGCCACGATACTGAACATATTGGAAACGGTTTCTAAGGTATGAGTGAAACAGGGTTAAGAGAGCACCCGATATACCCGCAGAATGCAGTTTATCAATCAATAGATCATGGTTAAGATGATCAAACGCCTTAGAAATATCGGTGTATATTACGTCAACCTGTCTTTATCTAATACTCGGAAATATATTGTACTTTGTACACTTGTTATTGTAGAACGACCTTTTACAAATCGGTGTTGATGTTGGTAGATATATTTCTTGACATGAGAGTTAAGGTGATTGTGGATAACTATTTCAAAATTTTTTGAAAAATTGCTTATAATTGCAATAGGCCTGTAATTAGTTGGTAGTAAGTATGGCATTAAATATATTTTTTATAGGTTTAGCAAAAACTATTGCACAATCTTTTACTAAGAAAGCTGGTATTAAGTCTGGTCGCATTGTAAAATTACCTTTAATTTTTTTGATAGCATATATTATATCATCTTCCGATATTTCAGGAATGTACAGTAAGTCATGATTTACAACGGTATAATTGTTGTATGAAGAGGTAGAACTATTAGAAAAAGCTTTCGAAAAATAGTCAGCGACTGTGTCCACGATATCCGAGGTTCATTTAACGTTACATCATTGTAACTCATGTATGAGGGAATAGACGTAGTATTTGCTTTGGAGTTAATATAGGACCAGAAACGTTTTGGATTTAATGATAAGTCATTCATATTACCAAATCAAATGGTTCAGTATCTAGAGTTCCTTCGAAATGATCTACGTGGATTTCTGGAACATGTGCCCTTAGCTGCCCCACTCTGAATGTGGTTTTTGCACAATGGTGCCCCCTTCATTTTCGACAAAATGTTCAGGAGTACCTTAATGAAGTACAAGGGGTACAATGGATTGGACGAGGAGGAGCGGTATCATGCCCGCAACGTTTTTCTGACATAAATTCTTTGGATTTTTATGGGGACATTTAATAAATGAAGTGTATCGCACTATTGATGACGTTCGCGAATATATCATAGCTGCTGCCAATAACTTACACGCTCAAAACAGACAAGAACCAGAAACATTTGTGTTGTGTGTGATTTATTTACACGTTGGTGGACAAAACTTTTAACAATAGATGTAATATCAGGGATGTGAATTTTTTTATTAATTAAAACCACAAATTAATTTTACTAATTAATAATAACAATAGCGGTAAAAGCAGTTGGATTTGCTGAAGTAAATAGGTAAATTATTTAAATCTTTGCAGTGCAGAAGTGTATTTTAAAATCATTTTCGAACAGGCGTTTTTAATTATTTTTTTTTTGACAAAATTGTATTATTTATAAAAGTACATTCAAAATTTCTTTTTTGGATTAGTTTTTAACCGCCCTGTATGTATAACGCCAGGTCATAATGGGTTAATAAACCTCACATTAATTAATTAATAGTTAATGAACAGTTGAAAGACAGAAGTGACAACTGCTGCCTGCTGCGATCTACCTACTAATTTTACTTGGGGTAGTACAGAAATAGACCTGATAATTTATTATTTGTGGAGACGCAAGCAAATTGGGAATAAGTCTATTAATTATCAACTTGACATTTCTAGGAATGCATACAATGCTGTTCTAGATCCATACGTCAGTTTTGATATATTATTGATTAATTTAAAAGAATGTTTGAAATTAGGAAAAATATGCAGTATTTTATTTATCTCTATTTATTCTGTCAAATAAGACATATGCATATCGACATTTTTCAGAAACTAAACAATGTAGAGAAGAGTTTGTTTTAAATCATAGTCATAGTAATTGCTTTTTTAACATGGATTGCTAATAACTATGTTTTTTTTGGCCGTATTGCTTTTTGTTTCGAAATATTTCTTTTCTATGTTCTTTATTATTTTTTGAACAAATAAAACCATTTAAGAATGTGTTTCTGTTTTTAACATTATATTTTTACGGGTCTTGTTCAACAGCTTTACTTTAAGAAGCCATATTTGCGGATATATTGAAAACACTTGATCAAATGTAGCTTTGTAAGGTACCATTGACAAGTATTTTTAATATAAGGTATTACAAACTGGGGGTTGCCATTTAAAATATTTAGTTAGGGTTGCTGAAGAAATGCATCATTTGGATTTTCCCTTCATATAACAGAAATGGTTTCGAGCGATTTTTTTTTATATATATATATTTGTTTCTCAAATATAGCTATTGTAAGTTTTCAAATTGTCATACTGTATAGCTCTCGCTTCTGAATACCACAAACATGTGAAATATTTTGCCAAATAGGTTCAAAATTCTACATACATAATCTCAGTGCTTTGCATTTAAATGTTGTTTCCAGTTATCCAAAATATGACTTCATATATCATATCACTATAGATATTACAAAAGTATATACAAAAATATGACACTATAGGTATGTATATTTTAATGGGTTAGAATGCATCAAGAAATCGATAATAATCATTAAAATAATTACAACACACAGTAATTTAATAAATTATTATTTACTTGAATAATCTAATCTGTATTTATATAGTAAACTGTAACTTTTATCAATATCCTTATTTTGATTATTAATATTTATATAAAGCTTTTATTTAATATAGTTTCGAAAATAGTTGTCGAAAATGAGGCAAAATAAATTTTTCCCTCAAAAGTTTTAAGTACGGAAACATTCAGATAGACGTACAAGGGGTATATTATTTCTGTCTCTTATTGTGAGATGAGAACGAGTGGAATAGATCAGGAAAGTGTTAGGTTTTAAAATAACCCATGGAAACTTGATTCCAATCTTCACTTTTAAACTACTGTAACTTTTTAGGGGATGCTAAAATCATTTTTTTTACATGAATCACCTCCTGTAAAATCGGCTCAGGAATTCATTGTTTTATTCTCCTCAAATATTGGAGAAATAGTCTGTAGATGCACCATTAAAATTTAACAAAGAATTATAATCATCTACATCCTGCATAAAACTCCACTTACTTCCTGTAATTGGAAATTCCCTAAAGGGTATTGTTATCAGTATTCCTTGATACATAATCCTCTGTTATTCTTTCCAGTTTACTGTTTCTCCAATTATTTTCCATATAGTTGCTGTGCTACTGGTAATCTGGCCTATGTATTTCCTCATGGCCTTCTTTATATAGATTGGGCAACATACAAGATGATTCAGACTTATTTACAAAAACTAAATGTACAGGGGACTCTTACAAATACAATTTTGTAAAAAAAATCAAAAGGGCAGTTCGGAAATGATTAAAAAATACGCTTTTGCACGCGACTAGAAACTGGTGTACTGTAAAACCTGATAAGGCGACGAAGCATGCAATCAGCGATCGGTCAAAAAAATGGAAAGAAATTCCCAAGGAGAGAAATAAATAATATTTAATAACACCAATTTTATACTGCAAATTGCTGATGTTATTAATTGAATTAATTTGTGGATTTAATTAATAAAACAGTTTGACATACATGATCGCAACAAAATATTGGGCCCGTCTTTACCAGTTTCTAAACTAACACAAATGTTTATGCTTCTTATTTGTTTTGAACTTATAAGTTATTGACAGAGAATATTATACGTTTGCGTAAATTATCAGTAGTAGGTGATCCACTTCAGTGAGATACACTTCATTTTTTAAATATCCCCACAAGAAGTCCAAATGATTTCAAGTCAGGAGATCGTGGCGGTCGTGGTCCAGGACCTCTTTATCCAATTCTTTGGTATTAGTTCTTGGACACACTAGGCTCTATAGAGGCCGACCCACTATCAGTACTTCTGTTCCGGCCCATATATTGTTTTCGGTTGTTATTGCTAATCAATCCTACCTCTTGAAAAGCAATGGAGTTAACCGACGGAAGATCAACAGGTGACATGCCTATAATATGTTCATATTGTAAAAAACTGCATTGCCAAGTTACTTTATAGAAAGAAAGTGGAATAACCTAGAGGAAAAACTAAAATCGTTGGTAACCTCCAGTCACACTTTATTTATCCAAAGTTATACCGGTTTTGGATGCACATTTAAGTTCCACCAGAAATTGGTTTAATGGATTTGATTGATCGATTTGACACACAGGGATTATTCTATGATTTGAATAGAGTAAGGTACAAATAAATCAAGTTATTTTTGGATAGATGATACATTTATTCGCTATATGCGATAAAATCAATCATTACCTTAGCTATATAATTTTCGATATTATTATCCTGGAAAATATAATTGTGGGTTATGAGAGAATATTGACTTCAAGATTTACGAATATTACCTTCAGTTATACAAATACAATATTCTTCTGCATTTGTATATTATCTAAACTGAAATTAATGGCTAGTATTGCAATTTGTCTCTGATCCATTGTCAATAAGTAACAAGTTTGGCAGTCAATTTATTAGGAAAATAAGATACTAAGATACTAGGATAATAAGATAAGATAAGAATAAGAACTATAGAATACTAAAACGAAGCGTTAGGTTACATCAGTAATCTTGAAAACGCCGTAATTCCTTAAGTTTTGCCGGAATATGACCAGACTTGTTCCTTCAAACATATCTAGCAGCACATCGAATTCTTGAAAGTTTTATACCAATCTGGGAACACATTTCCCTAACAGAGTTTAGATATGTAAATGATACTTCAGGAAACATCTACTCCGCGGACTAATGCCCCGACCGGCATTGAATTACTCCTGCAGTATCTGTGTGAACAGCCAAGAACCCCTGTCGGACACATCACCAGAGTTCAATTGCCTGTGTTTTTTCTACAAAACTATAATATTAGTCTTTGAGTTCCGACGTTTCTATTATTTGGGCGCATTATTGGCTTCATTTTTTTAAAATACTTCCTGTTTATTTTATTTCAAATTTAGAAGACCTTGTCTTTCTAAAAGCAGAGATACTGTTATATCGTTATCAGTTAGAACGTAAAATTTCAAATCAGATAAAATTTGTACCATTATTTATTATTGTGATGTTTTTATAGCAATGTTTGCATAATATTCATAAATACGTGGTAGAGATGGACATACTTAATATTTTATTTTTTTTTACGATAAATGACGATGCTAATGCTAATATAGTCAGTCGTACAACCACATTTCTGTTTTTTCTGCAATACCGTACTAAAACTAAAGAAAATTAAGTGAAGTAGTTTTGAGCTGTTACAGCCCGCACAAATCTGTATTCTTGACCATTCTCGTTGTAGTTATTTTCCATAAAAAACGGAGAATTAGTTCACATGGTTTTTGATTTTATGCCGTATAGCAGATCTTTTTGATGGCAAAGTATTAGATTTTTCTGAACCCACCATAAATGTTCCATCAATCGATTGTTTCAATAGACAAATGGATACACTAAACAGCAAAAAAGTTCTGCTATTTAAAAGAAACATACTGTGCCATAAGTGGCGCCCTCTACTAGTGCCGTCAAAATTAGTTAAAAATTCTTATTTGCCGAATCAAAAAACATAATTGTGCCAATTTTTGTTTAATACTCCGGTTTCAAAGTTATTGAGATATTTCAAAATAAAATTCTAGCATTGAACGCCCTGTATTTTTGAAACCAGCAACATTCGGATAAGGCATATTTAGCTCAATCGACTTTTTTTGGTCACCAGAATCTCCAGCTCCCAACCTTTCACAGACACCCTATTTATGATTTAACCCCAGTAAAATCTGTGGACCTTGAGCACATGTTTTCAAACTCGAAATGGATTATTAGCCACAAGCACCACAGCCTAACACCTGAACATTTACAGGTGTTGCTAATTATTCAATTTTATTCCAGTATTACAAATGAATAGTTATGTGGGGTGTTTTGTAAACTTAACATGAAGAATGTTGGATATTATAAAGTACCAGTAGAAGATGTTGATTTTAACTTTCTGTAGATATATGTTTGAACCTCGGTTTTTACAAACATTAACTTAGCGTCCTAAGTGCGCCCCTGATAATGACGTCATCTGCGAACCAAGTGCGGGCTCTACATCAATCCGTATTTTGATATTTTGCATGAACAGAAGCAACTGTGTTTTTCCTTTACATTTATGTACATAACAACATTACATTATTGTAATTCGTGGGATTTGATGGGCCTGGGGGTCTATTCTCGATTTTCCGCTGAGCAATACATATGCGAATTAGACGCTTTTATCCCTCTTCTCACAATGATAATTGAGAAAGACAGAAACATGTAATTCGAATACGAATTACTCTTCAAAAGTCAAGAATAGACCCCTTGAAAAAACAGGATGACAACAAGTTAGTAAACAAATATTTATACCTGTTTTGTGTACTATGGCTTTGGATTTATTTATAAAGCGGTACAAGATACCTATGTTTATTTAATACAATTAGGGTACTATTATATGTAAAACACAAAACATAAAATAAGAAAATACCAATCAAACATGTACCTAAATAGTTTTTGGCAATGTACGTACTTACTTAATATCATAGGGTTTTGCGTATCTTTCCACTTGAAAATTAATCTATTATTGGACTAAAACCACAATTTTTAGCTATATCTGATTCAATAGCCTAAAAAACCTTAATCTGACAAACAACATTCAGCCATTGTCGATCTTAAGAGCGCTGTGATCTTGAAATAGTTTTTTTCTTCAAAGATAAATAATTTTAGACATTTAATAACTGAATAGTCTAGGGCTTAGCAAATAACAGGAATTTTATCTCATGCTTGCTGCGAATTTTCAAAGAAACCGAACTAAAACGATTATATCACAAGAAAAAGCGTTCTAACAAATTTTTAGATACTTATAGAAATCTTCGAAAATTCAAAATATATTTTGTAAAATTTAACTGTAATTGTATCTAAATATTGTTATAACATAAAATTACTTAGCACTACATATGTTAAACTGTGGGTTTTAGAATAGCAAAATGTGTGTCCTAAACGCGCTTTACAGTTCAAAAGTTTTCCTAGTATATAAATTTTGTTGTCAAAATTTCTTGACTCAATTTATTGTTGAATCATTTTGCAATTCATATTCTTGTAAATACCGTAATGCAGTCAACATTTGAAAGCTAAAGTCTTCTAGGGTCAAATGTGTCAAGTAAACTTAATGTTAATTCTGTTAATGAATTGTATTGTTTCATATTTTTTTATTTCCTATAGCTTCTATTTGATTAATTAAAAAATAAATGTAATTTAGATAGGTTAACACAATAGAACACAGAAAATATGACCTATTTGCCTTGGGATTTTTATTTTGGTGGCATTACCAAATTATTATCTAATTTGGTAGGTAATTAATAAAACAACCAGAGAACTATCGAAGTTTTGGATTCAAATCAAAGAGTTTCTTGGACATGAAAGCAATCAGCTTATCGCAATTTTATCTTCCCTGCACTTGCTTAAGACAAGAACGATAACTATTAAAAATTTTTTACAAACGCGCTAACTGTCATTATTTTATTTGAGGAAAATTAGAAGAAGATTTAAAATAAATCGAAACGTTGGCTTAGTTAGAAAATCTAGACCATTAACTATATTGTCCTGTGATCCGATTATTCCTTCCTAAAAAGGAAAATTTTAATAATATCAATGAATAAACAAAATACGAAGAATATTAGGTTTGAAATTACTATTGTTTTACATGTTTCATATCGAGATTTCTATGCCCAAAGACACCACAAATTTGTTGGTGAGATATAAGTGGTCTGCTTACTTCATGCTCGGCCTAAGCGGCTCGACTTACTGAAAGCCCCCTACATTGCAACAGGTACTTAACGCAGACCTCTCGCCCTGGGCCATTCTGTAAATGATACTGCAGGAGACAACTATTCCGAGGACTAATGCCCCGACCGGCATTGAATTACTCCTGCAGTATCTGTGTGAACAGCCAAGAACCCTTGTCGGACACACCACAAGACATGGTTTTGGGCTTGTTAGCCCTCATCAGCATGCCATAGGTGAGATGACCGACAATTGAACTGGCTCTTCCTTCATATGTATGTTCACATATAAACTGAGTGCAGGTGAGATATAAGTGGTTTGCTTACTTCCTATGGGTTATGGAAATGAGTATGGGTATGGGAATGGGGACCGGTACTAAATGTTTTTATGATTTGAGACTACATTACTTTTTCAAGTGTCAAAAATGGCTTGTGTATAGCAACTCGGAGTTGATGGATATCGTTTTAATTTATGACGATGTGAAAATGTTTCAGCAGAAATATTTCCTAGTAAACATGTGCCAAATGCAGCTACTTTTACCGCGCTGTGCAGTGAGCGCAAGCGTAGTGCAACACGAGGAAAATTTAAAACCAAATCTTTTGTTGAAACCAGTATGGCGTATCATACAAGACGCTCAATTATATCCGTACCATATACAGCGTGTCCAAGCATTAATATTAAGGGATCGGACGAGGAGGACCACCATGGTCGCCACAATCTCCTGTCTTTAAATTATTTGGGCTTCTTTTTGTGAAAAAAGTGTATTGCATCGAATTGGATACATACTATTGATGATTTACGTAAACGTATCACAGTTGCTGCCAATAACTTAATATTTAATAATTAATAACAATAGCAGCAAAAGCAATTAAATTTGCTGTATAAAATTAGCGTTTTAAAATGTAATTTATTTCTTTCCTTGAGCATTTCTTTCTATTTTCCGGTCACAAATTACATGTTTTGCCGCCTTATCAGGTTTTACAGTTGACCACTTTGCAGTGCCGTGCAGCATATTTTTTAAATATTTTCGAACTGCTTTTTAATTTTTTTTAGATAAGTTCTGAAACACCCTGTATTTTATATAAATTTATGAAACAATCCAAAATTATACTTAAGCGGACCTTTAAAAGAGGTGTGAACCTGGGAAATTTGGTGTCTTGACTAAAAAAATCAACCCGTTCTTTTGTGTGTAATCTTATAGCCAGTTTTTTTTAAATCATTCTGTATTCTTATGCTTTTTTATATTTTTTTATGATAGAAATTGTCGCTTTTATCCCAACGAATACTGTATAAAAATGTGTTTATTTTACGAACAAATATAATAGTAACTTGTTTATTTTAGTTTTTTTATTATTAGGTATCTGCATATTTTATATATTTAGAAAAATATGCAGATACCTAACCTTCCGCGACCTTACGCATTTTCTACTCTAAACAATTATATTTAAAGGGTATTATAAACCATTCTAATTTTAAATATTATTTTTTATATATATATAAGTGTGGGATGATTACAAAATGACTATTTATCATATGTGATACCAATGTGATTCTATAGCAATCTATAATTAGTGATCTTTAAATAAACCAAGGGAATTTGAATGTACATGTTATTAAATTTATTATTTAATTATTGGTCAGTATTTATAAAGTTTCATAATAAATATTTAAATTAAAGATCATAAGTACATGCGGGTGCATAATATGTGTCCTGGTTCTTTGACATATTTTTCAAATTATATTTTTCATAAAATAAAAGTGTTTATAAACTAATTTTTATGGAGAAAATTAAAAGTTTTTACAGAAATTAAACATTAAAGTTTACTGTTTTAACCTTTAAAATTTAAAAATCCTATCCTATTCCATAGGCTAGGATAAAAGCCCTATCCTATCCTATAGGCTAGGTCCTTAAGCAATATAATTTTGAATGTTATTGCTTAAGAACTCTACCCACTACTCTACTTGTTATTTATAATTATCCAAGACTGTTATGCATATATCAACGCAGAAAACCTGCTGACAGTTTCAGTGTTTTCATTGTCCTGAAGATGTAACCATAAAGGTGACGAGACGTCGATAAAGAAAATTTTTATGTTTTCTTTAAATGTGGGTCTGAATTTCCACTTTGACTATTTATAATTAAATTTGCAAATTATTTTCTGCTTCTATACTTTTATTTCAATCACAATGCTTATATAGTTAACTTCTTTATAACATTGAAAATATGTTCCATAGGCCTTTTTATTACCATTGAGTTACATTTACTACAAAGCAGACTGAAACTTGAATTAAATATTTGTCTATATCAACGTTTTTATACCAGGCTTTGATGAATTTTGGATATTCTTGCTTTTAAGAAAATCTTGTGTTCTCTCTATTTTGATTAACCTCCTGAGTGTTTACTTGCTTTTGTCCAAATTTGACAAGTTAGATATCTTTTTTTTTGAGAAAGTTAGAACAAAACTTTTTTTGAATTTAAATACAAATAAGTATTTTTGCTGCAATTATTTTACCTGAACACTGAATTTTTCTTTTCGTATTATCTATCATACATATTGAGCAATGCAAGCATAAATGCATGTCTTAAGGAACCTAAAGAAATTGTAGTTTGTGTACCATAGAGAACGGTTTTGGCCCTCTTTGTGTACGTTAATATAATAATACAATGGTTGCACAAAATCATATTTCTGCCCATGTTGTTTTGAAGATGTCACTTTATACAAATGTTAATATTAAAAAAGCATAAAAAGGGATGATCTCCTTATATGTATACGATAACAAAACTGCAGTTAGAATTAATGAATATAGGTGGGTTAGTCTGTTTATAGTATGTAAAATTTTATAATTACCACCATTGGTTACCATTGGTTTAATTTTTCTGTGTAAATATGTATTAATGTTGATGGCATATTTTACAATATACAAGGCCAACCAGTACCAGATTACAATGCAGAGAACAGTGTATATCTTAAAAAGATAGTTATTTTGGCAGTGGCTAGACAAAACAAATATCAGGTGTAAGACGAGTAAAACCTGTTCCTGTGGACATCCTGTAGCAAAGCAATGTCTACCTTTTTAAAAATGTCATGTGTACTGCTCACATTTTTGCTACTTCTCTATTAAATCAGAAGGAAAGATACGAGATAAATATTCAGGAATGCATCACTTATTTTACTTTATTAACCTTTCTACATCTCTGACTTTCCAAAAGATTCTATAAAAACCCTGATTCATGATGATGAGAAAATAATATAAGATTGTAAATAAGAAATGTTCTTCGAATTCAATAATTAATTGTTTTCAAGCAAGTTGGGCAACGCCATAAAGGGATTTCAAAATATATGGATGCTTTGACGTGGAACATATTTCGTAGTATACTCTGTTGTTTTGGTTCTGAAATTTATCAGTTCGTTTATCTTTTCCTTTTAAAAATATTTCTTGTGTCCGATACAGCAATATTCATATATCAGTACAAGACGAAGAAATGAACAACTAGAAACCTGAATGATAAACTAGCTTCAGCATTAATATTATTTACACAATTTTGTGATCTTTTTGCATTTAACAAATTTCTAATCTACAGCTAAACATTTGTATCTGTAATTCAATACACTTGTACACACACCACAATTTCAAGTTACCTGGTCCCTTCGCCTCTTGGCTTGTACTAGCACATTTTATAGTATTATCAATCAGTATGATTCATATTTATGTAATATAAGAAGTCATTTCCTCATTTGTGAAATCTAATTTTTAATACACTACACTGTCCAACATGAGGTCTTCAGAGGGAAAGTATGGAAATATGCTTTAAAAAAGAAAATATACACAAACGTGTCATTCCTACATCAGTGCTGAAATAAAATACATCCATTGACTATGTGACGTCACTGGCGCTGCATAGAACAGCATAATGAAGTTACTGGAACCTTGGAGATATCGCTGGACCCCTCACGAACATCAAGTGGCCATGCGCTTATATAAGAAGGTTGAATCGACCGGGACAAGCAGAGTTATAGTTCTCGTTGTAGTTGTAGTTATAATTTAGCTGTAGTTGTAGTTGTAGTCGTAGTCGTAGTTATAGTTATAGTTATAGTTGTAGTTGTAGTTGTAGTTGTAGTTGTAGTAGTAGTCGTAGTTGAAGTCGTAGTCGTAATCGTAGTCATAATCGTAGTCATAGTTATCGTTAACGTTATCGTTATCGTTATCTTTATTGTTATCGTTATTATCGTTATCGTTATCGTTATCGTTATCGTTATCGTTATCGTTATCGTTATCGTTATCGTTATCGTTATCGTTATCGTTATCGTTATCGTTATCGTTATCGTTATCGTTATCGTTATCGTTATCGTTATCGTTATCGTTATCGTTATCGTTATCGTTATCGTTATCGTTATCGTTATCGTTATCTTTATCGTTATCGTTATCGTTATCGTCATCGTCATCATCGTCATTGTCAATTATTAGAATTACTGATTAGCATTAAATTGTATTAAATTATTTGTTGAATATTATTTATTTTTACTTAATACTAAGGGTTTTGATCAACATGAGAAATGTGAAGTACTTATATATGTTACACACAATACTCAAATTCGGACGATGTCCGAAAAAAGTATGCAAAACTATTTCTGAGCCCAGAAAAATTTCCATACCCGAAGTTATACATTTAAACGGTTATTGCATATTACAAAATACAGAGAACTAGTTTTGGGCATTACAAATTGTTCAAAACTAGTTTTATGGATTTTGAAATGACCAGATTTAGTTCTAGTTCATTTTCATATAGTTACATTAATTAAAAGTAGGATTATACCACTTTTGTCATTATATTTTCTCAAACTATTTTTGCATACTTTTTCGAGTATTGTGTGTATCATAACCTTCAGAAAATGAAGGAAACTAGTTTTGGTCTTTTAAAAATGCACAGAACTAGTTCTACTATTTTACATAGTCAAAAGTCGTTTAAACGTAAAATTTCGGGTATGGGAATTTTTCTGGGCTCAGAACTAGTTTTGCATATTTTTTTCGGACATTGTCCGAATTCGAGTATTGTGTGTAACATATACATATTTTCTCATATGTAGTATATTTTCTGTCTATAAAAATTATAATTAAGAAAACAGTAGGCACTGATTAAAGATGTTTATTATAAATTTAAAACATAAAAGTCAGTGACACTTAAATAAAAGTAATTTATTATATACTGTTCTTAAGCTTCTATATAAATATCAATTACATTTTTATTGTATTAGGTATAGTATACTCTGCTGATAGTTATAGAATATAGAGATAAAATTTGCTTAATTTGATTTGAATAGTGATAAATAAATACATTTACTTAAAATTAATATTTTGAAAAAAAATTGATAAAGGAGGTCAATTCTAATGTTTTGATGTTTGTTTTGTCTATATGGAAGTGGCACACATTAGAATATTGAAAAATATTCTTTTTTCTTAAAGGACCCCGCACTTTTTAAATGGAAAAGTGATTTCAGTCGGGAGGTCTAATTTTTGGTGGAAAAGGTAGTTTTCAACATCCTGAACAAAAAAGTTAATGGGCATAAAAAAATCTACCGACAGGATTTTGCGCCACGTCGCATACAAGGTCTGCACCTGGGTTTTCAGGAGTCGGGTTATTTTTATCAAAAAAAGAGCATGTTCAGTGACCGATTATGCAGACATGAATTCGTGGAGGTGTGTTGGAGTGAAAATGTGAGGAGTGAAGATTAGAACGCGTCCATGATGCCAGAGCAAATGCCAATAATCACGTTGAAATCGAAGTAGTTGAGATGGAATAGTTTGTGGAACATCAGTGGAGTATAGAGCTATTGGCGAAGAACCATTATAAAAAAGCTAATGTGCCTCATTAGGAACCTCATTAGATGGTGCGGAAGACCGGAATCCTCATTTTTGAATCTCGTTTTGAACATAGAAAAGGGTGATATATATAGTACTTTTTCACTCCAACACACCTCCACGCATGCATGCATAATCGGTCACTGAACACGCTCTCTTTGAGAAAAATAACCCGACTCCTGAAAACCCAGATGCCGACCTTGTATGCGCCGTAGCGCAAAATCCCGACGGTAGATTTTTTGTGACCATTAGCTTTTTTGTTCATGATGTTGAGAACTACCTTTTCCACCAAAAATTAGACCTTCCGACTGAAACCACTTTTCCATATAAAAAGTGCGGGGTCCTTATCCAAAAGTCATTTCTTTTTCATATTTAGGCAATCTAAACTTAAAGTTCTAAATAACACTTCAGCAAGTTCACGTAAATAATTTCATTTTATTTTATTCCCAATTACATTATTTCGTTACCCACAAATTCATAATTACTAGGTACATTTTTATTTGTAGCAAAAGTAGTAGTAAACATCAACATTAATTACGGCCCTGGTACAGACCTGTAAGTTATGGACTCTCAAACCACACCAACCAACAATGTTGTTAATGACCAAACAAGCGGTAATATGACATTATTCAAATTAATGTCTGTGGTTGGTGGGTGAGAGGAGAGAGAAATTAGCAGGATGCGCAGGAGTTTTTGGTCCCTCTTGCTAAATCTATGGTTAATATTGATACACTCGTTAGTGAAAGTCAACATTCAACAATAAATAAAACTGACGATACAAAAAAAAACACGTTTTTTATGATGCTACCATCACAACCACAATTTTATTTACAGCGGCCTTTGGTCCAGTTGAAGTCCGGCTCTGTTCTACAGTATCTATGATAGATTTGATTTGTAATTTTCCTATGATGGAGTATAATAATTTATGTATTTCGTTCAATTATAAAAGATACAAAAGCATTTAAACGCGTTAAAAAAATAAATAGATTTTACGACAGTTTCCATTGCACAAAAATTTTGAAAAGACACAAGGTTAGTTCCACAATTACTAATTATACTATATTAACTATGCACAGTTCATTTTAAACGATTGCATATCAGCTAGTATAGTATTTACTGAGAACTATACATGATAACACATACCACTTATGTGTTTATAGAATCATATATATTTTTACGAGGAAGGTTACATTTTGTACAAGGTACAAATTTTAAATATGTCAAAGACGATTAAGTATTGTATAACAATGTTAGTCTAGAATATTTCAGTACTAATTGTTGTACCTGCCCATAAGGTCAATTTTGTCGTATCATTTTACGAGTGGTGTTAGTAAAGCAAACCCCTATAATCAATATATGATAAAAAGCACATTTTGTAGTGTAGTTTATCGCGACATGTACTATTAGTAAGTTTGAACATTGTTTAAATTAGGTATCTAATTGTGCACTTTCTGAATTAAAAACCTACTGTTATCAAAGAATTGTTTTTCAGGATTATTTTCACTATTTACAATTTTTGTAGTTTTACTAATGAGGACATGTGTGTGAAATAATATAAGAAACGCCTAAAAAAACAAAAACACCGATGTTTAACCTTCATTAATAAGCAAAACGCCAACAATAAAAACTGTTATTGGATTTAGCATGAAAATAGAACTGGATATAATTAAAATGAAATCTGCATATGTAAGGAAATATAATTCAACGAGTGTCAGGATGATGATGATACTAAAAAATGCAAAAGAATTTTATTGTGCTGTTATGTAACGGAATTTGCAAAACAGATGATAATTATTTACATTTGTTTTAATGTTTTCTTGTAAATTTGAATGGTTATTTAAAATTGTCTAATTCAGTTAACAATCAACTAATAACTTAATTTAAAAAAATAAACAATATGCTAAATAACAGAGCAATAAAAACAGACAAAAACAAACAAAAACGAAAACAATTAGGAAACACTACAATAAACGGTCATAGTGTTCACCGTTATGTTGAACACACTTGCATACTTTTTTATACTAGCTGCTATACGTGTTCTTATTATATCAGAATTGTTATTTGCATATATTTACAATTCATCATGATAATGATTTACATTTGTTTTAATGTTTCGTTGTAAATTTGAATGAATTTTTAGAATTGTCTAATTCAGTTAACTAATAACTTTATTTAAAAACAAAAATAAAATAGCATGCTAAATAACAGATACCTAGCGATAAAAGCAGAGAAAGAAAAACATTAACGAAAACAATTACGAAACACTACTATAAATGGCCATAATGTCTACCGTTATTTATGTATTTATTTAGAAGTACTGCTGTCCAGAGAAATCCAATTAAAGGGCAGGAGCAAACATAACATTTAAGAGAAAAAGACAAATTAAACAAAAAATTCAAAAACTACATACATATAACATAAAATAGAACAAAAATTGGTTATTTTTACTGTTTAAGAAAGGTATTTTAAGCTAATATGTATCAAATCTCCTACAATTCCTATCAATGAAGTCATATGTATGTTCTCTGATACCAAACATCTAGGTATGCTAATGAACATCCACAGACAAAACTCTATTCAATAATTATCTAAAAAATTTAATATATTTACTAACCTCTGGAGTGGGAACTCGAAATTCAACCACAATAATTGAGATCTCACTTATTTCTAGGAGATTTGATACATATTAGCTTAAAATACCTTTCTTAAACAGTAAAAAATGTTACAAAAGCTAATAATAAGGAATATATGGGTAGATATTGTGGGTGTAATTCAACGCAGGTTGGGGCTTTTGTCCACTGAGTAGTTAGTTTCACACAATATTGTTAATACCTGAAAATATATGAGGAAAAAACAATGGTTATGATAAAAACACTTCCAAGCTTTTTTATAATTGCTGTTACAGGTCTCATTATATCAGTATTATTATTTGTAGGAATTTACAATTCGCTCACAGTTTCTCGCGACTATCAATTTGAATTTCATATACTTTCGATTGTAAATGGCGCTCCTAATCAAATGTTTGGTGACTTTGAATTCTACTCAATACGCCCACCCCGACCTATACGCACTTGTTCGGAAATTTGTTAATTTTCTTTTCCAAATGCAAAAATAGTCTTACGTATATAATAAGAATTAATTGTGAATTTGATGATAAAAGTAGGTTTATTAGTTTTGACTTGAATACACTTTCACAGACATATATTCTATCGATTGAACAATCAAACATCAAAACTTAAATGTCCAACAAATTTGCTATACTCTCTAATATTTCTGTCCAACTCAAATGCCTCAATAGATTTTTCAAAATCCTACATACAGTGTTGTTTTTGCGAATAAATAAAATACACATTTTTATGCCAGTTTCGCTTATGACGTTAGTGGATTGAGAGAAGTAAGAAGACATCTACCGAATATCATTTGAACAGAGTGGTTAGCCTTTTATGGCAATTTGAAGAAATATCCAAAATCTGTAAAACGCCTCTATATTTCGGTAATGACAATGATTAAAGATCGCTCACATTATGACTACACGGACCCACATAAACCTGCACAGCACGGACATGCTCATGAAGTTTCCCATTTAATTGAGCTTTACACACTAGACCAGCACTAGCATGTACCGTCACCTGCAACAATCGTCACTGCAGGTCATTCGGAGGTCCGCAATTTCAATGGCGGGCCGTGCTAATCCGACGACAGTTCTGTTCCCGTAAAAGTCAGGCGCTAATTTCAACCTATTAGAAACTGTTGGACAAGTTAAGTTGTGAATGTATTGCTGAAATGTCGTTTACCAACAACTTCTATTTAGGTACACTTGCCTTAAACAAACTGTAAGTCTTGATCTGTTGATGATTTCTCTCCAGTTCAGAAAATAAATGATGAAATTTATTATACCATTTTCTCTCTTTTGTTGATAGGGTGAACCTAAAACTTTCACATTTTCTTGGCTCCTTCCCCTTCCTTCTCTTCATACTACATCGCTAAAATAAAAATGTCTTCTACCGAGCTACACTCAACTCAACTACTCTCTAAACGTCTGTCACACACATAACCTATACAATAAAATCACTGGTCCGTGCTGGACAAGTGTGCGAAATAGTGCAAGTTTACACGCGTGTTTGATCTTTTTTAAACCCGTCGACAACAGGTCTTTTGAGGCTGATATCCTGTATTCACTATTAACTTATGTACATTTTCCAAAGAAACACATTGTATATTACTAACTTACAGAACCTTTCCTATAAAAATTAATTTCACTTTAAATTTATCGGACGTAACACTCACGCTGCGTATAAAACTGTATATTATACCACCGATCAACCGGTGATCGATATTGAGTTGGTACGCAAGGGGAAGCGTGTCGGTTAAAGGGAAGTGTTAGGCACGAATATGAAGAAAACTGACCGAAAATCTTTAGACGATGCTACAAGTCAAGTCGTCATGCTGACGATTAAAATATGACGTACATTATGCCCACACAGACCTACACAGCATGAACTTGAAAAGCCTGCCCATGAACGTTCCCATGCCATTTAATCGAGTATCATAGACTAGACCAGCACCTGCATGAACCGTCACTTGCAACGACCATCATTGCAGGCCATGTCGGTCGCCTACAATTTCTGTGCTTGGCTGCGCAAGCCCAACGTAAGTTCTGTTCCCAGAAGAATCAGGGATTGGTTTCAAACTGTAGCAATATTCGACTAGTAAATTTGTGAATGTGTCGCTGAACTGTCGAACACACGCGCTTATCAACAACCTCTATTTACTTACCTTAAACAAACTGCAAGTCTTTCGTCAGATGATACTGCTCTGTGAAATCTTGTGTTTTGATGCTGCAGGGAAGAACGATCAAAGAGCTGGACAAATTTCTTTTGTGAGGACAATCGGAAATACTGAAAAAAATTGTGTTGATCACTCTCCAGTTCAGAAAATAAATAATGAAATTTACCATACAACTTTCTCTTTTTATTGTAAGCTGAACTCAAAACCTTCTCATTTTCCTGGCTTCTTCTCCCTCCTCCTCTTCTACCCCCATCTACTACTTACAAACTAGAAAACGTCTGCCACATATGTAACCTAAACAAAAAGGGTTTACAGGTCCCCGCTGCTCATAATGATATGCAGCAAAAACGTATTTTGTAGTGGCTTATTAACTTCACTCCAAAATTGCATATAAAAATTTGATAGAACCGTTTTATTTTGATTTAAGTAGCACTATTTAAAAAAAAACTATTCAAAAACATTGTCTGAAAACCGAAACGTTTTCGAACACAGAGATACGCTTTTAGAGATTTTTTCCTTAATTTCTCCAATATCAGTTTCATAAAACAATTTAGTTAAGTATATCTTGTCCACAATGGCACATATCATTTTTATCGGCATTTCTTTATTATCTCGATGCCCAATTTTGTTGTTTATGCCTTCGGTTGCAGTTTCTTTGTTTTGGAAATGGCAGCTAATCTTTGCAGGCGGAAATTTATTATAAATAAATTAATACAAGAGGACACAGAGTAGTGAGAGGAAAGGAACAAAATTAAGTGGACCAGTTGTTATGAGAAAAGACAATAAAATCTAATTAACACTCCTCATTCCTCCCTTTTTCTAAATGGTTTCAAAGGCTTCTTGCTCTTCTGGACGGGATATATTGTATTCGTTCAAGTAAATGAAAAATTTAATGAATAAATAAGCAATGACCTAAATTTATTAAAAAAATAATTTGATTTCTCATGGCTTTAATTAAGCAGAAAATAAGTGTTACTGCTCAGTTTTAATGTCTTAGCGTAGATAACGGAAAATAATTAAATGACTTGTCATTTCAAAACTTCATTTAATTTAACCCTTTCGATACTGACGGGTGATATGTGTCCCAGTAAAAAAGCGGGATTTAAATTACGCATTTATTGTTGACAAGCATGTGCAAACATTACTGTAGGGACATATATGTCCCACACGAAATATTTCAATCACTGTTGGTCGAAAGCAGTACTACTTTTACATTGACTGCTGTCCCAATAGTAATTTATAGTTTGGCACTCGCTACCTCCCGCCAGAATTTATATATGAGGTTAAATATTTCAGTAAGTCCCTAATATGTGAACAGGTGCACATGGTGCTTTTGTTATTTTGATAGCTTCTTATGTTTTTCAAGTGTAAAAGAGAATTAATAACATGGCAAGGTAAGTTTTAGTTGATATATATGCAACAATGTAGAGTTGCACGTATTTGTTGTGACAAATTTTGATAGAATTAGTATATTTTTCAAGCGGGACATATACGTCCCGCCCGTAAAATGAAACATAGATGTAGTTTATGTGTGCAAATGAATGTTATTGATGTAGTGACTGATAATGATATTGACTGTTATTGTTATGAGTAATTGATTAGCTATTTTATAATTATATTTATTTTAACAGTAATTTAAAGATGAAAATATGTCATAATTGTTACTCTTATATTGTAAATAAACATTATTTTAATTGCATTTTTATATGTAATAGCTTAGCTGGTATATCACACTTTCACTCCTGGTGGGACACGTTCGTCCCAGTATCGCTTACTGTTGGGACACAAACGTCCCGGTTTATATTTTTGATTTGGTATAAAATAAAATTAATACTAAGTTGTAATATGTTTTATTTTGTGTGCCAAGAGTTACATAATAGGACCTATATTTAAGAAAAATCAATATTTAAAAGTCGTAATTTGGTTGCACATGCCTTTCTGGGACATATATATCCCATCAGTAAAATGGTAGCATATTTTTCCAAAATAAAGTCATGTGAAAGGGTTAAGAGTGTCTCTTTCAGACAAGATCATTTACAACCACCTCGGTCTAAAGAAATCTAGAGAACAGGTAAGATATAAGTGTAGCAATTGCTGGACAGGGTATTTCAAATAGGAAATATTTTTAACTTTCGGTTAGGTACTTCTGAAAATACTGGAACCAACGAATAAAAAAATGATAGTTGATAAGGTTTGCAAGAATCTCTATATTTTGTTTTGTGTCACCTTTAAGCATTTAATATTTTCTCAAATATATATAATTTGAACCCCTACTGAGTCTTAGATAAAACAGAATTTAATTTTCCACAGCAAAAAGATATAGGGTGTTGTATTTGAAAAAAAGAATGTTTCTGTCTTTTATAACAGGCAAAAAGCCAGTGTCATATCTATTTTAGAACACTATTAAATTCAAAAGGGGCAGTAGCATAAGATTTCATGGGACACCAAATAATGCCTATATGTAACACGAAAAGTGTTACATATAGGCATAAAAAAGTATAATGGTATGTTATTCAACGAGCATATAATGATGGCTGTAATTCACCAGAGTAAATTCCAGCCATTATATGCAACTAGAATACTATACTTTTTCTACGACTATTAATCGTATTTTAGAAATATTTTAATTCGAAAACATATGCAATATTTTGACAGTCATAACATAAAGATGACAACATAAAAAACCTATAAAAACTTTCAGGTATGACATTCGTCGTTCATTTAATAAATTTGAAAAAGCAAATAAAACCTTAATTAGTAATGTTCTGCTATCATTCAGAAAAATGTTAATAGTGCCTTGAAACTGATATTTCCTGAGGTAACCAAGAGTTAAAAATCTTTTCTCTATAACACCCATCTAAAATATCTTGCATAATAATCAAGTCTATGTCTCACTTGGTTCTCTGGAACTTTTAGGTTAAGGTTATCTGAAATGACTTTCTAGACATATTATTTTATAAGGCATATATTAACTTTATTTTTGTTTAAAGATCCCTTTATAAAAGCCCTTATTATATTAATTAATCTACTGTTACTAAATTAAAGTGCATAGTTATATAGCTCCACAAATGTGAGTATATTTGTTTTCCATAGCGAGATTTGTTTAATTAAAAATAATTTATTAGAATCAACCCTTCACTGAACGTTATGATGCAGACATATTTTTTCCATAGGTGCCAATATTTTCAAATAGGGAGAAATAAAAATGTTTGTACTAAGTTAATTATTAAGAAATACATTTTAAGAAATATGGGATATTTGTTAAATTTCAACACCTTCTTTGTCTCAAATTAGTACCTTGCTTTCATTAACACTGTTTTGTCTATACCTAGTAACACAACAAGCAGATACTGAATTTATGATATTTTCTATAACTTACAAATTCTGACGTTAATATTTCATCACCCATTTTTCTAATGGGGAAGTTGAATGAATCTTATATTGATTTTAAATGTATTACAGGGTAATTTTCCAACATATTGAATTGACAGAACATGTGGCTGAGACAATAATCACATATTTATTAAAACATTAACAAAAATAAATTGCCATAGAAGGTAAACAAAATCAAGTGGCCGAAACGCGATATCATTAATGTGACGTCACACGCCGTTCAGCGTGGTTTATGTTTCCGTAGATACAGATGACAGGTGCAGTGTAAACAGGGATTTGATTATTGTATTTTTGTGGCATGTTTCATTTATAGATAGTGTAAATATTATAGGTAATTCCACGATGACGGAAGCAGGTTTTTAATTTTATACTTATGAACTTCATTGGTTCTAATGCTAACTTTATTAGTGCAGTAAATACGAGGAGTTAAAACAAGCAAGTGTCTATTATTTTCCGTTTTAACATTAGGGAGACTGAGTACGGTTGTAACAAAGTACGGTTGTAACAACTCAAATATTATCGAAACTACGCATGGTAGGTGAGGGGTACAAGGGGAGAGGCATGCGGCCGACAAGTCCTAACACGATTCCCAGTGTAGCATCACCTTTACCGCAGTATTAACGATTACAGAGAAGCCTATTGAATATTTCAACCAAAAGTAAGTATTTTTGGTGAACTTGTTTGCAAAATATCTTAAATATTGATATAATTATCGTGTTTCAAAGTTTGCTTATGTAATCTTTATATTTTATAGATTATAATAAGCCCCTTTGTTTTTGTATAAGTTGTGTTACCTTGCGCTAGTGACAGTCTTATAACCAAAATAGGGGGGTGGGGACGGTTGTAACGATTTTCATGGACATTTGTAATGTCAATTTTATAATAGACCAAAAAGTCTACGATCTACACAGATACTCCTGAAAAGGAAGCTGTTAGAAAAGAGTATGAAGAGCGACAGAAAAGGTTGAAAAGTAAGCAAATGAAGAAAAAAGTACTTGAACCATCTACTGGAAAGACAAACAAAGGCAAAGGGAAAGGTAAAGCAAAGAACAAGAAGATTAATACATCACTAGAATCATCAGAAGAAGATGTATTATTATTGCCTTCTTTGCCTAGAGACGTATTAAACGAGTCGGTCCGGAGACACATGGATTCAGTGTCAAGGAGGTTGTAAGCAATGATCTCACATAGCCTGTACTGACGGGAGTAGATATTATATATGTCATAATTGCAATGAGTCTGAGAAAACATATTTTGTGTAACCTCAGATTTTGTTGATTAGTGATTACTTAAAGATTATTTTTGTTTGACGAGTCTGACTAATTTTAGGAGAACTCGAAAAAAAGAAGTATTAATTTGTTTTTTTTTAAATATATATAAAAATATATTTAAATATGTGATTAACATTGTTGTTTTGTTTTACTAACATTTTGATATTTTAAATTAATAAAATTGATTTAAAAACCTTAATTTTTGTTTTAATTTCGAGTGTTACAACCGACCACCATTGGTGTTACAACCGCCCCTGGCATGGGGTCGGTTGTAACAATCGCACACACTCAATAAAATGTAATTTTGCTATCAAACTGTTTTACCTAAGCTACTGATTTTGATGTTAATTTAAAGACAAATGACTATGCTTTCATCCCAAAAGCTTTGATCGTTGTATATAATTGTAATAGCTAAGCTGTGAGCAATTAAAGAAAAATTGTTACAATCGTACCCAGTCTCCCTACCGTAATTATTAGTGGTAATGTCGTGAAATTATGGTATTGGTAAACATAGTTTATTTCTTTGTTTATATTATAGATTTGCTTTTACATTAAGTTACTTGTTTTAATTTGAAAAAAAAATATTTAACATATATTATTTTTTAAATTATTTTATTGATTTTTTAATTCTATTTACTACTGATTTTTTTTTTAATATTTAAAAAAAATCCTTATTTGTTACTCTTGTGTATTATCTGTTTATTATCTTTTCAGAATAAAACAGGTAATTTAATGTAGTGAAGTCAGACAGCAAAATTTTATAAATACTTCAAATAACATTCAACATCTCGTATGATAGGAGGAAATACAGAACATGTTATTTGGAATCAAAATGAAACGCTAAATATAAAAATAAAAAAAAAATTAAATTTGCTTTACCATTGATTTTCTAAACGCCCTGTATTCATTCTGGTAGCTTAATAGAACTGTTTAATTGATTCTTTTCTTCACATTTAAATTTTTTAGAAGAATTTAAACCCACCTACTTATGTATTTCCAATTAAATAAACAAACAATTATGCTTGCGATGTTGAAGAGCATTTTTCATTTCATTTTTTAACACGGTGAAATATTTTTTTTAGACGCTGTATTCGTACATAATGGCATAATGCAATACTTCTTCAATTTTCCCGGTGAGATGCACTCTTTGTGCTCATTTTACGAGTCTATTTTGCAATTTTATTCAATATAGTTAATAATATCACAAACTACAAATTAATTATTCTATACGTATATACTGCATTATCCGAAAATAGTAATTGGTGTACAGATATAAAGCACAATGTATTAGGTATGCACGTCTGACGTCACATGGCTTTGCTGTGGCTGCCACCGTTTTCTATATTTGCAAAAAATTATGCAATTTCCTAATTATAAGCAAAAGCAACATTTTCCATAATATAGCATTACTTTGGATTAAAGTTAATGAAAACGTCAATAATAAAATTGTATATTCATCGTATAGTTCCGTTAGGAAAATAAGTCAACAAACGAGAGAAATGCAATTGACTTTTTTTGGAAAATAGTTTCATTAAAGCCAAATAGCCCACAGTTTCCTTTGTATCGCACTACATACGACCTTCAACGGAAACTAACCCCCAAGCAGTGGCCTCCACTATTTGTTCGATCTTCCTAATTGGATGCCCTGCAGCATCATAACTGTGACTGGAGTTCAATTCAATATATCATTGGCTTCAGAGTGATTCATTTCCTTATACAATTCTAACATGTCTGAAATCGACTTGATTGTTTGGTGTATTCCGGCATCATATAATTTTTTAAATTAGATCGAGAATTCATGTTACTTAGGACCGATCAATTGCAAGATTTAATATATTTAGGATATTAAACTCATCGTCAGTTTATCAAATTTGTATTGTGTAGTATTAGATAATCTCGAATTGACTGTCGTGTGGAAGTAAATGTTTATGAACCCATATATACACTTCATTTCTTATTAATATCTCAGTGGACGTTTTCTTAGACGTTGCTTATTTGTAACATATACTCTACTAATCAAACTCAATTTAGTTATATCACAGTAGAATTTCTTTTAATAAACCGATCATCAAAAATATATCAAACTTGCAAGCGTAGTATTGTTTAATTTTCATCGACATTTTAGAATTAAAGCGATTTATAATTAAATACCTAATTAAAGTATAGTATATTATTCAACGAGCGTATAATGATGGGTATTATTCACGAGGTGAAGTTTACGGCCACGAGCCGTAGGCGAGTGGCCTAAATCACTGAGTGGATAATAGCCATTATACGCGAGTAGAATAATATATCTATACTTTACCCACGACTACTAAATATTACATTACATTTTTAGTTCGTTTTTTAACACAATTTAACACAAAATATCAAAACACTAAGAAATCTATGCATACAAACAATAATGTTGACAGGTTTGAGTCAAAATTGTTTTGTTTTAAAAGCTACTTAGATTTATGAAATATTTCGAAGAACATGGTATGTTAAGAAACATATATACTCGCGTCAAGAATTCAGACGTCTTACGTCACGGCTGACGTTACACATTTGTTTTTATTGTCAATGTAATTTTCGATATTTAGTCGTGTTAAAAACAATCATTTTTTGCAATTTAGTGCAAAATATAACGTAAACTTTTAGTGTAGTATATAGTTTTATTACTATCAGTTGTAGTTTCTTAAATATTTTGATGAAAATATAATGAATTATTCATTTGTTCGTATGACGTAAGTCGTCTGAATTCTTGTCGCGAGTATATACGACACGTACGAACAAAGTCGCTAATGGCTCAGTGTAGATGCTCCTTTTCTTCCAACCGGGGGTCCCGGGTTCGAATCTGGTCTAGGAAAAATCACTTTTTTATTTTTTTTATGTACAGCACAGAATTGAAAATATTTAGTAGTTTACACGATAAAATTTTAAAAACCGATTGTCTGTAGCAGAACAATATAATATTATAGCTAAATCAAGGAAGCATCTGACAGTAGTGATTAATGGATATTAATAAGGTCGAGGAAACAGATGTATAATGGGTACATTATACAATAGTCGTGGATAAACTATTCTATATTACTTGCATTATACAGTGCTTTCGAAAAGTAACGAATAAATTCATTATTTTTGAAATTAAGTTTTTGAAAAAATCCCGCGTCGATTTTATTTTAAAAGAAGGCACTTTTTGACATACGACCCATATTTGTGACGTCATCGTTGTTCTAGATATGACGTCATCGACAATTTTTTTAAATGGCAATCCCCAATTTTGACAATGCCATTTGAAAGTGCGTGTCTTTCTACATGCGCACATCATGAAAAATTATGGAAATTTCATTAATACTGATCCAAAAATCAAATTATGAACAAATTACGTTACAGGTGCTTTTGCTTAAAGTTTGTAATTTCGTAATATAGTTTTGCATATTATTGTTTTTTTTATTTTTGAAATGTATCTATAAACAAACTATTAGGTTCAAACATTTTTTTATGAGTTTTTTATTGCTTTTAGTCAGATATATAAGCATATAAAATTACGGCATTCATATTCCGGACACGAAAGTAGAAAACTAAAATATATTAACTAAGTTATAGACTAGCCATTTAAGCTAGACTTAGAAGAATAGCAGGGCAGAATATTTAACTACGTCCTTATGTAGGTGCTCATTGTTGTGAAGTACTTCTACTGTACAAACTATACCTTTATTATATTTGTTGTTGCCACATCGTATTATAGTCTGTTTAACGTATGTGTATCCTAACGTCATGGTGAAAATCTCTATACCTATATCTTCTATACCTATTAATCAATTATTAAGAATTGCTGTATATTAGTAGGTTAAAATGAAATGCTATTCCATTTCAACATAAGATGTGTTCTGTTATCCATTAAATAATAAAGCTCCCGCAACACTAGAATTGTATTGATATGATTTTCCTGGTGTTAAAATCCCCTATCTTTGAGAAAAACAATTGTTATTTTCCGAATAACACTTTTTTATATAAAATAGATTTATATTTTTTATGTCAAACAAGTAACTGACTAAACAGTTTTATTTCAGTGATAGGATTCAATGACATTGGCCAATGAAATCCAGTAATGAGAATCGGTTTTAAATGTCAGTTATAGATAATATCGAGTTCCATTTTTTTTTGTTTCCATGTTATGTATAAGACAAAAAAGAGTAATGGACTTTCTTGAATGAAAAAATAAGGAAATTAATAAAATGATTAATCATTTAGCTTCTACATTTAAAAGGCGAAAGGATTTCTTGTGGCAGCTGCAAATTCTCCAGTTAAAATAAATGACCTTCCGATGCGTCACATGATTTTCATGTTATAAGTTAATTTACATTAGTTTTCTATTAGCTGTTTCGTATTTTTTGGTTCATAATAATTAATTGCGACAGAACGATTTCTCAGCTTTATCACTTCACAAGAAAAACGGCTATAATATATACAAAGTACTAAAACTATTCATTTCTTTAATACAGAATTTTGGATAATTTGAGTTCACAAAATTTTTAAATTTTACTAGATATTTTTAATTCCATACCTGTCGGTAATTGTCCAGCATATTTATTAATATTATTTCTACGAACTAACACAAATGTTCTGCTTCTTGTTCGTTTTGAACTCGTAGGTTATTGGCAGCGACTATGATACGTTTCCGTAAATTATCAATAGTATGTAACCACTTCGATGCAATGTACTTAATTTTTTAAATATCTCCACAAAAAGAAGTCCAAATAATTTAAAGTCATTAGAACGTGGCGGCCATGGGGCCGGCCTTCCTCGTCTAATCTCTTGGTATTAATGCTTGGACACGCTGTACATGGTACGAATATAATTGAGCCTAATGGATAATACGCCACACTGCTGCAATAGGCTGTATGAGTCCTGGACCTCCATCTCTTCCACGATATAGTTTCAAATTTCTCTCGCGTTGCACTACACTTGCACTATTGCAATATTTGGCACATGCTTAGCGGAAAATCGTTCTGCTAAAGCATTTTCACAGAGTCATAAATTAAAACAATATCCATCAATTCTGAGTTGACTATACACGTAAGCCATTTTAGACACATGAAAACTAATGTAAATACTGGCGTTACAAAAACTTTAGTACCTACAAAGAGTAATCGGATTTCAATATTCGGAATCGCTTGTCTAGAGACTACAGTAGCCCAGCGATGTAAAGGTTGAAAATACTGCAATTTTAATATGTTTTACTCGGAAAGGATTTTATAAATATTTTTTATGATATTGACTCCATGTTTCATGGCGCATCTATTCCCAAATTCTTTTAGATAAATTCTAAATCACCCTGTATAGTAATTGCGTATAATTAAACAATACAGAGTGAAAAGTTTAACTGGAACTAATTCTGTAACTATAAGAAATAATAATAAATAAACGTATGTCTCAAAATTTCTGAAACAAGTCAAATTTAATTTTCAATGGGGCATATTATAAGAAGAGGTTCGCTTATTTTTTATGTGAAGAAAATAGTTTTAGCAACCCCTAAAAAGGTACAGCCTTTTTAAAACCGGCCAAAAATTAAGCACTCCATGAAAAACAAATTAAAAAAAAAATAAAATAAATATAAAAGCCAGCATCTCACTCTTACGATTTTCCGAGAGATACTTTCTGTAGTAGGTTTGTAGATTATAATTCTTATGATAAGTTTAGCTGGTGTTTTGAGACTTAAAATAAGCATGGAAACTATATCAGCACTTAATGTTAAAGAATTTTAACTTCTTAGGAGATGCTAAAATTGTTATTTTGTATATGAAACACTACCTCTACAATCGACTAAACCACTGTCTGTTTCATTTTCCTCAACTATTTTCGGAACACCCTATATAATAATTCAAAATTTTCTTGAGAATTTATTAATAAATATCAGAGTTACGTATATAAACAAAATTTTAATAGAATCGTGTATATATTTCGAAAAAAAAATAAAAAGTTTGTTCTAAGAACATTTTCAAAACGTTCTTACAACACTTACACCATAAAAATTGGCACAGTTCTGTAGCACTTCTTAGTTCTTTAAGCTATTCTGTAAGGTCTGCAGGAAATACTTATAGAATTGTTGAATAAACGTTCTCACAGGCCTTAAATAGTTACAAAGCAATCTTATAAACATTCTATAGCAGTTCTAAAATGCTGTCTTAGAATTCTTGTATAGAACAAATGAATAACTTTTATGTAATGAATTGTTTCGTTATACAATTTTTGTGCTGTATGCTGTTCTATTTAGGGAACTTTAAAATTGTTTAATTGTATCTTTTAAAAACAAAATGTTTCTGTATCGCACATGTTAGAAATAATATGGATGGACCAATAAGAACGAATAAGATGGACCTAATCAATCTGCATAGGAGTACTCACGTCATTATGAATTGCTTAGTTGGTTTGTCCATAAGAGAGCAGTTTATTTTAATTTTTTTGACGCGCCCTGAGTTAACCTTATATTTCCTATGATGGTTGAAACTTAATAAAAAAAATGTGTCCTAAGTTGATGACTTTAACAGCCAACTGTATATAAAATAGTCGGAAAATAAATATAAGCGATGTTATTCTTCCTCTAAGAATGTTTTTGCAACAAATTTTAAAAAGAATTCAGTTTCTGAAGGCAAAATAGTATCATATGCCACATTAATGCAACAATTCGGTGTTTTAGATACAGTTAAAAAACATTAACGGAATATAAAACTTCTATTATTATAGTTGCAGTATAAAAAGAGACTGAATTGGAACACTTTTTCAAGTCTGCTTTCGAGTTCGCACCCCATATTTATATTTTATGGAATTCACTTAGCTTCAGCAGACGCCTTTGAAATGCAATCATGCTGAAACGTGTGATATACATTTTATTTATGTTTAAACCAGCCTTCCGATGAAATAGTGTGGAGACAACAACTATTGATTACATTCTTATATTTGACATCCAATATTAAAGCCGTGCAAACCCTCAAAGGAATAAAAAGTCGTGTCTTATATCACATATAGATAGACTTGTGGCAGAAAAAGCATATTTTAGATTAAAGTGCTGTCTAGGTTATCAAGAGTGCCATGGAAAAACATTGAAATTTATTCGTCAGTCATTTGAATGAAACTTTTTTGAATAGCTATAATCTACACGGTGTCATTTTTCATCATTATAATGTTTGCGGATGAAGCGATAGCCGAGTTAGCAATACCGATCAGGTGAGTCCGATGAAGCTGTATTTAAGGACAAGTTGAATACATTTTTGTATCTACAACTGCTTTATAAGAGCCTCATTACATCACTAGTGGAGTAATGTGACATATTACCCCACTAGTGAAATATTAAAAATAGGAGATTACTGCTTAATGGTTATTTTTATCAAGAACCAGCAGGTTTATCAATTTGACAATTAATATACAGGGTGTCCAGAAACTCTCTGACAAACGAAGACTGGAGATTCCTCAGATAATTTTAAGACAATTTAACCCAATTCACCTAGTCCTAGAGCTCTTTGAAGATGGCGCCTTGTAAATAGTTTTGTTTAAATACCTCCAGAACGCTTCTACTTAGAAAAACAAAAACTGGTATGCTTGTTTAGCCTTCAGAGATGAATCGATTCCATCAATTGCGTATGTTTTACTTTTGTTGGCAGTTCAGAGCCAACTAGTGCAAAAAATATAAATTGAACTTTAATGACGAAAAAACGAAAAATTTTCAAATCCATTTTCTAGAAAACGGTGTATCCTAATGACTTAAAGTAAGAGTACCTTTTAGTACTAGTATAACTGAAAATTTAATAATCTAGTGTCACAAATGCTTAAAAGTTAAATACAAAGAAGTTATGCGTTAAAATAACCGTTGACCTACCCAAAACGGACGCCTATGACCGGTACTAGAAATTCGCAATTGATGGAATCGATTCATCTCTGAAGGCTAAACAAGCATACCAGTTTTTGTTTTTCTAAGTAGAAGCGTTCTGGAGGTATTTAAACAAAACTATTTACAAGGCGCCATCTTCAAAGAGCTCTAGTTCCCTTAGGAAGCATTTTCGGACTAGGTGAATTGGGTTAAATTGTCTTAAAATTATCTGAGGAATCTCCGGTCTTCGTTTGTCAGAAGAATTTCTGGACACCCTGTATAATTTAATTTAAATATAATTGAATGACTTGTTATCAATATTAATAACACAACTTTGGCAATTCGTTAAGATTAATACCAGATGAATGCAGCTGGTCTGTATTAACAATGCTTAAAATTTCTTTGTAAACACTTGAAGTGGCTTCAATGATGGCAATCTTTCCTTCAAGAACTTTTATGGCAAATTTTGTTCTTGTTTTCAAAAGACGTATAAATACATATAGCCTCCACACACGGTGTTAGACTTCCAACCACTATGCCATGCCTTTTTATAGTCAGAAGGTCTGCTCCTGTGTTGACTAGAAGTAAAGTAAGTGATCGTCGAAAACAGTGTCCTGTATCTTCTTTGGCATTACACTAAAAGTATAGTTATACCAACAGGAAGTTTCATGCATTTACCACATCTGTAAACAACAAAAAATCTTAACTCGTTTTAACTAATTAAAGTTAGTCAACTCGTACACTCTGCATGCACCTCCAAGTCCAATAATTAAGGTAATCTTAAATTATGCATTTATGAATATCAAATAATTCTTATCTTTGTTAGCAAGAATATTGTGTCATCAGCATCTTGTAAACATTTTGAAACATCCTCTTTCGTTAAAATTAATGACTTTTTTAGTTTGTATCCCACTGATTGCTTTTCAGAAAAGCAATTAAATTGTTGAATTTGCTGATGTCAACATTTCTCCGCATACAGATTGTGGACCGCAGCATAGAATAGAACGCCCAAAGACTAGATGATGTATACTTTTTTTACTGTTTGTAATTCAACGCAGGTTGGGGCTTTTGTCCACTGAGTAGTTAGTTTCACACAATATTGTTAATACCTGAAAATATATGAGAAAAAAAAATGATGTATACTTCTTGGATAATTCATCAAAAAATACTTATAGTACCTTTTTTGCTTCATATTTTATATTCTTAGATGCACACCTCTCGATTTATCTGGTAAAAGTGAAGCTACTGCAGTTGCAACAGCTTTTTCAATTTCAAGAGGCAAGTTTTCTGTTTCTGAATAACTCATTATTTTCACAAGAAAATGTAAAAACGAAAACTCAATTTTGTTTATAACAAGTTTGACAGGTTACCATAACAATGCCTTTGCTTCTTGATTTTGAATCAAAAGTTACAAACTGGATCTGATTTTGGATTTTTCTCAATTTAAGGTATTTATAGAAAATTTTTTGCAGTTCTAGATAAAATTTTATATAGTACACGTAGGATAACGGCATTTTTATTACATTCTTGAAATGTCTCACTCAAGTATAATAATGCCTATATCCCACTTGTACTAACTAAATGAGTTACTTGATAGGACTAAGCAAGCGGAATCGATGATACAAGAATGGTTCCTTTCAAATCATCTAAGCCTAAATATATCAAAAACAGAAACTATGATATTTAGCCTCCGGAATGTTGGCAATTTCGAAAATCCGGAATATGTCAAATTTCTGGGAGTACATTTAGATCCTAAATTATTATGGAATCACCATACAACTCATAATTTGCCATAAAATTTCAAAAAATTTATACTTGCTGCGTAATTTGACTCATCTAGTATCTCTACCAACTTTCATTACATCATGCCATGGCCTTATTCATTTAGTTTTATCTTATGCTATCCTTATCTGGGGCCATGCTACTTCAGCTTCTAGTGTATTTGGTTTACAAAGGAAAGCTATAAGAATAATATCAGGACTCAAATTCAGAGATGACTGCAGACAGCAATTTGTTATGTTGAAAATTTTAACATTTCCTTGTGTCTATATATTACAATGTTTGCTATATGTAAAGAGCCACACCGAACTGTACCCAGCTCGTAGTGAAACCCATTGTCATCATACTAGATACAAATACATGCTTCATAATTCGTACTTAGACTTAGGCTTATTAGAACGCGAAATGGAACAGCATATTGGGGTATTAATTTTTATAACGCTTTACCAGATGAAACGAAAAAATTAAATTTTAATTGTTTCAAACACAAAGTAAAACAGAGTTTGTTAATCAATGCTTTTTATAGTATAGATGAATTTCTAAATACAAAAATATCATAAATGTATGTTACATGTTTCCAGCCTGTTCTTGTTTTTTACTTATATGTATTTGTATCTCAATTATTCATAATACAATTTTATTCACTTAACATTATTATATGTATGTATGTGACTATATGTAAGTATGTATGTGTATTTTACATTTTTAACTTTATATCTTTTAAATTTTATACAACATTTTGTTTTATTCTATGTGTTTTTTTAAACTTCTGTATTATGGATCACCATAGGAAAGTAAGTCCCACTCTGTTTTTTTTTCTTTCTCTTCTTTCATCTTTTTTGACTTGTGTAAATACTTTTGTATATATAGCACCAATAAACTGAACTGAACTGTACTATAAACAACTAATATTTTATCGATCGACATTAAAGGCGTAATTTTAGTGATACTAAAGCGTCATTTTACTGCCTAGGCATTATAACTATTGTGACCGCCACCAAATCAAAAATTTTTCTTTAAGGAAAATAATTTTATTTATTGTAAACATTTATAGTGAAATTAGAACAACATGTAAGGGATGTCTCTTGTCCTGTTTGTTTTGAAACAGTTACTTCGTCTATGTAGGTTGAAGTGGTTATATTAGTAGATGGTTTATGAACTATTGAATCCTACAAAGTGGTTGAATTATTTAAAAAATTGCTTCTACCACTTGAGGTACTAGGGAAAATATTTTTGTCAACAGCTGATTCACAAGATCCTCAATGTAGCCTTCAGCTACCGTTGAACATTCCATCCACCATGCATTTTTAAAGTTGTAATATCAGCTCCTGAATTTAGTAGTAGAAGTTCTACGGAAACAAAACGGTATATTTGTGAGCATCCGTCAATTTGAGAAACGCTATTAACTGATTATATGCTATCTATTTGTTAGGTCTTGTGGTACTTTATTTCCGATACATGTTTAAATTTACGCTTACAGAAAATTATCATATTTTCTTTGTATTTGTAGCTGGTAGAGTGATCAGTCTATTTCCTATATTTTCAATATCTCCAATTTTTATTTGAAGTAATTCGTCACATCGACACAGCCCAGCCACTTTAAATAATAATAGTATTCTTCAGTTTGCGTAAATCATCAATATTTTCCACTTCGGTGCAATGTACTTCATTTTTAAATATCACCACAAAAAGAAATCCAAATGATTTAAAGTCAGGAGATCGTGGCGGCCATGGTACCGGTCCTCCTCGTCCAATCCCTTGGTATTAATGCTTGGACATGTTGTGCATGGTACGGATATAATTGTGCTTCGTGCATAATACGCCACACTGCTGCAATACGCCGTGGGTGCCCTGTACCGTCATTGCATTCTGGACATTTGCACTCATTGCACACCGCGGTAAACGTAGGTGTACATTTGGTACATGTTTACCGGGAAAACGTTCTACACGTAAGCCAGTTTTGACACTTGAAAAACTAATGTAAGGACTCGTATCACAAAAAAGTTGATACCTGCTATAAGTAATCGGATTTTAATATTCGGAATTGCCTGGCTAGAGACTACAGTATCCCAGCGATTTAAAGTAATTAATAATTTTTTTACTCGGAAACTATAGGAAGTTTACAATTTTTTTTACGATATTGACTCAATTTTTATGACGCGTTTATTTCCATTTTTTTATATAAGTTCTGAACCGTGTATATACCCGGTGGATAACACTTCTGAATTTTTTCAGGTAAATGACTTCACTGAAAGTGATGTCTTAAATTATGCTTACGTAAGTTGGAACATTTTATAACACCTATTTTATAAAGCAAATTCAACTGCTTTTGCCGTTATTGTTAACTATTAAAGGAATTAATTTGTGGTTGTAAGTAATAAAACATTTTGACATGCCTGATGTTACAACAAAATTTTGGGCGCATCTTACTAAGTTCCTACAAACTAACACAAATGTTTCTGCTTCTTGTCTATTTTGAACTCGTTGTTGAAGTTATTGGCATCAACTATGATACTGATTTAAAGTCAGGGGATCTTGGCGGCCATGGTACCGATCTTTCTCTTCCAATATTGGGAAGCGCCTGGCTAGAGACTACAATAGCCCAGCAATGTAATGGTTGAAAATACTGCAACTTTAATATTCTTTTCACTAGAAAACTATAAGGATTTTACAATTTTTTTACGATATTGACTCTATTATGTTCTGATGTCTGTTAATTGTAAACTGCACTTTCTACTCTGTAATTGGTTGTGTACTGTAGGGTAGTATATTTGTTAAAATAAAAAATAAAGTAAAATAATATTATTTTAAATAAATTTCTCAATAAAAATATTTAAGGCTTATGAGATATTAATTTACCAGAAAACCTTCAACAAGTTAGTAAACAACATTAATTTAACTTAATATATAGGTGGATTAATCAAGATTAAGCACTCTCGCTTACAATCCCCAAGGGTTGCCGACATAATGTTTCTAAAAAATTACTTAATGGCCTCTAAGTGTTTACCTTGTAATGCTTATTCATTTCATAGCGGACTATAAAGGTTTAGTGAATATATCCAACAATAGTCTAGACTTCAGATTAAAGCACTGAATGAATATTCTAATTTAAGTAAACAGACGCGATGATCGCTATATCCAGTTGAGATATAAAAATTAATGATGTGTTTCTTTGGGACGTAACGCCTTATCAAGGTACCTTTTTAAATAAAGGGAATCCATTGATTTTCTTTTTCACTTTGTTTTTGTTCCTGTGTGCTTGAAGTTGCAAGTTAAATTGAAAGCAATGTGATTAATATTATATTATTTTTCTCACATAAGTCTTATACAGACTCTTGTACAGAGTGTTCAAAAAATACATGCCGATATTATTAGGGTTGATAGAACATGGGAAAATAAGTGGGGTTTGCTTAATAAACGTATGTTCTAGAGCCACTCGTTTTTTGTGATGCAGGGTAAGATCATTTTAAAAAATTAAATTTTGGATGTAATTTGTTTATTGACCAACAGATTTGATTAAAATTTGACACAGGTATGTTTTTGGTGGTGCTGAATACGTTGTGTACCTAATTAGTTTTTTTTGTACAAAGTAGAGGGCGCTAGTTACTAGAATTTTTACTGACATTTTAGCCTCTAACTTTGTTATGTCGGTTGTTCAATTCAACGCCTTGCTATGTTATGTAAAATTTCATTTTACACGACCAAGGTGCTCTTAGTAAATGTATTAAGAGATATTTCCGTCAATGAATCGTCGGCGAATGCCGTCGAATCACTCCGGAAATGCTTCAGAATGTGCGCGAACGTTTCGAACAAAATCTTTATTCTTGTGGAAGAGGGCGGTCATCAGTCTGAACAATCAACTAAGTAGTAATAAGCAACTAAACATAATTTAAATTTTAAAATTTAAATTTTTTCAAAGTATTCGAACGAATTATAAAATTTAAAGTCTGTTGTAAAGAGATTGTAAGAGCTTTCAAAATATATGTTACTCAACCCTCAATGCCATTTAAATATTTTGGGGTGATGCTTACCCTTGCTTGAGGGTGAAAGTGGCGGAGTCAAAAATACCAGCAAAAAATGTCCTTTAAGGATGGCGTTTCAAGGTCAAAGGCATTTAAAGATACACAGAAAATCCACCCAGTAGGTGGAGGTTCTTATATTAGCTAAGTACTGAAATATGCTAAAATTGAAACAAATTTTATAACTTTTGACGGAAAATGCACTAGAGAAGATGAAAAACCGGGATCTGTACCTTATCCCTGTGTTCTGTATACCGTAAAAAATACTTAAAAATTTACATCAATTCAAGTGTTACTAGTTTTTTAAAAGAATCTTTCGGGACGTGATAGTGTTTATAATGTCGTAACATAAAAGGTGAAAATGATGCTTTTTCCTTATTCGAAATGACTTGTCAGCCTGGAAACTGTTATACAACCTGGAGAAGACTTGTATAATTGACACAGTAAAGTGATATTCTTTCTAACTTATTCAGATTTTCTTTAAACTGTCTCGACAAACGGCTCCCTTAAAGTAAAATCGACAGGTCTGAGCGTTTTTCTACAATCTTGACGCAGTTCCTGAAAATGGCTCTGTTTCGTTTTCATCTGGCCACCCATATACAATACGAGTACAAACAATAATTTTGGGAGAGACTTGTGTGTAGAAATGTAAGATGATGCAATTATCAGCTCTGTTTTGGTCATTTCCCCAGCTTTTTATTGACACCTGATCCAGAAAAATCCAGAATGCTTAAAGTGTTGGTGACTGCGCATAGTTTCAATCATTGAGTTTATATATACAAATACAAACAATAATGTGGAGAGACTTGTGTGCAGAAATATAAGATGATGCAATTATCAATTCGATCGTTTCTGTCATTAAACTTCACCCCCTGGTCCAGAAAAATCCAGAATGCTGAAAGTGTTCATAGTTTCTGAGTTGATACAAGGGGCATTCCACGCCAACTCAACAGTCGATCCCACATCACCCTCTCCGATCTGGCTCAAAATAGGTACATCGATTAGTACTATTGCAAAAAAGGATATTCCCAAATGTTCAGCCCCTAAGACCGCTTCTTGTCACCAGGGGCCCATAGTGAAGTTTTCGACCATCATTTCACTTCAAGGGGTCTGTTATTGGTTTTTCGTGTACTTACGCGGCATTTTGGTCTAAAAAATTATCAAAAATGCATAGAAGATGCCAAATTTTCCGTAGAACACGATGCCGCCATCCGTTTTCCGATATCTAGCAAGGGGAGTCCGGAAAACGCAAAAAACCGCGCTTTAGTAAAAAAATCTGATATCTCAAATACGGTCGTTTCAAAATGGCTGAAAATTTACCTAAAGGCTCTTCTATTATTGCTCTTTCGAATGTTTATACGCGCGTGGTGATCATTATATGTAAAATAAAAGTTACACGCGTTTTACAGGTTTTATATGGGATTTTCTGTAATTTTTTCATTATAACCGTTCCACTGGCCCTATCCAGCTGGGTAATAATTGGATTTTTTTCTCTCACCAAACGTCTCTTTTATCCCCCTGTCTTTACAAACACAGAAATTTCACTTTCCAGCCAGTATTAGAGAAAACATTATTTAGATAGAATGCTGATTCATGTATAAGGACGTGTAAAATAGTGAAAATAATATCGAGATGTATAGTGTCAACAATGATTGTAATGTGGGTTTTCTTATTTCTTACTGCGATTTTCATTCGTTATATTATATTATATTCATATTTTTTACAAATAATAGAAGTAGGCTGCAGAAAATGTAAATTTGCTCAAAAATCATAAAATTGACGAAAAATTGTGAAAGAAATCATTGAATAAATAATGTTTTCTCTAATACTGGCTGGAGAGAGAAATTTCTGTGTTTGTAAAGATAGGGGGACAAAAGAGATGCTTGATGAGGGAAAAAATCCAATTATTACCCAACTGGATAGGGCTAGTGGAGCGGTTATAATGAAAAAATCACAGAAAATCCCATATAAAACCCGCAAAACGCGTGTAACTTTTTATTTACATATAATGATCACCACGCGCGTATGAACATTCGAAAGAGCTATAATCGAAGATCCTTTTGTTAAATTTTCAGCCAGTTTTAAACGACCGTATTTGAGATAACAGATTTTTATCAAAGCGCGTTTTCCGGGCTCCTTTGCTAGATATCGGAAAACGGATGATGGCATCGTGTTCTACGTGAAATTTGGCTTCTCCTATGTATTTTTGATCATTTTTTAGACCAAAATGCCGCGTCAGTACACGAAAACCGATTTCAGACCCTGGAGGTGAAATGATGGTCGAAAACTTCACTATGGGCCCCTGATGACAGGAAGCGGTTTTAGGGGCTGAAAATTTGCGAATATCCTTTTTCGATAGTACTAATCGATGTACCAATTTTGATCCAGATCTGACAGGGTGATGTGGGATCGACTGCTGAATTGGCGTGGAATGCCCCACAAAGGAGTTAAGTTTTGTGTCAGTATAATTATTAATTTCAGTTACTATTTGTAGTTACTTGTAGATGTTATGTTTATTTTGTCACGGATTTCCCAATCCGACTTGTTCTTTCTGTCAGAAAAACAATCTGTTAATTAATCACTTATCTTTATTTACTACTCTGTACACTACTGAATACTAATTACAGCTCAACTAAACATAATTTATTTATTATTATTTAATTTATTTTCAGAACCTTATACTGTCGAGTGCGGTGTACCCCAAGGGTCTATTTTAGGGCCTCTGTTATTCAATGTCTTTACCGCGGATGCTCCTGAGATACTACAAAATTGTAAATTATATATGTATGCCGATGATTTCCAACTTTTCCTGAGTTTTCCATATGATGAAACCGAAGTGGCAGTTGAAATTATAAATAAAGAAGTTAATGACCTGGTGACTTACATAACCAATATTGGTCTTCAAGTGAATCCATCTAAATCACAATTAATTGCTTTTGGTTCTAAAAACTGTTTGGATAACATAAAACTAAATCACAATATCAAAATTAGAGGGGAAACTTTAGAATATAATACTAGTGTAAAAAATCTTGGTCTAATTATAGATGAAAATTTAAGCTTTGAACTTCATATACAAAGCAAAATTAAATCTGCATTCTTAAGACTTAAATCCCTGTATCAGTATAAGAATATTTTACCTAAAAATGTTAAACTGTTGTTTGTGGACTCTATGATGTTATCATTATTTAATTACTGTGATTGTGTATATCAACCATGTCTTACTGGAAGAGCAAAGCAAAGAATCCAAAGAGTACAAAATGCCGGAATAAGATATTGTTTGCAATTGCCAAGAAGAGAGCCCACAAGTCATTACATAAAGTAAAATGGTTGAGAATGGATGAAAGGCAGAAAGTTCTCTTCTCTTAGTTTGGAGGATGTACAAAGGGCCCAAGGGCCTAAGTGCTGCACTGGAAAGCAATTTCCGCTGCGCCTCCACACAATTACATACATACATACAAGGCAGAAAGTTCATTTAATGTGTTTTGTATTTAAAATTGTTATAGACAAAATGCCTGAATATTTGTACAGTAGGTTAAGGTAGAGATCGTCTGACAAGGCATAGAATGGGTTTAGACATTCCTACACATTCAACAACATTATTTCAGTCGAGTTTCTCATATATTGCTTGTAAGATAATAAATGCACTGCCTGATGATTGCCTTGATATGACGATCACTCGATTTAAAAGGTATGTCAAACGTGAATCACTATATTCGTTGTTGTAAAGTTCTGTCCTGTCAATGTTTATCAATAGTTAGCATACCATTATTTAGTCACTACTTGCCCCACATTGTCGGGTGAGTTGAGGACGATATTAGTTTGGAACAATTTTCAGCCGACACGGTGAAGTTGAAAATCGTCTGTCAAGATGAACTCTCACCGTTTAAGTGTTTTAATAAACTTTTGTTTTATTGTGATGTGAATTTTAATCATTAACTGTATTTTTAGTCATGTATTCTTTTGTACTCGCTGTATAATTTACACTTAATAAACTCTATTCTATTCTATTCTATTCTAAACACTATTTCACTTTTAGTCGCTGTCTAAATCATTCCACTCACTCCAATTCAAGACTGTAATACAAGACTGACTAACTCGGCCGTTTATTCTTCTTTTATAGACCAAACGAATATTCTAGGTATTTGCTGGTATCTCTAGATCCATTTTCCCGAACGACTCGAATACTTCTCGTCGATTCCCCATTTTCCAGTCCCGTCTCGATACACGGCATTTTGTTTGTTTAACAGAATCGCGTAGGGGCGATCAGGGCAATCTTCATTTTCTGCGGTACCACAGTCGTCGAATTCGATGTGGGTGCGGCAAATTCTGTGACAATATGTATGGAAAAATAGTCATGTTATTAAAAACGGGCTTTAGATTGGTACGTGTTTCATGCTGCGTTAATATATTATTGACATTAATAATTTTAGATTTTAAACAGATCAGCATGGATTTCAAGGTAGCATATGAAAATGGAAATGTGATTTTATATCACAACATATTATGAAAGAAGTAAACGAAGTTTTGTAAATATTTAAATAATAAGAGATATTAAGGGTCAATTGTTTTGTTCAATATTATGTTTACGGGAATCTGAATAATAATATAGCATTTAGTTTTGTAATGAAAATATAAAAACAATTATATTATCATTATTAAAATTACTAACCCAATAACTTTTGATTATTACGTTAATAAAAAAGATCACAAAAAATAATATAAAATAATTGACGGTTATTGTATTGATAAATAAGATAATTGAAATAATTTACACTTATCACAGATTCAACAACTGATTGATACATTATTAACCGAGGACATCATGTAAGTGATATATTGATCTCACAGAATCAAGAATTCATAATTGTTCCTTTATGATACAGGATCATTGAAATAAAGAACAAATATCAGTGAATCACTAACAAATGACTATTAGATTAACGAACTTAATAATATTTTTAATGAACCCATCTTCGCTACTACAATGTACCGTTTATAGTTTAATAAACTTGTTTATATGAATATCATATAGATGTAATACAGGGTGATTCAGAATTTATCCGAAACAAATTCTGAGAATGTTCAGCATACATATACAAATTTTTATTCATATTTAATTGCACGCTGCTGGAATCTGGTAGTGGAGTGACAATGCAAACTGACGTTGTCACATATAGCACGAGAAAAACCTCCGAAGTTCTGTGATTAAACCGACACCGGCGTAAAAAGCATTTGCAGCGTTTTTACTTTAAAATAAACGAAAACTATTCGAAATTTTGTCCCTTGAGTTGTAGACACACTTAATTTTGCTGTACTAAAGCAAATACTCCTGCTAGTTGCTGTTCTTGTATACGCAAATAATGGTGTGTGCAAATCCGCTGCGGTTTTCACTTCGGTACGATACACCTTATTTTTTAAATGCCCCCACAAAAAGAAGTCAAGATGGTTTCTATCGGGGGACCGCGGAGGCCATGCTACCGGTCTACCCAGTCCAATCCACTGTACTCCGTACACTTGATGAAGATAATCCTGAACATCTAACCGAAAGTGAGGAGCTGCTCCATCATGTAAAAATTACATGCATTGTCGGACTAGAGGCACATTTTCAAGAAAGGCCGATGGGTTATTGCAAAGAAATCCGAAATATTGTAAACCATTCATACGATTGAGCAATATGAACCGTCTGATCAGGCACTCATCAACAACAACAATTCCTGGCTAAACATTCAATGAAAAACGGTGTTCAAAGTGGCCCAGTTCAATTGCGTGCGGATTTTTGAGTTCCCAAAAGTGTGTAGTGTAAATGTTTTTTATTTGATTTCGAGTTTCACCATTTCACCATTTTGTTGCAACAGCCACTCACAAATCAAAACTCATAATGGAAAATCCGCTGGTAATAGTGCTTAAACACGATATATTTGATATGGGTATAACTTGGCTTCGTGTAGTAAGCACCACACCGTTCATTGTTATACTTCAGGTACCTATCTAGCAATTTATTGGATTTTCACGTACCACATTCAACGCTTGTTCTTCAATTGTTAAAATACGTTGTGGTCGTCCGGGGTCACAATCTCGTCCACGATGTACGCGTAAATTATCAGTATCACGCCCATGTACCGCGACGGCGGTAGTTACCTCTTCAAGCCCTCGTTTGGCTTGACGGACATGCGCAGTAAGCGTGTGCGCAATTTACTTTCTTATGCTGTCAGGCGGTGCTGGCTGTTCAGGAACTGAATCTGCAGCTTCGACGATGGAAGACCTAACGCTGCTGGACAGTCGGCGGCTGCGTTCTGGTCCCCAGGCTCGACTTGGAACAATCACCAAAGGCGGCTTCTCTGGTGTGCTGGACAGACAGGACCGCTCTCGTGGGCGGCTGCTCAGGAACTGGATTGTCTACTGGTCAATTGGAAGTCCTCAATGCTGCTACCAGGTTGTCGGTTGCGCAGTAGTCCTCGAGCTGGACTACTTACCAAGCAGCTTAGGTACTGGAGTGGCGGACAGGCAGGACTGCTCTGGACGACAGCTGACCAGGAACTGAATCGTCTACTCGGTGTTTGAACGACTTCGGTGCTGATCACAGTTTGGCGGCTGCACAGTAGTTCTAAGGCGAGACTTGTAAAAATCTTACCAAGCAGCTACGGCTAGTGGTCCTGGCAAAACTATTCTTTGTCAACAATTTAGAAAAATCTCGAGCAGCTCCTCAGGTACAGGAGTGGCGGACAGGCAGGACTGCTCTCGACGACGGCTGGCCAGGAACTGAAATGTCTCCTCGATGTTTGAAAGTATTCGGTGCTGCTGACAAATCGGCGGCGGCGCACTGGTCTTCCTATTATAAAAATCGTACCCTGCTAGTAGTTTTTACGAATTTTCTAAGTTGATCAGCGTCTCGGAAGTTTCAGCTCTCTCGCTGGTACTGGTGGGGTCGCGCTGCAAGCCTGCTCGCTCGAGCGGCCACGGTGGGATTTCTCTACCGGTTCAGCGTAGCGTGTCTCTTAACTGCGAGAACGGTAGCGGCTACGCGTTCTTTCTCGCGCTCGACTTTAATGGTAATTAATCAAAAGTTAACAAAATTAGAAACAAAAAATCACTTTGTTGCACTAGTCAGTAGTGTTGTTTAACACCTAGAGAGCATATCCCCACTCTAACCCTATTTGTCAGGTAGGCGTGTTGGCACGTGCTCTATGCGCAAAAACTTATTTTCTAAATCAGATGCCGTTGAAGTACAGTTGCCCAGCTACGCATTCTTTTATAATAGGTAACCTAACTGTAAATATTTTTTACGCGAAATTAATTACACTTTTATTATATGTTTCTTGATGATATCGACTTCTTATTAAAGAGTGCACTCAAAGATTGTCATATAAGTTGTGAATCACCTTATGATGAAAGGTATTCATCATAGTATCGTAACTTTTAATTATATTTATGTACATTTTTCGTTCAGTGTAACATGTTTATATACTCGTATAAGTATTCATATGTCAAAATTGTCTGTAAATATTTTATATTGCAACGTGTTTCTTTTTTATTTTAAAATATTGGAAAATCCAAACAGTCAGTAAACTGCTATTAAGTTAGTAACAAAGAAGTGCTCTGAATTGAAACGTAGAATTTTCCATTATTCTTAAAATATGCATCACAAACTAAATCATGTGGTATAGAAATACATTTTCGTGACTAACATTTTCAAAGAGACGCACTATATAGCAGCTATACTATGATAGTATCATAGCTGTAACAGTGCCATATCGATCCTTATCAATTGGCACTGGCAAGAAATTATTGAAACAGTAAGGTTAAAGTTCAAGAATAGAATAGAATAGCGTAAATGGTAATAAATATTAATCAACTTCCTGTTCGGTACAGTCTAAGGAATATGTAGTATGTGTATAAACTTATTACATACCTAAGCAATTATTTGTTTAATGAATAAACAGCCCATGGCTTCATTATTATACCGATATATTGCTTAATTAATTAATTAATTCTCAGCATCTGAGCAATTTAACATTTAGAATATATTTTAATATTGTTACTGTTATATGGGGTCGTTAGCTCAAAGTTTCCTGTCTCAGTACTTTGACTTCAGCTTAGCAGGTTTGGGAATTAATAACGGAATAATGTTTAAGATGTTAAATACTGTACATTATTAATAAAGAAATTGAATATTTTTAGCTGTTATGGTCAATAATTCACTGAGAGCAATAACAAATTATGTAGTACCAAATTCCATTTAAAACTAGCATGGTTTTTATATTTTGATGTTATTTATTTATTCATAAATACACCACCCAACAGCCTAGGACATTAACAGGGTGGGAAAATACAATATAAAAAGACAAACATATACAAAATCGCACTAACTAATACTAATATTAAAAATATAACAAAAATATTAAATGAATTGCGAATATAAACTGCAGACCAAATTAATAATCTACGAAATCAATCAATAAATATGATAAAAAAACATTAGTAATACATTGGAGGGCCAAGTAAAGCCTTCTTAATATCATAAGATCTACAAGCAAACATGTCAAATCATTTAAAATCTTATGCATCGGAGAAAAATCTAAAATGTTAGTATGTGGTAGCGGAGGATAGAAAACATTTAAATTCCTGCCTGGTAATCTCGGTACATGCAAATTAATAAGTGATAGTAGTTGGGTAGACATTATTAAAAATTTTATATAAAAATAAGACTCCAAAATATTTTCGGCGCGTTTACATTAAACCTATTGTTTAGCACTTCCTGCAAAACACCACGACATGGATAGACACCATCAGCAGAAAACCACAAGTATTTCACAAAACGTCTTTGGACGGACTCAATATTATTTACGTATAACATATAGCCCTCTATAGCCTTCCAAATAATAACGGCATACTCTAACTTAGATCTAACAAAAGCATTAAAAATGATTTTAACTGCATCCCTCCGTAAAAGCCACTTGAAGTTGCTTATAACAAAACTTAATATTCCAAAAGATTCTGAAATAACCTTATTAATGTGATAAGAGAACATTAATTTACTATCAAGGTAAATTGGCAACATCTGTTCATGTTAATGTCATTATGTCATCAATACAGTATGCAAAATTAGTTCATGTTTTTTGCGGGTAAAAGATAAAATATTACATTAAGAAATGTTAAAATTAACAAATTAATATCACACCAATGAACCAGTTTATTAATATCCTCTTGAAGGGTTAAATAGTCATCTAAGGAGGTGATTTCGCAAAACAGTTTGCAATTATCGGCATATAAAAGAACTCCTGAATTCATCCCAAGGCAGAGGTCATTCACAAACAAGTTAAAAAGAAGGAGACGTAGGACAGATCCTTGTTATCCGGAAATGTCTCATCAAGCAAATTAAATATTCAGAATTCTAAAGCAAACAATGCTCTGCTGAACATAAGGCACCGATAAATGTTAAAAAATTGCATTTTTGTTGTAAAGTAACGTAAATTCATGATAATTCATAGACAATTTAATTTACATATAAAAAACCCACAGGCTGGTGTAATTGTCACTTTGACAGAGGCAAAACTTACCTACAGACAGAGAAATTTAAACACTACTAGTAAACTATGTGATGCAATTAGTATTGTATTATACATGCATTAAAAATTGTATATATCACCTAATCATTTGTATTAAAAGATTAAGGCTACCACTGGAATGTGATCACTAATTTATGTTTTAAACATGATACAACACAGAATGTTGCTCCATCATCATTAATTATGTAAATTTTAAATGTAGAAAATATAAATCAACCACATTCACTGTATTTGTCCCGCAATTTAAATTTCTTAAATAAATTGCTAACTACGTCGTTGTTCGGTACATGAGAGAGTATGAACATGCCGTATATTTAACCAAACTGCCTCGCTAGCATAAATTTTGTGCTCTACGGGCTGTTAAGAGCACTACTCTCTAGTGACGTTATTGTATTTGAGAGAATTAGACGTCTGCTAGTGCCTTTGATAAGAACAAAGCACGCAAAGTACTTTTACAATAAAACAATTTGAAGTGAGAGTAGCATAGTCCAAATATACAGGGTGTCTTGCAAATCTAAATGTATGGTAGGTACTTGGTACAAAAGAAAACTGTAAAAATTATTTAGATAAGAACTAGATATTTACATTAATGGCACTAAAATTGAAAAAGTAACACAATTTAAATATTTGGGAGTGATTCTAGATCCTCAGTTGACATTTGGTTGTCATGTTTATTATCTATGTAAAAAAATTGGGAAAAAAATTTGATTTTTTCAATAGGATTTCTAGCACATTCACTACGGAGACTAAACATTTTATTTATAATACCCTAATCAATACCCACTTTATTTATTGCGCAGCACTTTTACTATCATGTACAAAGACAGATATAGATAGGCTTCAATAGTTGTAAAATAAGTGTATGAGAATTATACTAATGAAGTTGTAATCGATATACTTCTATTGATTTAATGTTAAAGACATTGCAGTGGATGCCCATTTGGAAGCAGATTGAAATGTCTAATTTGATTTTAATATATAAAATGAAGAAAAATATATCACCAAATTATTTAGTATCACATCTAATCATACGTGCTGAACTGCATTCATATAATATACGAGTACGTTCGGGACAAAATTATAATATAACATTTTCGAAAACAACTTATATGCAGAAACAGATGCTTGGAGATGGTCTTAGACTGTTCAATTCGCTGCCAGATGAAGTAAAAAATTGTGTCAATATAAATATGTTTGTAAAAAAATTTTTGAAATTGTATTTGCACTAAATAGTTTGCTTATTTGTAATGTTTTTTTTATTTTTTATAAACTGTAATATGTAATAGCATATGATAAATAAAATGAATTGATTGATTGATTGATTGAGTTTTAGTAGCTTATGGAATACTAGATTTTGAGTTGATTGAAACCAACATACCTATATACCAAGTGTTACAACATTTGTGATAATTAATTATTTAATTCAGCCGTGCTTTTCTACAATTATTATTGAAGTGTAGTAGAAGAACAAAACTTTTTATAACAAATATTTCTATATTTTTTTATTAGCAATGAATGGATTATTTAAATTATTTAAGCAATAAAATCCAAAGAGGCTTCGTTACTTACCTATAACTTGATAAACACGGTTTTTCTATTTTGTAAAACGAAAAGTCAACGTGGATTTTATTTAAACCTTTGTATGCAGATTTATACAGATATTATTAAAAACTTATCTAAGCAATGCTCTTTCAGTTTTTGGGAAAACTTTTTTGATGAACATTCAAAAAATTAGGAAAATTAATCTTAACACGTGTTAAGACTTTTATGACTTTTTCTAAGAACATTGCTTAGGTAAGTTTTTAATAATATCTGAATAAACCTAAACACAAAGGTTTAAATAAAATCCACGTTTAAATTTGACTCTTCGCTTTTACAAAGTAGAAAACCCATGTTTATGAAGCTCTAGGTAAGTGACGAAGCCACTTTGGATTTTATTGGTTAACTCATTTAAAAAATTCATTCCTAATAAAAAAATGTATAGAAATATTTATTATAAGAAAGTTTGTTTTTCTTCTACACTGCAATAATTGTAGAAAAGCACGGCTAAATTATAAATATTAAAAAAATAATTATCACAAATACTATAACACTTCTTGGTATATAGGTATGTTTGTTTCAATTGCCTCAAAATTTGGTACAATAAAGTGCACTGAAAAAATTTGGTTTGTAATAATAATGAATGCCGTTTATTGGAAAAAAGTTCATTGAATCGATGTATCTATTTGTTAATACAACGGCTAGGTTGTCCCAATATTGTTGTAATTGTACAAGACATAGAAGAATGCGTTTTTTTGCAACACTGGACTGAATTTTATATTCTGGATTCAGGAATTGTAAGAGGGTAGCCTTAAAAAGCCACAACACTTAGGCTCCATTGGGCCCCTTGTGCTTCCTCCCATTAAGAGATAAATCCACCTGAACCCTTAACCAACCTATTAAAGAGAAAAATGTGGTGACGTTGCTCAGGGGGATTTTTCTAATGTAGGCCATAGAAGGCCATCGCTCTCCCAAGACGGATTCTCTTGTTGATGAGACTGCAGTGCACTCACCAAGTGCATGAATCACGGTATCGTCTTCCTGTTCGCAACCCATACAAAGAGGTGTTTCACACTTCCTCATATAATACAGGTGCTTCCTTAGCCAACAATGTCCAGTGTCTACTTTGTTTGATTTGCTTTTATTTAATATATAGTTTAAATTAAAGTTTTATTTTACTCATTCCATGTACAATCAAATATTGTTTTTACATTTATTACAATATATATTGACCCAAGTTCTGAATCAAACTGTGCACATCAAAAAACATTTAGAGTAAGGACATATATAATGAAATATTTATGCCCACTTTCAATTTGTGCAAGATAGGTAAATCTATGTAATTGAATATTGATTTATGAATTTAAGATAATCTTTCTGTTTACCTATTTAAATTTGGCCGCAAGCCATACTGTTTTCATTAATCTATTGATACAGGAAATTGTCTAAATTTGAAATACTAGATAAATCCTAATGTATTAGGTACAATCGTGAGTCTTACGCAGTAGCCAAAAATAAATAATTTCATGAAAACAGACATTGGTATATGTTAAAAATAAACATCTAGTCACTGGATGGTACCCAAGAATTTTATATGAATCTTTTTTTAAATATTTGATTTCAAAATATATACTATACAGGGTGTCCAAATACTAGTGGTCAAAAACCGTAAGAAAACCAGATAAGACAAAAATGTATATGAAGTACAAACATTATTTTAACCTCCTCTGTATGTCTTATTATTTTTGACCACTAGTTTTTGACCACCTTGTCAATGGTAAACCTGTATACTCGCGTCAAGAATTCAGACGTCTTACGTCACGGCTGACGTTACACATTTTTTTTATTGTCAACGTAATTTTCGATATTTGGTCGCGTTAAAATCAATGATTTCTTGCAATTTAGTGCAGTATATAATGCAAACTTTTAATGTAGCATATAGTTTTATTACTATCAGTTGCAGTTTCTTAAATATTTTGATGAAATTATAATGAATTATTCATTTGTTCGTATAACGTAAGTCGTCTGAATTCTTGTCGCGAGTATATCTATCCTGAGAAAACTTTGGTGGTGGTAATAAATGATACCAGTGAAATTCTCGTCGGTACGAAGAACGATTTCAAGGTAGATGCCAAATGCATCTAATTATACCGCGGTAGTGCAACATGGGCGTGGTACGAAAAATTTTCAATTCAGAGCGTGCACGGTGTATTCTAGCAGGAACATATTTTAGAGACCGTTGAAGAAAATCCCTGAATAAGTACAAAGCAAATCGCACAAGTACAAGGAATATCCCAATCAACAGTATGATGTATCATACTCGTGGTTCAATTATTGTATCCGTGTCCAAGCATTAATACCAAGAGATTATCCCTTGACAGGCGGCTTATTTAATATATTCGTGTTACTACACAAACATGTTTACACTCATGAAAAGAAAGAGAAAGAACATTATCAAAATTTATAAAATGGACAACACAGTCATTTAAAACAAAACAGTATATAACAGATCACTGGATAAACCTACACATTAAAGGTGAAGTTAAAAATAATAACATTAGATTGGATTATTATATATATAAATATCAGACAGAACTCGGTCAGTGGTCAAGCGGTTTAAGTTTAAGTACTTGAATCGAGGTGACTAGATCGCTGTGGGTTCGACCCCCGCAGCCGGTAGACCGTATATAAGCTATATTCGTGGAGAGATTGGTACCCTCCCTGCGTGTATGGTAGGGTGGAGTAATGTTGGTTTAGATCAATGTGAGAGATTGATACCGGTTGACATTTAACTACCCCCCCCCCCATTAACGAGGTTTCCAGATATTAGTGTTGAGGTTTTCCAGGTTTCCCTCATTCCTGCATTGAATAGTGGTTAGGGCCTACCAGCGTAAGTCGTTCCTGGGCGCAAAATCATAAAAGTGACACTCAAAGAACTGATCAATATCATCTAAAAGCCTTCGTTAAACTAAATGTTTTTAATCTTTTTTTAAACTGAGGATAATTCAAATTTCTTATATGTGTAGATAGAAAATTTAAAAGGCGGACGCCAACATAACCTGAGCCATTTCTAGTTTTACTTAATCTAAAGAAATTTGAACGTAAGTTATTATTTCTTTCTAGTGTTATATGAATGTACTTGGTTTCTGGTCATAAAATTATTTAGATTTTGTTTTACGTATAGAAGACACTGCAGTATATAAATATATGGTTATGTGAGTACCTACATTTAATTCCACAAACTTTGCCTTACAGTCTTCTCTAAATCCAAGGCCAGTTATAATTCTAATAGCATTTCTTTGACAAACAAATACATCTTTACTAGAAGTTGTATGACTAAATTAAAAAATATTCTTATATATTAAAGGTCAAACTTAAACACAGTGTGCGTTAAAAATAAAACAATATTAAAACCATATTAATATAGGTTCTGTTTTATTATGCTCACCGACACTTCACAAATACAGGTAATTATCTGCATAGCAGTAGGATTTTTTAACCCTACACTAATAATAGACCGACATAATACACATTGTGATCTGGGATTATAAACATAAGTGCTTTTTTATTAGTGAGTGTATTATTTATTCTCTGCTAGTAAAATTGCCTTTGTGTTATGCTTTCATACACTTTAATAATGAATACCTTTGTTCCTGAACTTGCGTTATGCTTGAAAATACATAAAGCAATAATTAGTTATTTTGGTTTAGACATACAGGATGTAACAAAAAAGCAAGTGGTCCCATTAAATCTGCTATTTTCTGTCGACAAAATATAACAATTTATTCGTCTATAGAAAAATGCTTCCCATAAAAAATACAGGTTGTTGAAATTGAACTTTTCAAATTGTAGTAACTTTGCAAATATTTCGCATATGTTTTAAATTTAATACTGCCCTGCTCCCTCTTAATTTGCACTGAAGGATCAACCCTTAAAATTTTTCGCATTTAAAAATACACAGGACTTACTATTATTAAATTGATGAACTTGTATGATATTATTGACATAATTTATTATTTTTAATGATAATGATAATGATAATGATAATGATAATGATAATGATAATGATAATGATAATGATAATGATAATGATAATGATAATGATAATGATAATGATAATGATAATGATAATGATAATGATAATGATAATGATAATGATAATGATAATGATAATGATAATGATAATGATAATGATAATGATAATGATAATGATAATGATAATGATAATGATAATGATAATGATAATGATAATGATAATGATAATGATAATGATAACGATAAAAATAAAAATATCATGTGTATGTGGTTTTTTTTAAGTTGGGATTCCTTCACTCCGTACTCAAGTAGTAAGGATACTTTGAGTGAAACATTTTCACGACGATGGACTGGAGTCCTGTTCCGTGGCCATCTCAATCACCCGATTTATCTCCAATGTACTTTTATCTTTGGGTAATTAGTTTGCAATACGCCAATTGTTATGGTGGAGTGCCATCCCTGTTTTTGCGCTAATGTGAATCAATTTAAACATATTCTGCAAAAATGGTCTTTTTTTTTGTTCCTCAATATTTTATTGATTCTGAGTATGGAGTTACAGTTTTTTATTTTCTGCTTACAGATATACATTTAAAACCCAATGCATTGCAGATAGTAATTTGTAAATGTTATTGAAATAAGAAAGGATCATGTTTTTTAAAAATAGCTACCTGTCCTTCTTGTTCGTATAATACTTTTCCATTAGAAATATCGTCAAGAATCTGTAGTTTAATTTTTGTATATTAAACACGCCGCACCCTATATGCATGCAAAAGTTCAATTTGTGAATTAACAAAGATAATAAAAAATTAAAGCTTTATTGTTTATTTAGTACACCTACGCACCAAAATCCTAAAGGCTATTTTCTTAATGTTCAGCTTTCCATAAAAAGTAGTACCTATTTTCTTCGTCGACATAAAGTAAACCAAGGGTGTTTTACCTTCATCAAGCGAATACATTTAAATTACAATGAGAATTAGCCCAGATATAACGACAGAGCAGCATTTAAAAAAATGCAATATGTGTTAAAATAATAATAAATGTAAACTATACTAAAAAAATACATTTTTCAACTTTTAGGTATATACAATATTAAAATAAAACAGATGTTTATAGAAATTGATATCAGAACATTTTTATGTAAATAGAATAATTTTATGTTATTAGATTTCAGAAAAAATAAATATGTTGTACAACAAACAAAATTTATAATTTTTTTATAAAAATATTTTATGATACTTAAAAAGCAAAGAAATATGAAAAAACTGTACTCGCATCAATGAATCATTAGTAATACGCGTATTTTGTCATCGCCGGTCTTATAGTCACATATTAAACTATAACTTGAAACACCTGAAAAATTATCAGTAACCCATCATATGCTTGTATTTGTGTTAATTCATTTCATAAATTTTGTATCGTAATTTTTAAAATTATTTGCAGTATTCTTTCTTTTATATACAGGGTTTTAAAAAAATAGTGTAAAATATTTCAGAAGGTAATAGTATGAACCAAAATAAGCAGAAAAATCTTAATAAACATGGATCCGCAAAGTAACGGTTGCCAAACCAAGGAGGGTTATATCTCACAAGGAGGGTGTTTTCGAAAGAGTTTGAATATCGTTTGAACATCTTCTGTAACTTTGTTTTTTGTTTGTTAAAGGCTTCCTTTGTCGGTTTATTCCTAATAAAATAAAATGTTTGAAAAACGAATAGTGGTCCATATCTCCGCAACCGTTACTTTGCGGACCCATGTTTATTAAGATGTGTTTGCTTATTTTGGTTCATACTATTACCTCCTGAAATATTTTACACAATTTTTTTAACATGCTGTACACAGATTGTCCAGAATACGAGTGTCAAAAAGATGCAAAATATAACATCTGTCCAAAAACAACAAAAAAAACTTTTATGAAGAAAATGTCTAAACCGAATAGTTTTTCAAAACAAATATTACTTCTCTAAAATGCAAAACTGTGTTATGAAAATGAAGGCACAATTAAGACTAAATAAAAATCCTTTTAAAGTAATTTGTTTTTGTAGTAGTATTAATCAAGTAAACAATACAAGCTTTCCTAAATATCCTACAAACTGTAACGCGATAGCATTGCAAGCCATTACCTATAGCTGCTAGCCTGAAATTAGTTGTGTTTGGTTGACATTTGTGAAAGTACATCGACAGAACTGAAACTTCTTAGTAACCATGGCCTGCATGACGTGTTAATTTGCGGTAAAACTGGATAACATTTTCTGACTACAAGACGTTTGTATGGCGACCGTTCTCCATCCAAAGCAACAGTCACTTTAAACACTGATTAAAATTATTTATGAAAAAACTCTAAGTAAAGATTTGACAGTTGCGAATTTGTTGTGAACTTTATAGTCAAGAAGTGACAATAAATTTTGTTTTTCTACGGGACGTATTTCAAAATTAATCAACGAAGAGGTTACATTGGTGTCAGAAGTGGGATATTCATCATAGTAAGCGTTTCAATTGAAAAGTGAATGCCAGAGGGCGTCATTGAACCATTTCAGAGTCCATGGACTTTGTCAGTTGTTTTGGTAAATAAGAAGGGTCGCTCCACCAGATTGTGCGTTGATTATAAATGATTAAACCCATTGGGTAGTATGAATAAAAGTGAAGTAAGTGCTAATACTACAAGTATAAAAATTAACTGCGAAGTATCGGCTTCAATATTTAAGAAGGTACTGTGCGTCAAAGTAGATACTGATATTTTTCCAGAAGTTGCTACAGTGAATAGTATTCCTTTAGGAAGTCTCGGAGTATTTACTACAGCATGAAGTACCTACTTTATGCTTCAAGTTTAGCAAAGATGGTAGTATTTACTTCGACTATTGCAAAGCTGGTATCGCACCAGCTTCACTTCGCATACTACAGTTGGAAGTAACGTAATGGCTCGGAGACGCAAGAGAAAAAAGTATAATTTAAGGATTAATCGAGATAATGATTTACAGTTGCCGTTTTCTTTTTAAATCTATCACCTTTTTTTTGATTTTCGTATTATTATTTTTTTTAATATTTACTTCACACCTAAACTTTGTTTTGTATTTTTGTTATAAAGTTCTGTTAATTCTTTAAGGGATGTGTCTTCTGCCGTTTTAATATCGGGTGTCATTCTTTTGTCTAATATTATTTTAAAATCTCCCAGCATAATGACAATTGTTAATTGTAAGTCTTCATTTTGAACCTCTTCTTGCGTCATTTCATCAACAGCCTCACAAATGTAAAGCAAAGCACTACTAACTTTGGCATGTCTACATTCGTAAACTGTTGATCTCGGGTAGAGTGGGGGAGAATGCTATTTATTTTGTAGAATTTACTACTTGACAGGAGCAGATTCTTCATATAGTGAAGCATATGCTTCGATGTGTAGAATTTGCTATAGAAGATAGAGAAAGTACTACCGGAAATTAACGTTAACTTCAGGATGAAGTAGAGACTACATAGGAAATGCTAAATTTTGAAGTATTAGTAAGTACTTCATTTTTATTCATAACACGGAATGTTACTAAGAACGACAGTTATCTATTGCCAAGAATAGACGGCAACTTGGATACAGTGTATGGATCCCAAATTGGGATTCCCAATGGTTTTCAACATTAGACCTGAAAAGTAGCTATTGACAGGTGCAACTTCACCCAGATCATAAAGTGTTTTCCTTTGGGACAGGGTTGACACTTTAACGTTACGCCGTTTGGTCTCTGCAACGCACCAGCCACGTTTGAAAGACTACCATTCTATCAGCAATGACCTGGAAAACGTGTCTCGTTTATCGTGATGGCATAATAATACTTGGCAAAGACTTTAACTCAAGTTAAGTCCTAAGAAGTGCATGCTCTTTCAATAGGAAGTCAAGTATTTAGGACACAATATTTCCTGTGATGAAGTGAAGACTGACCCAAAGAAGTTTGAAGTACCAAAAGATAATTATAAATTCTAACGCAAACAGGAACATAATTAAGAAACTAGTAAGATGGGTGGTCTTCCGTATCATTTATATTAAAAGAAATTTTAACTCTAATTTATTCCTGTAATAATTTTATTTTTACCCGCTACTGACGCTTTAGGCTTCAGAGTAGCATCTCTCGACTACACATTGTTGAAAAGTAACAGGAAAATACATAGAGGTCAAAGTTACTTACTTTAGAAGTTCTCAGGAAACAATCGCGTTGGCGTAGCATTGAAATCTTGTTTCTATTTTTGCCTTTGTTGGCTCATCGCATTACAGATATAAAAGAAGTGTCAATTTGTTTCCGATAAGTAAAATAAGATGATAGCACGAGTGAAAAAGTAACGTAAAACTCAAATACCCACAAAACAAAATGTTGTTTTAGAAAAAGGAAACTGAAATTATGAAAGTAATTTATTTTTCCATTTCTACACTTACTTGGTCGATCAGACATTTAAATTTCGTTTGTATATAAGAAATTGGATGAATATTAAATAACCGTTTTTAAAATACGGTCCTTTTGATATTAGACAGGTGTTCATCATGAATCAATTACATCTTGTTACTGCTGAACTTTTGATGTATGTATGTTTAATGAATCTTGATTTTTTCATGTAAGTAAAAATTTATTTGTTCTTAATTATTCAAAATTAGTCATTACTTTATTATAAATAAAAAGTGTCAGTAAAAGGTCGGTACAAAACACTAGCACAAATTCCTGATGTTAAATTATGACCCCAATTTACTTAATTAAAATTTCTTGTAAATATTTATCGTAATAGTAGCGTAGCATGATTCGCACGGAGTTTGCTACTTAGGGGGTTTTTAGAATGAAAAACCGAGACCTCAGCAGCACTTCCCATATATCTAAAGCTTCAAAATGGTTGTGTGTCTCGGTTTATTATATTCCTAATTAAAAATTCTTGTTTCATAGCATTTTTTGTCTAGAAAAGGTATACTTAGTAAGTGTCGCTTCTAGCAACTGTTTTTGAAATAATTTAATTTATAAATTTTAATGTTTTATTGCATACTGACATATAGCAACGAGTTAATAATGTACCTTCATTAGGTATAAAAGAATATTGTCAAACGATTTAATCTGACAAACCTTTACGTATATTCTACAAAAGTGTGGAACTGAGAAAATTGGCCTAAACTATTTTTTGGTTTTAAATCTTGTATGAAAAATGTTTACAAATAATAGTTGACGTATATATTATTTATACTACTTTTTATACATATATAATAAAATTGCGACTATCTATGCATCTACAGGGTGGATAAAAATAACTTCTTCATATTAAAACTGAAAATGTAAATATAGATTCGAATTGATTTTGTGTGTTAAGTAAGTTAAACCTGTTATCTTTGGAAAACCTTAAAATTTCAAAACTTTCTAAATTATTTAGAATTAATCTTTATTAGCTACATGTAAAATTTAAAAATTATTATTAATGTCACATATATGGCCTGTGTTAAGTAAGTGGTCTGCAAATTGTGAATTACCGCTATCAGAGACCGTACATCTTAAATGTTCCTTTAACCTAGTATTAAAATTTCTAAAATTGCTACCTATATATATGCTATTGCATTCTAGACATGACAACTTATATACACCTCTTTTTTTCCAATTCATATAATTTACCTTTGTTGTTAAAAAACAAATTACTGACTGAATTTGAACCCTTTAATGCTATATTACAAAATGGTTTAAAACAATTACTAATTTTATATGTGACTGGTCCTATATATGTAAAATTTTGGTGAATTGTCTACAACGGATTGAATATGTACGTGATTATTATTTTCATTATTAATATAAATTTGGTACAATAACAATTTATTTTTTTATTTTTTAGCAATTTCCATCTCTATTTCCTTAACTCTGAATCAAGTAGATATTAGGCACATATTTATTAATGCTGTACGTATTTTGCAAACACGGAATTCCAGAATACAGCTACTCTGCGGGCTAATGCCCGACCAGCATTGAATTACACCTGGAAACCTATAGCAACAGCTAGAGTCATTCGTCAGACGCCCACCAGACATATACCGGTTTCGAGCTTATTAGCTCTCATCAGTATGCCATAAGTGAGGTATCCGACGAATAATCCTAGCTGCTTTCGTCTGTCTAACCCGACAGAAGGGACCATGAGTACGCGGTGTAGAACTAACTACATCTATCGGCCGTTCGCTACTCCATGCCGGACTGAAAATGTCCGGGCACGAAGCGTTCTACATGCAGTAGACACCATTGAAAGCTGTCGACCTTTATCGCGATCGGCGAGAAACGATATTTTGCAAACACGGAATTCCAGGAAACAACTACTCTGCGGGCTAATGCCCCGACCAGCATTGAATTACACCTGGAAAACCTATAGCAACAGCTAGAGTCATTCGTCAGACGCCCACCAGACATATACCGGTTTCGAGCTTATTAGCTCTCATCAGTATGCCATAGGTGAGGTATCCGACGAATAATCCTAGCTGCTTTCGTCTGTCTAACCCGACAGAAGGGACCATGAGTACGCGGTGTAGAACTAACTACATTTTCAGTCCGGCATGGAGTAGCGAACGGCCGATAGATGTAGTTAGTTCTACACCGCGTACTGTACGTATTACTTACGGAAATGAAACATGTAGGTGCTTCCAAATAAATATTATTGGGCGATGGTCTGAACTCCAAAATTAAAACGAGTGATATTTTATTGACATATACACACAAAGGGATAACATTTCCAAATCCAGCATGCGCTTTTAAAATGTATATTATTATCAATAGTAAAGTTGTCTAAAATATCTGATATCATTATGTGTGAATGTGATACTCTAAATATTTTTTATTGTTCGTTGAAATTGACATTAATTTTTTTCCATTAATGTATTCAATTTGATGCAGAAGTAACGACAAAAGATTTATTTGCGAAATTAAAGTTAATATTTTGTAATAATGGAGACCTATGTCTTGCCTATTAAAATAGCGCATTTTGCATACCTTACTTTGAAGTCGTTTGCTCTAAGAATCGCAAATTGAAAGTAATTGATACTTTAGCATCCGTAACGGAAATTGCCAATGTGTAACTTTCAAGTAATATTTACTACAAAGAATGGAGAGAGTTTGTAGCGTTACTTTAAAGTAACAGTAATGTTGTGACAACCATACATTGTACAAAGTTCCCACTACTACTTCTTAGCAACATTTTTCCTGCTGTACATTCTGAACGCGATACGTCCAAAGTTTACATTGAACACACTTCTTGAATTTTATCTTCTAGTAGTAGTTGAGAATATCCCTACACATTATTTTTATTACATTTCTTTATTTCTTTGGGGCCTTCCGTGAAAAAATTTGATTTGTTTTACTTTTTTGTGTACAGGTGAATGTGTTTACTAAATACGTCGCATGTATCATAATTGCAAAACAATATGACAAACTTTGGCAAATATTTTTTCTTATATGAACATATGTCCTCTTCGTTTTTGTTTAGATGTTACAAGCATTTTAATAGTTGTTTATGCAACAAGTACAAAAAGTAAGTGTTTATTGCACGCGACGTGATATTGTCCAATGAGGCCTTCAGACCGAGTAGGACAATAGGAGTTTAAACTTCGCTTAGCTTTAAACTGTTATTAAACCATGAAATAATAATTTTTCGCGTTGTTCAATAACAGTTTATTTTATAAGGGGAGTTTAATGCATAGCTTTATAAAGCCATGAAATTCTAGCCCTTAGCTCGAGTTTAACAATTATTATTATAAGTCAGCTTAAAGTGTCAAATAAAATAGAGTATCTAGACAAAATCTTAACAGATGATGGAGATTTCTTTCAATTAGTAAATATAGTTCGACGTCAGAGGGTATGTAAGGTATATAGGCAACTATTAAATCTCTATATGTTTCTCCAATAATTGCATTAAATTCTTTTTCTCTTCTTGTCCAACATTCTATTTTTCGTGAATTGTTATTCGATTTTTTATTTTCAATAATGGCCTTATAGTTTTTTACAAGGTTTATGAGAAGGGTATTTTCTCTGTCGGTAAAATTTACGGATCTCTTCCTACTTTCTTTGTTTTCCATCTATTGAAAATAATGTGTAGTATATACAGTTTATGGTTTAGAATGACTTACCTATTGATTCAAAGTATTGGGGTATTGGCGGCAGAAAAAGTATATATGTGTATTCAAACCACATTCAAACTAATCAAACTTAAGTTTGTGTGTCAGTGTGTCATCTTCAAAACATAAAATCAACCACATTTCGGATCGCAACACAATAAATTCGATTAATCAAATTGGCTAAATCGCCTGGGTATGTACTACCAACTTAAAATTTATTTTCAAAATATTGGCTTAGTAAAACTATGGATGTCATTCATTTATACAACGCAGATAAAACTAAGAACACTTAACTTACACTTAACCAAAGTGACGGTTTAGTTAAGTTGTCGGTAAACTCAAAGTTGTACAACTTGGCCTAAATAAAAAATAAGGTGCATCAAATCATAACAAAATCATTTTGGTTGTCAAATTTGTAACACAACAGCTATAAACGTGGAACAAATGTGGATAATGTGTCTAAGTCTTTTGCTTAAACATGGCTCTGACTAATTAAAATTGATACATCTCCAACGTGATTATCTAAGCACTGTAGGAATGCCCATATGCAAAGAAAATATCTTCATACTCTTCAGTTAAAATCAATATATTTTTCATTCAGAACTTTAACGCTAAGTTTCAAATGAATGAACTAAATGACACAAATAATAATTATTATTATAGCAACCATCATTTTTTATTGATAAGGCTACTTTGATTGAAATATGAAATTATATTTTTTAAAATAAAAATGGTTGTAACTTGTAAACAAAAATGAATCGTACCTATGCTCGCATAAGAAAAAATGTTTGATATTAACCCAGTTAACCCCCAAAGTTTATCATAGAGCTTGTAGAACACCCTGAGTGTTATATCTCGGGAATTTTCTAGTTGGTAGTACCATAGGTTTATTAATTTCGTGTTTCACCCGACACTAGTGTCCCCTACATATATTGTAAATTGTACCTACTTTGTAATATTATGTACTAAAAATGAGTTCATTAAGTAATATACCCTCTTTTGCAGTAATGTCTTTCCTCTGATGACCTTAATTTCCATTGTGGATGAGTGTTTCGTTAAGTGATTTCATTTTGACAGCAGTTATGTTTTATTACGATGGTAAAACCTCCTTTTCTCGGATAACAGCGTTGTAAAGTAGCTAAGTAAAACAAAGGCGAACTTTTACTACAGTAATAATTCCCAAAGTTCTAGGACCATTGTTTAGAGCCCGATATTCGCATATTCGGGGTAGCCCAACGAAGAAGGATTATTGTAACATTTGTAATACCTATAAATTCACAAGCGAGTCTTACAGGAATTAATAAGAGAGTTTACTCGCATTAAAGGGCAACTGCAATACGTTCCTATCGAAAGTCTGTTTTCTAGGAAGTTGAGGCATTGACATTATCCCAGTATTTGAGTAATGGGTTCAAATGACTGACTGAAGGCGACTGAACACTGTAAAAATTTTTGAATAAAGTTAATCAACACAAATGATTGTCCAAACTAGTCCACACCCGATTGTGTTGAAATAATAATACAATTAATTCATTGAGTAATGTTCACTCAGTTATTTGTTAGCTAAATAAATGTTCAAAGGGTAACACTGAATAATTTGTGAGCTTTCTAAACATGTGTTATTTCAAACACAAAATTGAGTTATATTATCAATCTATTTCGTTATTTTTTCACAATATGTATACAATTTAAATCAGTAAAGAGTTACTTTATATAATTTTTGTGTCGCAACAAACTCAAAATAGTGAAGATTTTTTTTATACTGCGTTGGATCATACACAGTTTTTATGAATATTAGACCTATTATTGTGTACCTATTAAACGTGTTTAATTTTTACGGTAAATTATTACTGTATAAATATTTATAACATTTGACTATTACAAATAATTATAATTAAAGTAATAATAATAATAGATAATTAAATTATTATAAATAATTGTGTCATAAAAATAGTCTATAAATAGAAAACCTGTTTAGTTGGTACACAATATAAGTTTGATGGAATTGTGGAAGCAACATACAACAATAAAAATAGAAATAATAATCATTGTTAATATTATATTATAATATTTATTACTACTACACATGCACTATTTGAAATAAAAGTTTCCTATAACAAGTTAACACTGATATTATATTTGTAGATAATTACATGGCGCAGTATGTAAAGATGTTTTATTTTATTATATTATTTATTACTATTTATTTACTCCTTCTCTTTTATGTGTTTGGATTAGTTCCATATTAGTTTATATCCTACAGAAATGTGTAATTTTATTATTGTTATTATTTTTGATACCTACTACTTATCTCATATTTTAAAAATAGCGAAATTATTTTTCCTTTCTGCTTGAAGTGTGTTCATACGTACTCTTAAACTAATGTAAATGTATTAGATCTTTAAAAAATATATGTACATATATAGGTGTGTATTTGTGAACAGGATAATAAAAATAAAAATCTATATTATCAAACAATACATTCTTTCTAAATTTAACAAAATATGTACTTTGGTGTCACAAAATACTCAGTGGTGTTGTATGATTGAAGTTCAAACTGCTCTGTATTGAAGAAACTTTTAAATCAATAGCTGGACACACACGGGAGGGATTTTTGAAATATTTACACTGGCACAGACCAATTCGTTCTGTTTATCCGGGCGTTAATAGCCGTCCAGATCTGCCAGATCGCATCTGCCGATCTGGTCTGCGAGGATAGATCGTTCAGTTGTCACTAACGGAAATATCTAGACCCTGGTGTTATTGATCCGTTTTGGGAAAGATCAGATCGATTGGTTAGTGGAAACATAACTTAACGTTTGTGAGGATAGAACAACAGGAGAGAACTTTTATAATGGTATAAAATCCTTACCACAGTTTTGTGCAGAAAATGTTCAAACAGGAGAAAAATAAAGGTTGCATTAAGTTTGTACGTATCAGAAATAGTTAGAGAAAAGAAAAAAAGGCGACATAGAACCATGTGGGTGAAAAAATGGGTCGATGAACCAACTAAATACGAGCACATGTCTGTTTTCTACTTTTTTCATTTCTTTTCTAAAGGCATTTCGCGTTTTGAATTTTTGATTTTACATCTTTGACTGTTACAGATTTTTACTTTTTAACATTTTTAAAATATGATCATAAGCTAGCCTCTTTAGGTTTTTATTTAAATAAGTTTTATCTTTTACTCGTATTTTCCATAAGCAAGGCCTTTCTTTATATAGTTCAATCATCTCAGATACAACCTCTTTCGTCCACTCCATTTTCACTTGTTTACAGTACAAAACCCCCGGTAAAAATGGTCCACTAAACATGTGAACACGTGGTTACCCACTAACCTGCCGATTTTTAAAAGGGAAATATCTGTGACGGTAGGGAACTGCCGAAGATCTGATGTTTGCACCGACTTCGACCGTCGTAGGTCATTAACGCCCGGATAAACAGAACGAATTGGTCTGCGCCAGTGTAAATCTTTCAAAAATCCCTCCCGTGTGTGCCCAGCTATTTACCTACGACGGTCGAAGTCGATGCAAACATCAGATTTTCGGCAGTTCCCTACCGTCACAGATATCTCCCTTTTAAAAATCGGGAGGTTAGTGAGTAACCACGTGTTCACGCGTTTAGTGGACCATTTTTACTGGGGTTTTGTATTTGTTAACAAGTGAAAATAGAGTGATTGTATCTGAGATGATTTAACTATAAAAGAAAGGTCTTGCTTATGGAAAATAAAAACAAAATTTATTTAAATAAAAATCTAAAGAGGCTAGCTTATGACGATATTTTAAAAATGTTAAAAGTAAAAATATTGAAACTGTAACTGTCAAAGTTATAAAAATAAAAAATTCAAAACTTGCGAAATGCCTTCAGAGAAGAAATGAAAAAGTAGAAAACACATGTGCCCGTATTTAGTTCGTCCATCGACCCATTTTTTCACCCACTTGGTTCTATGTCGCCTTTTTTTCTTTTCTCTAACTATTTTTCTCTTGTTTGAACATTCTCTACACAAAAACTGTGGTAAGGATTTTATACCAATATAAAAGTTCTCTCCCGCCGTCCTATCCCCACAAATTTTAATTTATGTTTTCACTAACCAACCGATCTGATCTTTCCCAAAACGGATCTGTTAATAACACCAGGGTTTAGATATTTCCGTTAGTGACAACTGAACGATCTATCCCCTCGCAGACCAGATCGGCAGATGCAATCTGGCAGATCTGGACGGCGGGACAAATCGTTTAAAATTCCCTTGGGTGTATGGGGGGCTAATAATTTCCAGGTTTGATCTATTATTCAAAATTTTATGGCTAAGTAGTTGAGGATGCTACATCCCAGGATATAAGCAATGAGATACAAACATGTGAGCTACACATACAGCAAACTGAATTTGTTTATTATTAAACCACAGTAACTTAACAGTTTACATTAACATAACAAATAGCAATCTAAATATATAGTATTCTTTATAAATACTTGTACAATAATTTATCTACTATAGAGCTAGAGCGCAACACTTGCTTCGTAACAAAGTCTAGGCTCTACTGACGTTCCCCGTCTCTGTCGCGGCACCGCACAACACCCTACTACACTCTTGTGTTAGCGTCGATCCACATGCGCGTTACAAGGATCAAATGAAATTGTAATCATGGAATGATACCTAGATGTTTTCTGAAATAAAAGCAAATCAACAATGTTTTTGTATCCGATGAAGACGGCCATTGATACTTACCTATTTCTACCTCAACTTCATGACACAAATTCTCTCTTTTAGTTTACACCATACTTTTTATACGGATTGTAATTTGAAAATGTATTTGCAATTCCGGTCCATAGTCCATGATCCGGTTAAATCAATACACTTATGATTTTCGTCCACAGACAGTAGTGACTTGTATGATACAAGTTGTATCATACGTAGCAAAACTATAACTGCACGTCGCTCATACTTAACGTTGTTTTCCCCTTCCAAGTGTAATATCTACAATGATTGGTGTTATTTTTACACATATTTTGATTTATATAACTAAATATTCTGTAGATAAGCTCATTTCTTTGTTAAAATGTTAAATTTACTCAACATTCAACACCAAATTAATTAACTCATAAATGAATTTGAACTTACTCAATGTTATTTTTTACTGTGTATGTTACATATCGTAAATTTCTTGCACCTTTGTATTAAATATTGAAGTGCGTTAATCTGTTAATTAGCATTTCCAAATCATATCTATCTTTTAATTTATTCTTATTAAGATTTCAACAAAGTTATACTAAATATTCGATATCTGCGGCGAATCTCCCACATTTACCGTACATATAATTTGTTTATTTTATTTCCTTTGGATTTAGATCGCAACGCTTGCCCAACAAAGAAGATATTGCAGTTGTAAATTACTTCTTCCTCTTTTAAGCATACGAAACAGACTTTGAGATTGATGAAGATTAAAATTTTACCCGAAGTTATTTATATCTATAAATGATACTGCAGGAAACAACTACCCCTCGGAATAATGCCCCGACCGGCATTGAATTACTCCTGCAGTATCTGTGTGAACACCCAAGAACCCTTGTCGGACACAACACCAGGCATAGACCGGTTTCGGGCTTCTTAGCCCTTATCAGTATGCCATAGGTGAGATGACCGACAATTGAACTGGCTGTTTTTTCATATGTATGTTCACATATAAACTGAGCGGACCACTTATTATATCTCACCCGAAGTTCTTTAGTTTCCTATAATATTGTACATGAATATTTACGTCACATTACTTCACACACAAATCACACTTTTCATTCCTTTTATTAGAAAAACGAAATAGTCTAAAAATTACGTTAGAAATTACTTCAATGTCGCATTTTATAGAAATCTATTATATTTGTGTATTTATTTATAAAAATAGCCTTTCCTTTTCGTCAAAATTATAACCACACCACATTGTGGTAGTAAAATAATATACCTACTTATTATTTGTGTACTTAAACTTTGATAAATCTCGTACATAATTTATAATACACTTGTAAGAAAAATCTATGACGAGTGTTTCAACGAAGAAAAATCTTTAACAAAAACCAGGATCTACGAATTTATCATAATAGTCGATTTTTATATAAAAAATTATATTATAAAATTATTAACTGTTCTGTATTGCTAACCCAATTACATTATTATTCTACTAACGATTTTTAATTATTTAATAAAAGTTGTGGTATTATCTACAGTTTACTGTTTCCTCTTTTTCAGCACGACTTTGTGATAGCTGTAGCCCTCTGTTGGGTAAATTCTGTAGCATAAATAAAATCAATACTTATTGCTTAGGTAGCTTTCTCATGCCTTTACTAGTGGGAGAGGTTAAAGTTAAAGAAATCTATCAAAGTGGTAAGTGTGTCTATATATGTTTTACAGAGATGACTAGAGTAGTCTCAAAATTTTACAAAATTAGTCTTGTTTCTTTACTTTTATTATTACACATTATAATCTAGCATATATAAACAAATTCTTTAAAGGTTACTTCAAACAACCAATATATACCAATTTCTTCTTAATTCTTAATTAAATTGCAATAATCAACTATTATATAAATGTGATTGGTATAATATTATGTAAAACGCGAGAGGCTGAAAGGTTCTTTAAAAATTTACCTAAAAAATCGTATAGGTTTATTCGATTAAGCCAGAAATAGCATGTTATTTAAATTCACTGTGTCAATATCGTATAAACACAAGGGACAATTATACGTCATTTATTGAATTACCAAATTTGCTATGCGCCATTTTCTAAGCTGTGGTTGAGAAGAGCACGTTTAATTTCTGATCAGATTTAATTTTACTTACTACCTACCTTGCTACACGCGGGATTGTAATGTATAGTTTTATTTACTTAATATAATTAATTCAGTTATTGTAAGTAGTAACTATTTCACACACATATATAAAAGAATCAGAAGAAGTAGTTATTACTGCAACAAAGTAGTTTCAATTATTAATTACATACAAAGCTGGTCTAACAATAATAGTGAGAATTTAGAAATCTTTATTAATTTAATAACATTATAACAGTTCATCAATATTAAAAAAAAAACTATTTACACAATATACCCGAAATAATTGAAAAAAATTAAATAGTAGGATCCATTGAAAGCTAGCGACCTCTGTCGTGAGTTGGCGATAACGATATGTTGCAGACACTGAATTCCAGGAAACAACTACTATGCGGGCTAGTACCCCGACCAGCAACCCCTGGAACCTGGAACCTATAGCAAATATAGGTTTTCTAGGTGTAGTTCAGTACTTGTTGGGGCATTAGCCTTCAGAGTAGTTGTTTCCTGGAATTTCGTGTTTGCAATACTGTAATTGTTGACATATAAATAATAATAAAAATAATAAAACTTTATTCCTTCAAAAAAAGTACAAAATACAAATTTATAGGAAGAGGTTCCCCGTTGTAAAGTGATAATATAATACAAATTACACAAAAAAAAAAACAACCAGACGGTATGAGTGTTTGGGCTATGAGAACAAGATTTACAATAATAAAATAATAATATCAGATAAATGATTGATACCAAAATATAAAATATATATAATTAAATAAAAAACCCGATTACAAAACAGTAATAAAAGAAAACAGTACAATTATAAGCTACTATTCGCTCAAAACAAATGAACGAAGTTTCAATAAACTTATTACAAAACTAGTCAGCAATTTAGCAGTACTAAATGATAAGTTATCGAGCTTAAACACAAGATAGTTAAGAGTTAAGTTTTCTAATTCAGTAGGCTTTAAACTGGCATAAACAGGGCACTCTATAAGAATATATTCTAACGTTTCCAATCTGTGTTGATTAGAAAGTGTGCATAGTTCAGATGGATTGATTGAGTATGAAACGCCGTTGATAGTGAATTTTAGACAGTATTTATTGCTAAGGCGTAGCTGGGAAATAATTTTAATAATATATATAGGTATGCGTCTGAAATTTCAAATATTCCGCGGTATGTTTAGTTATATTGAAATTTTTATACAACAAAGGTGTTGAAGATGCCATAACTAAAGCCAAATCTTTTTGATAAAGCATTTCTTTATATTTATCTAATATAGTGGGAATTCGTTTCTTAAGATGAAAATATCTAAGATTATCAAGAACATCGGCACAGTCTATACCTACTAACAAGCATTTCTCTAAATTTCTAAATTTGAGTAACCAGTTGTAGCGTGTATCAATATTCAAAAATTGTTGACATATACTCAACAACATAGCTAGCCAATATTCAACCATTAAAGCCGATTTGGCTAATATTGGGATATTATCTTGTACTGATTGGGAACTAAAATAAAATCATAACTTTAGAGTTATTTAGACGTCCTGCAAAGTCTAGGCACGCTGTGCGTTAATACGGCAGAGTGTTCGGCGAAATTTTTCCTAATAATTGACTATACCATTACCATGCTCTAGTGTATGATGACTAACTTTCACTTGTATTTGGCTAATAATTAGTAAATCAGTGGTTTTTTGGATTTTTCACTATGTTGCGTTCGGCGCTCGAGGTCCAAAACTTGGATTATTCATTCTACCAACATCATAAACAATTCAATAAGCAATCAGAATGATCTAATTTGACGCAACGTGATTCACAACTAATCAAAAAGAAATTAATGTACAACTCTTACAAATGCAATTTAAAAGAAGAGTCAAAGAGGGCAGTTCGAAAATTTCTGCATGAAACTGGTGAAGTTAACAGTGAACTAGTCCGTTATAAAACCTGGCCTTACGCACGGCAAAGCATGCATAAAAATGAACGGACAAAAAATTAATAGAATTTCGCAGGTAAATAACTAAATGCAATTTTATAACACCTATTTGATATCAGCAAATTCAACTGCTTTTGTCTCCATTGTTTTTATTAATTAATAAAATTAATTTGTAATTTAAATTAATAAATAATTTGACATACCTGATGTTACAATAACTGTTAAAAATTTTGTGTAAATTCATATACACACAACTAACACAATTGTTTCTGGTTATGCCCGTTTTGAACTTGTAAGATATTGGCAGAAGTTATGATACGTTCACGTAAATTTTCAAAAGTGTCCAATTCAGTGCAATGCATTTGATATTTTAAATATCCTCGCATAAAATAGTCCAAAGGATTTAAGTCAGGAGATAGTGGCGGCCATGGTGCCGGTCCTCCTCGTCCAATCCATTGTACCCCTTGAACTTCATTAAAGTACACCCAAACATTACGTCGAAAATAAAAGTGGGGGGAGTAGAATCCCAAAACCACATTTGAAGTCGAACAGCTAAGGGCATATCTTTCAGAAATCCAGGCAGATGATTTGCTATTGAATCCCATCCATTCGGTTTAGTAATATGAATGGTCCAATCAAACGATCATTGGCAGTCGTTTCCCAAACATTTAGGGAAAGGCGGTCTTGGAAACGATGCCATGTAACAATATAATAAAATAAATCCTCAATTAACACATCAACTGTAAAGCTGGGAATTTGAGCATTTTGTTGCAGCAACCATTCACAAAATCTAATTCGTAAGGGACAATCCTTTTGTTTTGTTACCGAAGCTCACCTACTTTGTTAGTTTGTTAATTATGTTCCTGTTTCCTAACATGCGTTAGAATTTATAATTTTATTTATAATTTTTGTAATACCTTTATTTTGATGTTTTTGATTCCCGACACCTTCTAGAGACCATGAAACTTCTAAAATCCTAAAAATATACAGGGTGTAACTAAATAAGTGTAAAACATTTAAGGGGTGATTCCTCATCGAAAAGATAGGATCTTTCATATAAAGAAACTTCATTGGAGCATCCCTTGTTAAGATACAGCCCCTTAAAGGGGGTACATAAAATGTGTTTAACAATTTTTTTACAAGCACTAAACAAGTTACAATATTGAAATTAACCTGACATTTTCTACTACCAAAAAGACACTTAGCCAGTAATTTATTTGGTTTACCCCAACCTTGTAAGGGGTGGAAAACGCAACCCCTAAAATTTATTTCCAACGGAACTTTTGTCTTATTATTTGTTTACCATTTAAAAATTTATTTCCGATAGCCTGTTTCATTCTAAAAAATGTCTCTTGAATTTTTGCCCAAAATAAACCAGTTCGCAGCAGAAAATTATTTTAGGAACAACTACAGAGATACATCGTCATAAATGTGAACTGGACTTACTGTTATTTTTTAGTTACTACCTGCAATAAATGATTAAAGGGGAATAATCAAAATTAATTTATTAATAACAAAACATACAACATGTAGAAATCATAGTAAATGTTCAATATGTCTACCTTCAGACATTACGCATGCGTCTAGACGTCGGCGCATTGAGCCACGTATTCGCTTCAAATAATTTTTTGCTGCGAACTGGTGTATTTTGGGCAAAAAATTCAAGAGAAATTTTTTTTTAGAATGAAACAGGCTATCGGAAATAAATTTTTAAATGGTAAACAAATAATAAGACAAAAAGTTACGTTGGAAATAAATTTTAGGGGTTGCGTTTTCCACCCTTTACAACCATGGGGTAAACCAAATAAATTACTGGCTAAGTGTCTTTTGGTAGTAGAAAATATCAGGTTAATTTCAATATTGTAACTTATTCAGTGCTTGTGAAAATAATTGTTAAACAAATTTTATGTACCCCCTTTAAGGGCTGTATCTTAACAAGGGATGCTCCAATGAAGTTTCTTTATATGAAAGATCCTATCTTTTTTTCGATGAGGAATCACCCCCTTAAATGTTTTACACTTATTTAGTTACACCCTGTATATAAGCGGGTTGATTTTACCGCCACAGTCAGTTAATATTGAGAAGCCGAACGTGAGTGGCAAACGTCAAAGTAAAGCATTGACAGTTGTGAAATTTATTTGAAGAATATTTCTCGTGTAATCAATAGTGAATCTCGTGTATGATACGCCACACTGTTGATTGGAACATTCCTTGTACTTATTGTGTGATTTGTCTGGTACTTCGGAGATTTTCTTCAAAAATCTCTAAAATGTGTTCCTCAGCTGCTGCAATACGCCGCGGACGTCTTGGATCTCCATCTTTTCCACGATTCAAATTTCCCGTGTCGCACCAGCATTGCACTACCGCGGTAGAGTAGCTGCTTTTGTCACATGTCGGAAAATCATTCTGTGTGCAGACGAGAAGCTGCTAAAGCATTTTGTCTTACTTCGTCATAAAACGATATCCATCAACTCCGAGTTGCTATACACGTAAGTCATTTTTGATACTTGAAAAACTAATGTGAAAACTAACGTAAACCCTTAATAGTACAATCGGATTTCAGTATTCGGATTCCTCCGTTCCGATAACGCTAGAGACTACAGCGATGTAAAAGTTGAAAATACTGCAACTTTTTTTCTTGGATACTATAAGGATTTTACAAAAAATAAGATATTGCCTCCATTTTTCATAACGCATCTATTTTTTTGGATAAGTTTCGAATCACCCTGTATATGGTTTAAAACTGTAAGGCGATTCTTCGAACGAAAAAAAAGGAACAATTCGACTTTTTCACGGAGAACTGTTTTCTGATGAATTAGCGCTGCATTCAAAGAAACAATTTTTCACCTAATTAAAAATATAAATTTTAAATGAACGAATCAAGTTTTAATTTCATAATCGCTTTTGTCTTAAACTTACAGCATTCCCAACTTCCGAAGCGACCTTTCTTTAATATCTCGTTAAGGCGTAATTTATGCATAAAAATCTAGGGACTTATTAAAGAGTTCAAGTCGAGATATGAAGTCAAACACCAAGCGTTCGAAGCCGCGTTTTAAAAACTTGGGACATTCGTTCGAACCAATTTATTAAAATCAAGACCACAGATCCGTAATCCAGGCACATAATATATTAATGTCCTTTTCCACTGTGTACACCCGAGGCCCTGTCGAAAAGAGAGGAATCTGATATGCATTTACAGACGGCGCAGCTCCACAAACGACGGATCCATAAAGTAATCAAAATCCGACATCTGTATAATTTAAGATATAATTCCTCAATATCGGAAGAGCGGCCGCTTTTTTATATTCCCTTCCAACTTTGAACTTTTAAAGTCGGAACTTATAAAAAAGCTTTATTACTTTTCTGTGAGGGAATTGAGCTTTATATAAAATGCAAACACACGTACTACTGAAATTTTCACGGGAATGACTCCAACTTTACAGTTCATTGCTGCAAAATTTCGCCAATACATGAACTTCTCCTTCCCCTGAGAGGGGGAAATCTTTAGCGTGTGTATTGTGTCACAGAACTCCTTTGACATAACATTCTTCGGCTTCGTTAGAGGGCATTCGGGCGTGTTGGCTGCCTCAATTAGAAATGCCTGGAAGAGTAATGTAGAACCAGGAAAAGATTTTATGGAGATTATAATGGTCTCATATATGAATATATCGTTCCAAGACCTTGGGGTATTTATATAGCTCTTGGCGGCAACTTTGGAGTCTGTGATTTTCAGAGCATCTCTAACAAAAATTGACTTATTTTCTTTTCGCAAATAAATCGTTCAATATCTTACTACTGCTGCTGGTACTGTAATCTTTCTGATTAAGCTGTCTAAGATGTATAGACTGCATAATGAAGTAATAAACGAAGTACTTGACATCTTAATTGATCTGCTTTTGATTTTCAAATCACTTTGAAGCCAAGGAGCTTCGAAATAGACTCATTTTATAGTTATGTATGCATTCTTATATTTTTTGTAGGCAAGGCTTATTTTAGATTAATGTCTGTTACTAAAATCTTAACAATTAAGCAAGTCCATAAAAAGATACTCTCAGGATTACTATCACACATTTTATAGTCTCCACTAGTAATAAATCATGACTATATTTGGGTGGAGAATACTGCAAAACAATTTGATTAGCAGTTAAGACGAATTCCATCCAGCAAAACAGTTTCATAATTTTCAGGTTGTATAACAATTATGTTTTATTGTCGTATTATTAATGCTTTCGAAATACTTTGTTTTATTATAGCGGCAAATACCATCGTTTTGTTGTAAGCAACTGAAATATTTCATAATTCTATCACAAGAACATTTTGGCAGCTAACTATAACTATTTTATAAATATTTCCGTGACAAACTTATATAACATTTTAACTAATAAAATATAGTTATTATTTAATATTACCAATTGTAAAACAGAAGTAGTAATACTTATTACAATTACAACAAAAAAACGTTTATTTTGACGCAAAATTTAATGAACAAGTAATTCTATAAAACAAACTTGAAACACCAAAATGTCTCGATCTTGTTTTGTTTGTCATAGCAAACGGTAGAAGTCTAGTGTTACATCTTGTTTAAGCTTTCACATTCATTGTATAAACATAAACATGTCAGGTTTATGCCAGTGGATAATATTCAAAAGAAGTGGGGCAGTTAGATAAAAAGTTAAGAAATGTTATCAAAAAAAAACATAAAAAACTCTTAAAATACCATATAGAATATTGTCTTCTAAAGGAATACCAAAAATGATATCGAAATTCGGTATAGGAAGTTTATTTAATATCACATAAAGTTTCCCGTGTAAATCCCTATTTTGATCACGTCAGAAAAGTGCACTGTATAATGAATTAAACATAGGATATTATAAAAAATAATTTGCCCTGTTGTTTTGTTGCTATTATATGACTGACAATATAATCTGCTTCATAACTCAATTATAAAACATTTAAAGAATTATTGACAGATTTGTATATTTTTCAGTTTTTGGATTCTCCTTTTATTTCTAAACATATTTTATAAACCATGTTCTATACATATCATTAATCATTTTTGAGATAACTCAAAAATATTTAAATAATCTTGGGAATGATACAAAAACATAGCTATGCTCAAATTGCCGCCCATTTTAATTTTGACACATTTCATATCTCCTTAAAAGTTCTTAACGACTTCTTCCTTATAACTTCTGGACTTGTTTGCAAGAAGTAAGCACAAGTTATATTATTTTGTAAATCTTCAAGGTACATAAATAAAGTCTAAAATTTATTTACTGGTAGTTAAACTGCCACACATGTATATTGAACAGTTTTTGTTTTGATGTGTAACTAATGCCTACCGCATACATTTAAGAATATGGAAAATTAACTAAATTAGGAATAAATTGTTGAATCATAAACCGCTAATGATAGGTATAGAACATAATTAATAAAATATATTAAGAAAGAAATGGAGAATTCAAAAACTAAAAAATATGTAGTAGGTAGGTACCTATGATGTTCCATTTAAAAAATTAAAGTTCTGCAACATACCATGTTTGTGAGACATCTTGTATATTTGAAAGTAAACTGGTTAAAATCACCTTTTTGAAAAATAATTTTTTTGTTATACAGGGTGTTAATTAAATCTGTGCACAAACTTTAAGCGGTTAATCTATGATTGATTTTAAGACAAAAAGTTCATATAAACATGGGTCCGCAACAGCTTTGTTTTACAGGGCGTTAAAGTTTGAAAAGAATCTAATTTTTGGATCTATTTTCTGAGTAGTTAGAGCTATTTAGTTGAAACTTGGCACACCGTAATAGGTATTTAGAGACTACATTTTGCGGGTATAAAATTATTTTTAATTTAGCCATGAACGCAGATATGGCACTCCAACGATTTTTTCAAAATTCGGAAGCTCTGTCGATTGAACCAATTAAAATTTCGCAAAAAATGTCTCTTGGTCGTTTTTGATACGACGAACCGTTTCGAAAAAATTTCTTAATTTCACTCTTATGCACGCAATTTAAGTTAGTTGGTGACCCATGTTTATATGAACTTTTTGTCTTAAATTCAATCATAGATTAAGCCCTTAAAGTTGGTGCACATACTTAATTAACACCCTATATATAATTTTTTTTTCTATTTTACAGTTTCCAAGATAATCCATGTCAAAATAGCATTGGGGCACTCTTATTGAAACAAGTCGGTCAGTGGTCGCACGGTTTAGGGCGTCAGTACTTGAATCGAGGTGACTAGATCGGTGTTGGTTCGCGCCCAGCTGCCGGTAGACCGTATATAACCTATATTCGTGGAGATGATTGGCACCCTCTCTGCGGGTATGGTAGGGTGGAAGAATGTTGGCTTGCGTGAATGTGTGAGATTGATACCGGTTGATGTTTGACTACCCCCCTAATTAGTGAGGTTTTCCAGGTTTCCCTCATTCCTGCACTGGGCCAGCTTAATAATAATATGCCGCCCCCTCTCCCGTACAAGTCTCCGTCTTCTGGGCTAATCCCTGTAATTAGAATGAGGGGTAGAGATATTATAATTATTATAAGTACACACAATATTAATTATACAAATAAGATATCTTAGTGGAAAGAAAAATATTTTGTTTTGTAGAAAAGAAGAAACAAATTTTAAATATATATACAAACAATGGAACAACGATTACATCAGTTCTTTTATCAGATTATTGGATATACAATATGGTTTAGTCATTCTTAAAGTTTGTTTACATTTGCGTGTACGTAACATTTTTGGGATATTTTTAATTGAAGCATTGCGCCAATAATAACTGTTTAAATATGTATTGAAGAATCGTACTCATTCGCCTGGACATAAATAAGAGTATTGAAAAAAAAATTACTACGTATGTAAATTCCAATTAGAAAATGTTACATCGGCAGCTGATTTACTTTTTCTACGTACAGATGACATTTAAATTTACTGATCTAATATAAAAGTAGTTATCACGTAACAACAACTTTTAACATAACTGAGTTGTTGAAATAATAAGTAGCTACTGTAATTTCTTTATATTTTAAAATAAAAGCTTGGTTTGTACCTAATATATCTCCATACGCGCAAGTAAGTAAAACAGACAAAAAGTGCATTTCATCAAGCACATAAAAGCAACAAAAAGTGTATTTCAGAATAACAAAAATAAGAACTATTGTGTTTTGTAATTTCAGTTAGTTCGCCTACTTGAGAGAAACTCTAGTAAGAGCATTTTAAATGGAAAATGCAAATTTAATATTTATAGATACCTTCATTGTATTTTCAGAGAATTTATACCTGCACTAAGCCTTTATTGCTTTTTAGTAATTGCATTTGGGACTCCTCCATAATTTAGAATTACTTTAAATTAATAAAACTATTTGAAGTTTCATGATTTGGTATTTTGTGACAAGATAATTAAAACTTGTGTTATCAATTTATATTGAATCCATAGTAACTTAATTTTTCATGCAAAGACTTTAAAATTTAAAATATTTTTCCTTTCATTATGCACTTCAAAGTACCTGGATCTGCAACACCGTTAATTAATATCTATTCGCGTATAAATTTTGATATTTTTACTTTTACTTTAATTTAATTTACTTTGTATATCAAAAATGCCACGTCAATGGGAATTTTTGAATTTTAGCTCGTTAGGAAAAGCATTATAATTTTTGCCTTCAATAGTTATTTATGCAACAAGTACAAAAAGTATGTGTTTATTGCACGCGACGTGAAATTGTCGAACACGTTGAGTGCAATAAACAGTTTTTGTACGAGTTGCATACAATATTTTTTCTACGTTCATGCAAAAACCAAAAAATGTTTTATTTGGATGACACTAACTCTAGGAAAATATGACGTCGATTTGAACGTTTATATTTGTCATGATGACAAAACGCTGTAGAAGAATGACAGAATGAAAAAACAAGCAAATTAAATTTCGACAAAATTTTATTATCGACCGAATAGTCTCCCTCTAACTTTACACGACGATTCCAACGTTGATCCCACGATTGGAAGCACTCTTCGTAGTCTTTCGCAGTTAACCCGTTCCGCACCACGGTTACAGCTTCTTTGACCGCCTGTACGCCGTCATGATGAGTTCCCTTGACGTGCTACTCCATCTTGGAAATAAAAAACCGCAGGGGGGGATATCGGAGCTATAGGGTGGGTGCGGCAACGTTGGAATGCCGTTTTTTTTACCAAAAACTCTTGCACAATGGACGAGGAATGGGCTGGCGCGTTGTCGTGGTGCAAGATCCAGCCGTTCTCGGCGAGTTCGGGTCGCACACGGACACAGTATACTAAGCAATCAGTACGGAATTTTAGACAATTTATGAATGAAATACGTCTGGCAGTTTTTAAATACCCCCATTCTAGAAAAAGTCGTCAAGAATATGGTGGATTGCACAGAACATAAGAAAAAATAGCTAATAATTTGGCGTAAACATAACCAAAGTTGTTTCTTAGTTATAATATTTTATATTAACTCTTAATTAACTGTTGTAATCCAGTGTAGTTTCATGTAAATTGAGCTATAGATTAAGACATTATAGTAATAACTGTCAGTCGCCAACAACATGGCGGATTTTTGGAAGACGCGGGAAAGCTGAATTTCCCTACTGATTGCTTAGTATACTGTGCACACGGATATCCTCGCTTTCATTGGCCGCTCTCCACCTTTTTCCATCCACTGCTGACTTTGTTTACGGGTCTTGGGGTCATACACAAATATCCCGATCTCATCTCAGTCTTTACCGTCGCTCCGAATGCGGGGCAACAAATCCTCCCAGATCGATTTTCGCATGTCTTTCTATTCAGGGGGGAGAACTTTTGACACCGTTTTTGCGCAAATCTTTCTCATATTCAAAGTTTCGTGTAACATTTTGCGAATGGTTTATTTGTTGACGTTTAACTCGTCTGACAATGCACGAATGCTTAGGCGCCCGTCAGACGTGATCAGTGCACGCAAATGGTCAACATTCGCGTCAGTACGAGAGGTGACGGGATCTCCTTCACGTGAATCGTCTTCTACCGATTCACGCCCCTCCTTGAACCGCTTTGCCCATTCAAACACGCGCGTTTTCGACATGCACTCGTCTCCATATACCACCTGAAATTTTCCATGGATTTTCGAGGGTTTTTCGCCAGATTTTACTAATAATTTTATCACAACACGTTACTTGTAATTTGAGTCACTCATTTTCACGACGCCACTAAAAAAGTTACTTGCAAAAAATACACATAAAACACAACACAAACGTGCTATTGACTTCAACCTTGGACTGAAACTAAAAGGGAGGTCCCCCTCTCTCTAGAAAAACGTTGATAAACGATACAGTGTTGCTAGTTTCCGAGTTCTAACTAAATTCCCGGAACTTAACTGCCACCATAAATGCTCTACAAAAATTAAGTAAATAGTATAATTTGAGGTTTGAACATATTCAAGGACTTCGAAGCACTATATCTAAATAAAACCCATAGCTAAAACTTTGGTATCATTCCAAAAAATGTAACAAACGAATGATAATTGGACATTTGGCGAAGACGTGTCCCAATTACGTTACCATTAAAAGATGCGAGGAGAAAGACATTTAACAATCTACACAACTGTGCTCTCCCTAAGCCATAACGCCCCAATAAAACTTTTTATGTGCCCCATAAATCTAGCCATAATATTTTAAGCTGAGCATTTTACGCCCTAGCCCAATTTATACGAAATTAAGCCGCGCTTAGGCATTACTTTGATTTTAATTATTATTCGCGCATTCCGTCCAAACGGGGAGCGACAGGGTGGACGGGCGATTTCGGAGCCTATTATTTTATTAATAGAGAGGAAACGGCGCGTTTGCGGGCTGTTACCGACGTCGGGAGGGTCCGTCCGTCGCGACGTATGTGCGCGCCCCACATTGGACGCCTAATTAAGTGTAAAGCCCGTATCAAAGGGTGCGTTGAGTCGGAGTAAAGTCCGCTTCTGGTTATTTTGCTTACGCGTACCTACATCGCTCGGCTAGCCCTCCCTTATGCGGTCTGGTACTTGTAAGCCCCGTGCCCTTGCTTTGAAGCGCTCTACCCACGTAAGCGTTTTCATTGCAACTCGTTCATTTTATATTTTATTATTACGGCCAGATTTATACGAATGGGGGAGCTTCGATCTGGTTTCAATCTGCTAATTGTGCACAAAGGGAACCGGTAGAGTGAAGGGAAATTTCAGTGAAAGAAGGAAATTGGAAAACTACGAGTAAGTGCAAAAAACGAATAGATTTATATTGGAATAAATGTTTCTGATCCAAATTGGAAAACCGATTGATGGTACAATTCTCTATTTGGAAAAAATGGGTCTCATCTTCGACAGAAGTAAAACACCAATAAGTTTGTTTTTAGATTTGACTAATACATTTCACACACTGAAAAAATTGAGTTAAAAATGAGTGAGTTTGTTACACCATTTCTTATTTTTTTATTTTTATTTTATAAAGTTTGCGATGCAAATAGGTTAAAACACCAAAACAGTAACCATAATTGCAATACGAAGTACATAGTCTGCTTACAAGTGACATAATATAAATACGTTACTCTACTATAACTATATTACTAGATGAACAGTACATTAATAATTAATACGTTTAATGTTACGTTTAAAACGACTTATGGAGCTATTAAAAATATCAATATTTGAACAGTATCTGTCGTAATTCCTACATATTCGATGAAATGGCGAATTTAGCCCTAAGTTGGTTCTACTATGGTCAATATAAAAAAGAGACAAAACACGTGTTTCCCTAACTGGTACATGAAAAGGTAAGATGGACAACAACTGGGGAGAATCTATCAAATTATTTAGTAACATATAAAAATATCAGGTCCGCCTAAAACCTACGGGATTCTAAAGGTATTAAGTCAAATAATAAACTAGTATACGAAATATTGCGAACGTTATACAGTCCATGAATCCTGTAATTGAGAAATTTAACAAACTTATTTTGAATTCTTTCAAGATGAAATATATGTGCATCGTAATAAGTACTCCATATGACACAAAGATATTTACAAAATTGTAATGAGCTTCCAATGTCATTAATGTAGACCAAGAAAAACAGTGGGCCAAGATGAAACCCCTGAGGAACTCCTGAAGTGATACAAAGCGCTTTAGAACAATAACCATTAACGGTGACAATTTGGATTCCATTAAATAAATATGGCGATATTCAACGTAAAAGATTACTACAAACACCCATTTTTAGTAATTTAGCCATTAATATGTTATGAATTAATAAACTGGTATCAATCGATCTTTTTGGAAAAAAAACATGTTGTTCAATTATTATAGATGTCTTAAGGCTTCCGATAAGTACATCATACATAAGTGATTCCAAAACTTTAGTAAAAATACATAATTTACTAATAGCAAGATAACTTGATACAAGTGTTTTGTCTCCTGTATTCTTAGATAGAAACAACAAAATAAGTTTTCCAGATAGGCGGAATTATGCCAGATTTAAAAGTCTTTTTAAATAATATGGTGAGAGGAATATGCAGGCAATACGAGCACTTCTTTACTAAAAATTAAGGTATATTATCAGGTCCAGCTCTATTGTTTTCATCAAGTGCATTTAATTAATTGAGAACTTGGTTCTGTTTACAAAATTATCACTTTGTTGGTTATACGGTTCATAGACACTCCTAAAATATGAAGAAAATAGCTCACAAATATCCGTACCACAAGATGCACTTCAAGTCAAAAAACATTAAATTAGGAATGCTCCTGTCACGCTAACAATTAGAAACAAAGGTCCAGAATCTCTAACCATTGTACTGCATATCCCCTTCTATAAATCTTATCTATTATAATCACGCCTAATCGAGAATTTGCTTTTTCGTCTAAAATAATTAAATTTCATATCATTATAATCTTTATGGAAAATTTTCCATTTCTTCTGATATTTATTTTTGTCTTTTATAAGGTTTATGGTGTTATTTGAAAAATATATAGGAGACTCTTTGTTTTCGTTTTTTAGTTTAGGAACGTGCCGGGATATTACGTCATTTAATTTATCATAAAATAATTCAACAGGCTCAAACAAATTATTACTACTTAATGAGACATTCCAATCAGTTTCATTAAGACTATTTATTATTTTTTTTATATTTTTTCAGGTATTAACAACATTGTGTGAAACTAACTACTCTGTGGGCTAAAGCCCCAACCAGCGTTGAATTACACCCACAATATCTACCCATATATTCTTTATATTTCCCACTGTCAGAAGAGACTCTACACTCTATAGAGTGTTTTCATTAAACCAGGTTAGTAAATTTAGATAGATTAATTTCTTTAGATAATTATTGAATAGAGCTTTGTCTGTGGAATTGTTCATTAGCATACCTAGATGTTTGGTATCAGAGAACATACATATGACTTCATTCGTAGGAATTGTAGGAGATTTGATATATATTAGCTTAAAATACGTTTCTAAAACAGTAAAAAATATTTATTATGTTCAAATAATTAGATTTTCTAAAATTAAAAAATTGACAGTTCTTATTATCGGATCGGTCAGTCGTCGCGCGGTTTAAGGCGTCAGTACTTGAATCGAGGTGACTACATCGGAGTTGGTTCGCGCCCAGCTGCCGGTAGACCGTATATAAGCTATATTCGTAGAGTGGATTGGCACCCTCTCTGCGGGTATGGTAGGGTGGAATAATATTAGCTTGGGTCAATGTGAGAGATTGATACCGGTTGATATTTGACTACCCTCCTAATTAATGAGGTTTTCCAGGTTTCCCTCATTCCTGCACTGAATAGTGGTTAGGGCCTACCAACGTAAGTCGTTCCTGGGCGCAAATGCGGCCTGCTTAATAATAATATGCCGCCCCCTCTCCCGCACAAGTCTCCGACTTCTGGGCTAATCCCTGTGATTAGAATGAGGGGTAGAGATATTATTATTATTATTATTATTATTATTAACCTGTAATATACTAAATTTTGGACATGTAAAGCAAAATCCACAGAAGGATAATGCGCACCTTCCCAGACTAGTGAAAAGCAGACCTTAGTAAGAGAATTTACATGAAAGATTATTACACAAAGTGAAGTCCAAATTTGTATTATTAATATTACCGGCTGAATTAAACTGCATAAGTTTGCAATGAGAAAATATATCTATCAAATCGGAAGATTGTGTATCACCTTTAGTAGGTACAAAATAGAGATCATTTTCACTTTTTTTATCCAAACAATATTTGATAAGTTGAAATCGCCACAAATTAAAATGATATAGTTTCCAGCTCCATCTAAGATAACTTGCAAATTGTTAGTAAATGCAACCTTAGCATATTCGTCATCTGGAGGAAGATAAACACAGCAGAGGTGGACTATTTTATTTCCTTCTACAGGAACAGTTACCCATATATCCTCCGCTTCACTTTGCCACTGAGAACGAAGACTAGCAGGGAATGTAGACCGAATCGCAAGTGATACTCCACCACCATCTAATTTCCTTGAACTTGCTGTTTTAGGATATCTTCGCTACACATTGGAATTAGTACAGTCAAAAAGTTCATTATTAAATACACTTTGATTCAACCAAGTTTCTGTTATAAAAAATATATATGCATTAATGTTTATAACACACTGCTTATAAGATATAAGAGAAACTATCATCACAAAGCATTTTCCGATACCTACAAGTAATTATGTTGCTTTCTTGCAACAATATTTAACTTGTTATAGATACCAGAACATAATGTTACTACTCCGTGTTATTATTGTAATATGACCTCTTCTAAATTGTCGTGTTCGTCACCGTTCACCATCGACATGAAACTAGAAAGAATATACTACGTGTCGTCTTTCCTTGTTACGTTTTTATATCACCCTACATCATCGCATTGTGGTTTTACACGTGATGAAGCAAGTGCAAGTTAATATTAGAATATAAAAAATGGAATATGGAATGTGTAGAAAATTTACAGAATTCGTAGAAATTCGGCAATATGGTAGAAGTGTTTAGAGGTATGTTTTAAATTTTAATTCAATTTTTCACATACATACATAGGTAAGTATAATACAAACACATTTAAAAACATTTAGATTTTCAAATATATAGGTATTTAATAAAAAGAAGTACTGGCTTTTTTTTCAAATTATATAATAACTGTAATGACTTTATTAATGCAAGAATTTGGTAGGTATGCTTTGTTTTTAATTTTTTCAAAAAGGTAGTACATACACAGAGTCTAGCCCGAGAACAACCAGGACACTTTATATCAAGTATAAATTTTATTAATAAGCATATATGTCTAAAGAAAATGTTTTAATGTGATCTTTTTCCTACTACAGGGAAATACACAAACAGGCATAAACATTTAAAATTACATAAATATAATTTTTTTAAGTAGTTGTTTTAGAGTATATCGAATGCAACATTTAATTAAAGTGAATACCGACGCGTACTTTTTATACCACCAATAAATATAAATAACTTTAGACAATTTCTTGTTAACTATAGCACTAATATTGAAATGCAATACATCTTTTCCTATCTCATTAAATATATATTTCGATATTCCACAAAAACCAACCTCAAAGAACAATGGTAACCTTATTTTATATATCTAGTGCCCATCCTAATGATACATCTTCTCTTTTGTAGAAACGCCAAAGCGAAGAGGTTATGAAATTTGCGATAGAAGAGCGAGAGAATTTTTACTTCCTTTTGTGCCATCCTGACAAGATTAGTTCGGATAAAATTAATCCATCACTTCAACTTTCCTTCAAACATATCTTAATGAACAATCTAATTGCAATTTCTTGGTATTACTAAAGAAAGGGGGCAGTCCGATGTAAGTTTACTTAAAGGCTTTGTTTACGAATATTTTGGTTCCACAGCACTTGACAGGGTGATTCACACTTATCAAAAAAAAATGGTAATAGATGCGTCATGAAAAATGGAGTCAATATCGTAAAAAAATGTATGTAAAATCCTCCTAGTTTCCGAGAAAAAATTATTGAAGTTGAAGTTGTAGTTCTTTTAATTCTTACATCGCTGGGCTCATGTAGTCTCTAGCGTCATTGGAATGCAGGCGCTTCCGAATACTGAAATCCGGTTATAGTATTGACGACAGTGTTTACATTAGTTTTTTAAGTGTGAAAAATAGCTTACAGGTATAGTATACTCGGAGATGATAGATATCGTTTTAATGTATAGCGAATTAAGACAAAACATTGAAGCAGCTTCTCGTTTGTATGCAAAACGATTTCTCGGTAGACATGTGTCCAATGCATCTATTTTTAACGCGAAAGTGCAACGTGAACGTAATACGGGAAATTTGCAGTCGAATCGTGGAAGAGATGAAGGTCCAGAGCGTCCACAGCGTTTTGCAGCAGCTAAGGAACAGAATCCCCAAATAATTACCAGGCAAATCGCTCAACAAGTACAAGGAATGTCTTAATCAACTATGTGGTATATCAGACACGAGGCTCAATTATATCCGTACCATATACCGTATGTCCAATCAGTAATACCAAGGGATTATCACTTACGAAATAGATTTTGCGAATGGTTGCTGCAGCAAAGTGCTCAAAATCCCAGATTTACAGCTGACGTTTTAGTCCCACTCAGAATGTGGTTCTTGCACGATTATGCTCTTCCCCATTTTCGATAAAATGTTCGAGAGTACTTTAATGAAGTTTAGGTGGTACGATATATTGGACGACCGGTACCAAGATCGCTACGATCTGCTGACTAAAATCATTTGGACTTTTATTGTGGGGGATATTTAAATAGTGAAGTATATCACACCAAAGTGGACACTAGTGATGATTTATGAGAATGCATCAACGTATCCTATCTGCTGCCATTTATGAGTTCAAAAATGACAAAAACCAAAAACATTTGTGTTATTTCGTAGAAACGGAGTAAGATGGGTCCAAATGTTCTTACACGTCGGTGGACAAAATTTTGAATAGTTGTTTTAAATCAAGTAGGTATGTCAAGTTATTGTATTAATTAAAACCACAAATTAATTCTATTAATAATGAATAACAATAAGGGCAAAGGCAGTTAAATTTGCTTATATAAAATAGGTATAATAAAATTTTATTTAATCATTTCTTTGGAAAAAATTTTCAATTTCTTGTACGTTTATTTTTATTACATTTTGCCGCTGTATCAGTCGCCAACTGATTGTATTGGCTTCTTCAATGTCAGGGTTTACAGTGAATCGGTTTCCAGTGCTGTGCAGAAGTGTATTTTTAAATTATTTTCGAACTGAACCTTTTTGGTTTTTTTTACAAAATTGTATTTGTACATAATTTTTTTTTTGATGCCTAACTTTTTCTATAAATTATTTTTTCTGTTTTTCGTTTCAATTTAGTACCATGTTCTAGGAACACTGTCTAATTGTACAATTTCAAAATCTTTGTACGACATAATATTTTGATATATGACTGCTATCCATAAGGAAACGACGATTTTTTTTTGGAATCATTTTAATTTAGTTATGATGCAATAAGACTTTATATTAACAAAAGTAAATGAAGCGAGATATTTTAGAATATATTGTATACACAGTATATTTCATAATTTAAAAATTAATAAAATAGTTATATAGCACATTATATATATTGTTACGAAAGCTCACCTACATTTTTAGTTGGTTAATTATGTTCCTGTTTTCGTTAGAATTTATAATTGAAGCTCACCTACCTCGTTAGTTTGTAAATTACGTTTCTGTTCATGTTAGAATTTATAATTTTTGTGATGCCTTTATTTTGACGTTTTCCGGAATATTCCAGGCTATATTCTATTTGTTTCTCGACACGTTCTCAAAGTCTCAGAAACTTCGAGAACTATAGAAACCTATATAAGCAGATCATTTTCGGCCGCTGGGGTCAGTTTGTATTGAACAGCCAAACGCGAGTGACAAACGTCAAAGTAAAGTATTTGACAGTTGTGAATTTTTTTGAAGCAGATTTCTTGTATTTATCAAGAGTGACAATAAATATTATTTGTACGTGACGTGTTTCAACGATAACCTAATTTCGAGGTTACATTGGTGTCAGAAGTGTGACGTTCCGCAAAGAAGACGTTTGGAGTAGACAAGTGAATGCCAGTAACGAGATCAAGAGCGACTGAAATGGAGGAAACATTGAGACAGTTAATGGGAATGATGAAAGATATGAAGGAAGAAATAAAGAAGAGTCAAGACGAAATGGGAGAAAATTTAAAGGAAATGAAAAACAACCAAGATGAAATGAAGACTAACCAAGATGAAATGATGAAAGAAATGAAGGAAGACTTAAAGAAAGAAATTAAGAACAGTCAAGATCAAATGAAAAGTAGCCAGGATGAAATGATGGAAGACTTGAAAAATGAAATTAAAACTAGTCAAGAGGAAGTAAAAAATAGTTTAGAAGAAATGAAAAATAATCAGGAAGAGTTAAGAAACGAAATGAAAACCAGTCTACAAGAAAACAATAAGAAGTTAGAAGAAGCAATTAAAGTTAAACTCAATGAATTTGAGGAAACTGTGGAAGAGGAAATTAATCAATTAAGAAATGAGGTACAAGATAAGGTCCAGGTCGTAGAAGACAATATGACTAAGTTACAAAGTGAAGTCTCAAATCTGAAATCTCAGTTGTCTACAAAAGAGCCCATTAAGACTGAGAGCAGCGTTTTTCCGTCGTCAAGAGTGAAGGCACCAACATTTGATGGAAAAGTGTCATGGAGCACTTACCTTAAACAATTTGAAGCAGCTGCCTTGGCAAATAATTGGTCAGAAGAAGAAAAGGCTACATCACTAATAGTTGCCCTACGAGGTGAAGCCATGGAGATATTACGAACGCTAGCCGAGGATCAACAAAGACTATCAAATGCTGAAGAGTGCTTTAGAAATGAGGTATGGCGATGCTCATCTACAACACGTTTACCAGACACAACTAAAGGCCGAAGACAACGCTTCGAAGAAAATCTGCAGCAATTTGAGGCAGATATAGCACGTATGGTGAAGCTAGCCTACCCCACCGCACCGACGGAATTTCAAGAACAGTTAGCAATAAGTAGCTTCATTGATGGCCTGCGAGATTCGGAGATCGGTCAAGCGTTAAGGTTGGCCAGGCATAAAAATATATCTGAAGCTTTGGCCCAGGCGCTAGAAATTGAAGCCGCACGACAAGCTTCCCGAAGTAGTCAAGGCAGAATAAGGCAACTAAGATTTAGGAGAGAAGAACCGCGTGAAGCCGAAGAGGATGACGAAGGATTAATGAAGAGCTTAAGACAATTATCACAAAGAAAAAGTCCGTACCGACTCTACTGTATATAGCAGGAGAAGATCCATCAAGTGTTGGAATTGTGGAGTTGAAGGGCATCTTAGGAATCGATGCCCTAAGAATACATCTAGTCAGGACCAGGAAAACGCCAACTAGTCAGCTTTGAGGGGCGAAAGCTGGCTAGGTGCTACCAAGCCCCACCAACTATTAAGATCAAGGTAACCCGTCTGCAAAATAATGGAACGAGTTTGGTAGTACTAGGGCGTATATGCGGACGGGATTGTGAAATGGTCCTTGATACAGGCTCTAGTCACACCATAGTAAGACCGAACATCGTCGCTCACTGCAGAATACAAAAGCCAGACCGGAATTACATCTTGGAGACAGCAAATGGAGAAGTCATATCAGTGAAGGGCATCCATCTAGCTAGAATAACCCTGGGGCAACCACATTCCAACACAACATCCTAGTAGCAGATATAACCGATGATGTCATTCTTGGACTTGATGTAATGACTCAACATAATTTTGTATTGGACCTTCCACGAAGACTATTGAAGACCAAAGATGAAGAAATCATCATGCAGTTTCCTGAAATCAGAAACCTTCCTATTAGAACTGTGAAAGCGTCAGCAGACATAGAACTTCCAGCAGGTTCAGAACTAGTAATTGAAGCTATTTGTAGCAGTCCTTCGGCAGTTGAAGAAACTGTAATCGTAGAACCAGAACCAGAGAGCAGCCTCTATAGGAAGGGCATATTAACCGGAAAGACATTAACAGATCAAGAAAGGCGAACCTTTGGGAATTTGTCAAACAGTTGCATCGGTGTTCAGCAATATGGAATCATCAACAGCATCTCGAAATATTCAAAAACTACCCGAAGTCCTGCAGACCCTTGTTAACCGATTCAAGTCCCCATTACGAGCTGATGAAGTCCAAAAATTGGAAGATTTGTTGAGGCGCTACCAGGATGTATTCTCGTTAACAGAGGATGACGTCGGAAGGACTAATCTTGTGCAGCACCGCATAAATACCGGCAACACCACTCCAATTAAACAAGCTCCACGACGTATCCCTTTAGCGAAGCAAGAAGAGGTATCGACGATGCTTAGAGACATGCAGCAACAGGGAGTCATCGAACCATCCCAGAGTCCATGGACTTCGCCGGTTGTTCTGGTAAAGAAGAAGGATGGCTCTACCAGATTTTCTGTGGATTATAGAAGACTAAACGATGTCACTAAAAGGACAGTTATCCGTTGCCAAGAATAGACGATACCCTGGATACCCTGTCTGGATCCCAATGGTTTTCCACATTAGACCTGAAAAGTGGCTATTGGCAAGTGCAACTTCACCCAGATGATAAAGAGAAGACAGCGTTTTCCATTGGAACAGGGTTGTGGCACTTCAACGTCATGCCCTTTGGCCTCTGCAACGCACCAGCCACCTTTGAAAGACTTATGGAAACCATTCTACGAGGAATGACCTGGAAAACTTGTCTCGTTTATCTTAACGATATAATAATACTTGGCAAAAACTTTGAAGATCATTTGAAGATTGTCCAAGAAGTTTTTCAAAAATTGAGAGACGCCCGGCTCAAGCTAAGTCCCAAGAAGTGCATGCTCTTTCAAAAGGAAGTCAAGTATTTAGGACACATTATTTCCTCTGACGGAGTGAAGACTGACCCAGAGAAAACTGAAACCGTCTGGAAATGGCCAGTACCGAAAGACAAACATGAATTAAGGAGTTTCCTTGGACTTTGCACTTACTATCGCAAGTTTGTGTAAAATTTCGCCGAGATTGCGAAACCCTTACATCGACTCACAGAAAACAATCAGCCATTTATCTGGACGGAACAATGTCAACAAGCTTTTCAGAGATTAAAAGAAGCTTTGTGTTCTTCTCCGATTCTGTCATATCCCAAGCCTGGAAAGACATTCATCGTTGACACGGATGCTAGTAATATTGGAATTGGAGGAATATTATCACAAATTGAAAATGGGCAAGAAAAAGTGATTTCCTACTTTAGCAAGGTCCTGTCTAAGCAAGAAATGAACTACTGCGTAACCAGAAGAGAGTTGCTTGACATAGTTAAAACTGTGGAGCATTTTCATAAGTATCTCTATGGTCAGTCACTCATCTTGAGGATCGATCATGCTTCTTTGAAGTGGCTACTGCAGTTCAGGAATCCAGAAGGCTAAGTGGCAAGATGGCTTCAACGGTTGCAGGAGTATGACTTCAAAATTGAACACCGTAAAGGATCTAACCATCGTAATGCTGATGCTCTATCCAGAAGACCATGTCCTTCAAATTGTAAACATTGTGTGCGACAAGAAGTGAGGGAAGAAGATGACTTTCTTTGCAGACGAACTACCATCCAGTGTCCAGAGGATTGGGATATTAAAACCATTGCTAAAGAACAAAATGAAGACCCGGATTTTGGACCAATTTTCCAATGGAAGATAAACAACATGGACAGACCCACCTGGCAGGACATCGCTGATAAGTCACCATCTCTAAAAAGTTACTGGGCGTTATGGAATTCTTTAGCCATCGAGAACGGCCTATTAAAAGCGTCTTGGAGAGTCCCGACGGTAAAGAAAAAATTTATCAATCAGTACTGACGCAGAAAAGAATTCTTCAAGCACTGCATAGTGGGGTCGGTGGTGGACATTTTGGAATAAATAAAACTTTGAATAATGTTATAGAGCGATTCTGCTGGCTTGGCAATAGGTTCAACGTGACAGAATTGTGCCAACGTTGTGATATCTGCGCCTCTAGTAAGGAACCCAGAACTCGAAGCCGAGGACAGATGAAGCAGTACAACGTTGGAGCTCCATTCGAGAGAATAGCTATTGACATAGCTGGACCATTTCCTCGTAGCAGCAGTGGAAATCGTTATATTTTAGTAGTGATGGACTACTTCAGTAAATGGCCAGAAATATATCCCTTACCTAATCAAGAAGCAGTCACCGTAGCTGAAGCTTTATTCGAAAATTGGATATGCCGTTATGGGGTGCCCAGAGAGATCCATTCCGATCAAGGACGAAATTTCGAGTCTGAAGTGTTTCAGAAAGTTTGTGAGCTGCTAGGTATTCACAAAACCAGAACTACACCTCTTCACCCGCAATCTGATGGAATGGTGGAAAGATTTAATCGCACCATCGAAAACTTCCTGAGAACGGCCGTCAACGAGAAACAGACCAACTGGGATACCTGCCTTCCTCCATTTTTACTGGCATACCGAGCAGCAATTCATGAGACCACGGGTAAAACACCAGCCAACGTGATTTTCGGCACAGAATTGCGGCTACCCATAGATCTAATTATGAATCGACCGGACGATTATCTCAGCCATCTGAAAGATCGAGTAAAGATGGTACCTAAAGAAGTACGAGAGAAGATAAAAATAGAAAACGACAGAATGAAGACCAGATACGACTTGCGTGCAAACAGCAGCGGGTTTCAAGAGCTTGAGAAAGTGTGGCTCTATAACCCAAAAGAAGCAAGGGTAAATCTCGAAGCTGCAGAAATCGTGGGAAGGCCCTTATACCGTCGTGTCACGATTGAATGACGTAGTATACAGGATCCAAGCCAAGATGAAGATTGTCCACATCGATCGTTTAACACCTTATCAAGAAGGCCATGCGGACAATGGAGTAACCTGATCGGGACGATCAGTTCTAAGAGGGGGGCAATGTTACGAAAGCTCACCTACCTTTTTAGTTGGTTAATTATGTTCCTGTTTTCGTTAGAATTTATAATTGAAACTCACCTACCTCGTTAGTTTGTAAATTACGTTTCTGTTCATGTTAGAATTTATAATTTTTGTGATGCCTTTATTTTGACGTTTTCCGGAATATTCCAGGCTATATTCTATTTGTTTCTCGACACGTTCTCGAAGTCTCAGAAACTTCGAGAACTATAGAAACCTATATAAGCAGATCATTTTCGGCCGCTGGGGTCAGTTTGTATTGAACAGCCAAACGCGAGTGACAAACGTCAAAGTAAAGTATTTGACAGTTGTGAATTTGTTGAAGCAGATTAATTGTATTTATCAAGAGTGACAATAAATATTATTTGTCTACGTGACGTGTTTCAACGATAACCTAATTTCGAGGTTACAATATTTTTTTAATTTAATTAAAGTTAATAAGAACAGTAGGTACATTTGTATAAACATTGTATTATTATCTCTATTGTAACTTTAATGTCATGCATGTACAACAATAACACCAAACAAAATTTATTAAATGCTTTACGGCAAATAACTGTTATCAAGATATTATAAATATAGGTTATATATGACATGGAAAATAAATCATGACACCTACCTAATAACATGTTTAAGGCAATAACTTAAATACTGTTTCACAAAGAGCAAGGCAACTTTGGCCTGCAAATATTTTTTTTATGAACTGGCATAAGTGATGGCTATGAATTTTGGAACGTCCTGAAAATAATAATTAGTGTAATTTATCTTTTTGTGGTGTCGCATCTGAACGTTTTATCTAGAAAACAAGTTTACGATTTTGATACATCCCAATAATAATTAATTAAAAGATATTAATATAAAATAAGTATTTTTATTGTAATTTCAAAAATGGCTGCTATAGTTACAAATACTTACTGAAAAACATATAATTTCAATTTTTTTTTTATTATAGTAACTATAACAGTCATTGTTTAAAACAAATAGCAATTAATATAAATCAATTGATTTCATTTCGAGACGGATAGGAGGCTGTGATAACTAGTTTTAATGTGTTAACTATCTAACTAACTGATAAAAGACGCAAATCAATAGAAATTTCTACACCGTCTTGTAACCCTAACAATATATTTAGTGGTAGTTTTTAATATTCTAAAAAAAGCTTCAGGTTACTATTAAGTCTCTAAAATTGAACACCTTGAGAATTCGAATTCAAAGAAAATAATAATTATATTTTAAAAAATTTGCGAATAAACGGAATATCTTTTTCAAGAATTTCAGATTATCATGACATTATAAACATATTTTTAGTAGTATGTATAGTAGCAGTGAGTAGACGCTAGTTGGTTCGGTCCTGCTAAATTTAAGTTTTTAGTGGTTTTTCCATAGTTGCATTTTTATAGTTTTGGTGCAGTAAGTCTGTCAACGTATTTTACACGACTATTTGAAGTTGCATAGTTGCTACTGTATTGTGGCTCTGAGTTATTTATTATTTTCCTTTTACAATATGGTATTTACCAAGGCTCAGGAAGCAGATATACAAAAAATTACAAAAAACTCTATCTTGGAATGTTTCGCTGATAAGGAATTCATTGATATGTTTGCTACTAAATGTGCTAATGTGGTTGCAAAAAAAATGGAAGATCAAATAACAGCATTAAATTTAAAGTGTACTTATTTGGAAAATGCAGTCCAGGATTTACAAACTCTTAACAATAAGTTATGTAATAAAGTGGATTTTCTGGAGCAGCAAGCTAAAAATTCCGGAATTCGTATATACGGAATCCCTATTAATAAGTCTGATAATCAAAAGAAGATTTATTAAATATAGTTACTGAACAAGTCTTTAACAAATTCCCTGATATTAATTTCACTGCAGATTGTGTTCAAAAGTTTATAGAATAGGAAAAATATAAATAATAAGAATGCAATGCCAATATATGTGAAATTTTCCTCTGATTATTACAGTGCAGCACTTTTGCGTAAGAAGAGAGTTCTAAAAAACTCTAAAATTTTTATCTCGGGTGATCTCACCAAAATGAGATTTGAGCTTTTAAATTCGGCTAAAGAAAAATTTGGAAAAACAAATGTGTGGAGTCTTCAAGGTAAAATTCATGTAAAGAAAAATAACAAAATTCATGTGATTTATACGAGTGAGGACTTGGACAAATTGTTGGAATAATGGTGGGCCGTCCAATGACGTCATTCATTTTGTTACTTCTCCCATAACTTTTTTATTTGTTAGTTAAGTATATACCTATTACATAATTAATTACTGCCTTATTTTATTCTCTATATATACATTATTATAGTCTAGTTTTACTTTTATATATATTTTTTTATTTTACTATACAGTCATAGTGTTATTGTTATTCAGTGAGATTGTACTTCTCAATTTTTTTTTTCTCTTTCTGTTACTATATATATATATTTTTTTTTTTTCATTAATTTGATAAAATATCACGTTTACTGTAATTAATGTTTATTTTAGAATTCTGATATCTACTTCGAATGCATTTAAGTTTTGTACATCTTAATGTTCAATCAATTTTACCCATTTTGACATCCTAAAAAGCTATATTTTAGCGGAAGATATTGATATATTTGCTGTAACGGAAACTTGGTTAGAACCAAATAATGTGCCGGCTTTCATTAATATACCAAATTATACTCTAGTTACGGCGGATAGACTTGGCAGAGGCGGAGGCGTTGGGTTTTTTGTAAAGAATAATTTACCTTTTAAAGTAATTTTTTCAAATATATCTCAGTGTTTGGAACAACTTTGGATTTCTGTTAAGATTTCAGGTCGATGCGGTGCTTTTGGGGTTTTCTACCGTCCACCTAGTCAAAGTATTCCTGATGCTTTTAATTTATTTGATGAAGCTATGTCACAGATTTTACACTCCTCTGATTTTGTTTTTTTAGCGGGCGATTTAAATATGGATTTATATGTTACCTAATCCCCTGGTTTTACTTACTTTCTTAATTTTATTGAATCTTACAATTTATCGCAATTAATTAACGAGCCAACACGTATCACGGCAAATTCACAAACTTTACTTGATATTTTGCTAACATCTGATGCAAATTTAGTTATCTCTTCCAAGGTAACTCATTCTGGAGGGATTTCTGACCATTCTATCGTTTCATGCTCTATGAGTTTTAGCAAGCGCATCAATCCCGTACGGTTTATTACGTATAGAGATTTTAAATATTTTGATGATCATTTATTTCGTCATGATTTGTCTATTTTAAATTGGGATCATATTTATAGTTTGCAGGGTGTGGATGCCATGCTTGAATATTTTAATTCTAATTTACTTGAACTTTTGGTAGGCATGCACCTTTGCGTACTGTTAGAGTGACTAAAAGACGTGCTCCTTGGCTTACCGACACTATCAAGGAGATGATTAAGTTAAGGGATAAAGCTTATCGTAAATTTAAAAAAACTCGTTTAGGTAGAGACTGGACCTGTTATAAAGATCTTAGAAACTATGTCACTGGGGCTATCCGTAGGAAAAGAAGTCGTATTTATCATGGGTGCTTAAAAATAAAAATAGTAGATCCACTTGGAATACGTTAAGATCACTAGATATTGTCGGCTCAGCTAGAGAGCATGATCTTCCTGTTCACTTACATGATCCCAATATAATAAATACTTATTTTAATAATATTTTACCAATTTCACCCTCCACTGAACAAATTGAATTGCTTAACAAATATAACACTTATACTCCATTTATAAATATTGATAAATTTTATGTTCATACTGTGAGCACTATTGACATTCGTAAGTACATGAATTTGATTAAATCTCAATCAGCTGGCTCTGATCATACCTCAGTTATAATGCTTAAATTAGTTGCTGAACACTTATTAAATCACCTCACTTATATAATTAATACATCCATTTTAACACATACTTTTCCCAGATGTTGGAAGAATGCTAATGTTATTCCTTTGCCGAAAGTACCTAATGCTACAGAACTTAATCATCTTCGACCTATTAGTATTTTGCCTACCATATCCAAAGTTCTCGAAATGGTTATGAAGACACAAATGTCGCAGTTTGCTTTTGATAACAAGATTATACCTCCATTTCAGTCCGGCTTTAGGCCCCAGCACAGCACTACTACTGCTTTAGCACATATTTCAGATGAAATTTATAACGCCACCGATAATAATTTAATTACTTGTTTGATTCTTTTAGATTATAGTAAGGCTTTTGACACACTAAATCATTCTATTCTTTGTAAAAGTTAATGTACTTCGGTTTTGATAATAATGCTGCTTCTTATATTTTTAGCTATTTGTCTGATAGAACACAGCAAGTAATCATAAATTCTAATGTGTCTAATGCCTTGCCGGTGACTCATGGGGTTCCTCAGGGCTCCATTTTAGGGCCCTTGCTGTTTTCTATTTATATAGCTGACTTTTATACATTTCTGAATAAATGTTCTGTACATCATTATGCTGACGACACCCAAGTGTATCTCAGTTGTCCCGTCGCGGAAGTGGCTTTATTTAACGATTCAATTAATTACGATTTAAACTCATTGCTAAATATATCTGCTGCTCATAGATTGAAACTTAATCCTGACAGATCTAAGGTTATAATTTTCGGTCCCAAAAAGAAACGTATCATGGCGAAAACGGCAATTAATTTAAAATTAGGAGATATTTCCTTAAATTTTACTAGTGAATGTAATAACCTGGGGCTTTGGTTTGATGAGGAGCTGAGATTTTCCAAGCACGTTAACATTCTGTGTCGATCATCATATAATACTTTAAAACAACTTTACCCCCATCGCGCCATCATGGATTCATATTTGAAAATCAGTTTATGTAACTCCTTAATATTCTCGAAGCTCTCTTATTGTGACTGCATTTATGGCCCGGCTCTTCTACATTCTGATACTCAACGTCTGCAGAGTATTCAAAATAGTTGTTTCAGGTTTGCTTATGGGATTAGAAAATTTGATCGAGGAATTACTGATTTAATTAAAAAACAAAATTTTCTTAATCTTTCGTACTTGCGTAAATTGCATTCGCTATGTTTAACTCATAAAGTTATTCAACAAAAATGTCCTGAGTACTTACATACAAAATTTAACAAGCTACATAAAGCTCCTTCTACGTTTAATCCACATTATTCGCGCTTATTAGAAATTCCTCGCCACGCCACTGCCCTGTATACTAGAAGTTTTATTTATCACGCCTGTAAAGAATATAATTCTCTGCCTGTTTCTTTCAAATCGTACACTATCTTGAGCAATTTCTTATGCAGAAATTTACTGGTAGCTAATACGCTAATAATCTACTTTCACTGAACTCCTTACCTTCTTTTATTTGTGTTTTTTGGGATGTTGTCATGGGTTTTTATTGTTACTATAAGTTTTTGTTTTTGATTCATATAATATATTCATATAAGTTTATGGTGTATATCATATTATCAATTTTATAATTTAGGTATATAAGGATATATATATTTTTTTTTTCATACTGTTCCTTGGGGTTAAGTTGAAAAGCAGTTTTAAACTGACACTTCGCCTCTTTATTATTTCTTTTTTGTTTATATGTACTCAATTTTATTTTTGCAATAAAAGACATTTTATTATTATTATTATTATTATTATATACATTTTTATATACTTTTTTATTTACTGGACCTTACTAAAACCCACATAGCTACTTTAAATTTATATAAAAGTCAATATTTTTCTACATTTTGCATCAAACTCTGTTAATATTATATTAATTATTCATATATTTAGTTTTTTTTGTACATTTTATTTATACTACTTTTTGCTTTCGTCTGAACTTTATGCCTTAATTAGTATTGCTTACTGTATCGTTATGCGTTACGTTATATTTTTATTAAAAAATGTGTACATTAAATAAATAAACGATGTTGGTCAATTAGCTGTGTCTTGCGCCCGGTTCAGACGATAACAGTCCTCGACAAATTATATCGGTAATTAGAAAACGAGAAAAAAGGATAAGCCGTGTACGGCAATTCATTCTAAATGATACGTACACCATATGCCGTGTTTCATATACAGCTAATATATAACAGGTCGGTGTCAGGACGAAAGTAATCTAGCGCACATTTCGATTAATATTTTACGACTGAACATTAATCAAATCCGAATATGAATCCTGTATTTCCGCATTAATTACCATTCTTGCTACTTTGAATTTTTTGCCGGACAAGTTGACAGACATTTTAACAGACAAAAAGTGGGTTGTTTGACTTCAAAATATAAAAACGTTAAACTGTACCGGGAATTTTTTCACGACCGAATTTCACTTTATATTTAAAACAACAAGCTACTATTTTGGAAGTAGTAAAAAAATTGGTGGACAGTTTTACACGATTTATTTATAGAAATATTTATACATATATTAAAGGGTAAAATCTAGAATTTTAATTATCAAATTTACATCAACATAAGAATATACTAAATAGAATTTAACATTTAAACGACGGGTGAAATCTATTCCTTTCCCAAATATAACCGCCGTTTGCTATCTAATACACATGCAAGTTACGATCAAGCAACTAGCGAATTTGTTGCAGTTGCTTACTACACTTCATACGAGAACTAGTCCTATATAACTTAACGTTTACGATTAAAACGAATTGTATAATGTATTGTGTAATAGTAAATGTTTGTGCCTATTGCGTATTTCTCAGTAGTAGGAGAAGTTCATGTAAAAAAAAATCTTAGGCATATATGCTATTAAAAATAACCTACAGTGTTGTCCTTGATAGAGAAACCTGATGTAGTTCTGAAAAATACTACTATTATTAAATTAAATGTGGTCCTCATATTGTGACGTACCTCGTGCCTATGACGCCTGAGCTGCAGCAGCGGTTGCCTTGGGCGCCAGTTTCTGTTTAAAGGGGCAGAATCATCATTACTCGGGCATGTCCAGAAGGTCGTCAGAAAGGACTTAAACTTTCAGTGTCTAGGAATAAAAGTCACAGCTGGTAAATAACCACGTTTATTAAGCATAATCTTATATATACAAAATCTAACACACTAAGACAAAACCTCTTACTTACGCAGTAAGCTTGGGCTCACTTTACTTACAGGGCGGATGACTGGTCTGTTTGCAATGCTGGCTGGTTAGCAATTGGATTTGCAGCTTCCTAGTTGGAAGAGACCTAATGCTACTGAATAGTCGTAGGCTGCCACTGGCTCCCAGGCTGTACTTGGGAAATATGTCCAACGGCTTCATTTCTGGCAGTCTAGATGGAAAATTCTAAGTCCGCCAGCGGCTTGAAATATTTCTATTAGCTCCTCTGATACGGATTTGGCGAACAGGCAGGATTGCTCTCGTTGCTGGCTGAATAGGAACTAGGTTTGCTACTTGATGCTTGGAAGACCTAATGCTGCTGACGACTAGCCAGGAACTAAATCGCCCACTTGATAGTTAGAACACCTAGTGCTGCTGGAGAATCAGCGGCTGTGTATAGTACTCTCGCTGGACTTGTAAAAATTCTTACCAACGGTTTTTCTTACCCTCCTAGCAATCCTTGCGGATTATTCAAAGTCGGTCAGTGATTTGAGTTTGCAAAATAATATAGATGTATGAATTTGTTTTGAATTGAGAAACGTTTGTAATTATTTTTTACGTCATCAAAATTTCAACCTAAATAAAAATAAAATTTGTAAGGTTAAACATTTTTATGGTCTGTTATCGCTTCGAGGAAAAATATATGGGATGTTACTATAACTGCTGAGTTATCTAATATATTTACGGTATAATATTTACATGTATAGGTAAAGCTAATGGTGCTGCTGCATATGCACTAGATGAACTTTTAAATACAATTTGTTTAGAGATATAAAATATGTTGCTTCTCGTACTTACATGGTGCTCCTCTAGTAAGAATAACTTGCTGCTGCTAAAAGTAAGTCATACAGTTATTATTTGTAAGGTAAACGTATCTGAACTGAAATCTCAACTCATATTTTGTAGCAGCATCGAAAACACTTACAGGCTTACCTAAACTACTTAATTATAGGTTACAGAGAAAACTGTCAGTTTGAGATTCTTTGTTATAGGTTCTAAACTGTTAATAATGTAGTAGCGATACTCTCTAGTAACATATATCTACAGAGAAATTATTAAAACGACTGAAGATACAAGTATAACTGACTTGGATGGCGAAAATCAAATTATATACCAATGACGTCACGCTATCTCATGCAAAACTATAGGATGAAAGTTTGTAGGCAACGTCCTTTATTTGGGGATTTTGAGTAATGTCAACCTTTCTTCAAACACGAGTACTCATTGATCGACCCTTGTAAGTATGACAATAACTATAATGGGAATATTGCATGATTTTTCCAAATACGAGCAGAAGAAAGAACGTATTATTTCAATTGAAATGGCGTTTGTTCTAGACGATTTCGTGTAAACATGAGCTTAAAAACGATATTAAAAATTTTTGGCTGGCCACGCCCCATGGCACGTCACAGGTTTACTCTGTACCTATGACGTCAGACACCGTTCCCACTTGTACACCTAAATAGAGCAGTGTGTCTTAGTTCATATCTGTATACGATTTCCATGCTTTTGGATCACGCAGTATATAAGTTTAGAAGAGTTAATATGTCATATTGTGATAATATTAGGTGTTATTGTGTCAAATTGGCATTGGTATTGAATACAGATGCAAAATAGACTCGTAAAATGGGCAACGAAAGTACCTTCGTAAGTTGCTCATACCATTTACGTGATAGAATGTTATTTCAGGCTTTTATAAAATTTTCCTACCTAGCTTTACTACAAAAATGTATCTGTTTTATTTTGAAAACATAATACACAAAAGTTATAAATAAATATATATTCTTAATGTTTTAAATAAAATCAGTAGTAAAGAATAATAAAAATGTTTATTTTTATTCATTACTTTTACTTATTATTTTTCAAATTAAAACAAATAGCTTAATGTGAAATCAGATGGCATAATTTTATAAATACCTCAAGTAAAACCTTCTATCTGGTACTTACCCAACAGCATTGTCTCCGTAATTGTCACGAGCGGATGTATATTGTAAACAAAGCAATAAGTTACGTTTAACAATATCGTAAGGTCTCAACAGGGGTATTCCACGCCAACTCAACAGTCGATCCCACATCACCCTCTCACATCTGGCTCAAAATTGGTACATCGATTGGTACTATTGAAAAAAGGATATTCCCAAATTTTCAGCCCCTAAGACCGCTTCTTGTCACCAGGGGCCCATAGTAAAGTTTTCGACCATAATTTCACCCCCAGGAGTCTGAAATCGGTTTTTCGTGTACTGACGCGGCATTTTGGTCTAAAAAAATTATCAAAAATGCTAAGAAGATGCCAAATTTCCCGTAGAACACGATGACGCCATCCGCTTTCCGATATCTAGCAAGGGGAGTCCGGAAAACGCGAAAAACTCGCTTTAGTAAAAAATCTGATATCTCAAATAAGGTCGTTTCAAACTGGCTTAAAATTTACCCAAAGGCTCTTCGATTATTGCTCTTTCGAATGTTCATACGCGCGTGGTAATCATTATATGTAAAAAAAAGTTACACGAGTTTTACAGGTTTTATATGGGATTTTCTGTAATTTTTTCATTATAACCGCTCCATTGACTCTATCCAGCTGGGTAATAATTGGATTTTTTTCTCTCACGAAATGTCTTTTTTGTCCCCCTGTCTTTACAAACACACAAATTTCTCTCTCCAGCCAGTATTAGAGAAAACATTATTTAGATAGAATGCTGATTCATGTATAAGAACGTGTAAAATAGTGAAAATAATATCGAGATGTATAGTGTCAACAATGATTGTAATGTGGGTTTTCTTATTTCTTACTGCGATTTTCATTCGTTATATTATATTCATATTTTTTACAAATAATAGAAGTAAGCTGCAGAAAATGTAAATTTGCTCAAAAATCATAAAATTGACGAAAAATTGTGAAATAAATCATTGAATAAATAAAGTTTTCTCTAATACTGGCTGGAGAGAGAAATTTCTGTGTTTGTAAAAACAGGGAAACAAAAGAGACGCTTGGTGAGGGAAAAAAATCCCATTATTACCCAACTGGATAGGGCTAGTGGAGCGGTTATAATGAAAAAATTACAGAAAATCCCATATAAAACCCGTAAAACGCTTGTAACTTTTTATTTACATATAATGATCACCACGCGCGTATGAACATTCGAAAGAGCTATAATCGAAGAGCCTTTTGGTAAATTTTCAGCCAGTTTGAAGCGACCGTATTTGAGATATCAGATTATTTACCAAAGAGCGGTTTTTCGCGTTTTCCGGCTCCTTGCTAGATATCGGAAAACGGATGGTGGCATCATGTTCTACGGGAAATTTGGCATCTCTTATGTATTTTTGATCATCTTTTAGACCAAAATGCCGCGTCAGTACACGAAAAACCTATATCAGACCCCTGGAGGCGAAATGATGGTCGAAAACTTAAAGATGGGACCCTGATGACAGGAAGCGGTCTTAGTGGCTGAAAATTTGGGAATATCTTTTTTCGATAGTACTAATCGATGTACCAATTTTGAACCAGATCTGACAGGGTGATGTGGGATCGACTGCTGAGTTGGCGTGGAATGCCCCAACAGCACCACTAATAATTATGACAGTATCCAAACAGTATTTACACTGTATCCAAAAATGCCATAAAAACGTAAAAAATACTATAAACAAACACTTGTTTACATCAGCAACACCATAACATGCACCTATATCCATGGACACAAACTGCCCTGAACGGCGTGTAACGCCACAACAATGATATCGCGTTTTCAACCACGTGGTTTTGTTTACGTCTTATAGCAATTTATTAATCTGAATATTTTAATTATTATGTAATTATTACCGCCCAAATAAACTAATATAAAATGCATGCAACTACTCCATTAACTACAGAAATCATTACCAGCTGATAAAAATTAAGGAATGGGGGTACTTTCATAGCTTCATTTGTAATTCGTAAAGAAATATCGTGCCAAAAATGGGCACGGATTGAAAGACCATAATTCCCATCTGACAAATGGCGTCCACTAACGGTAATAGTGCAGTCAAAACGCCGTCACGTTACAGAGAGAGTGTAATAATCCAAACTTCAAACGGCGCTAATCCCAGTTATAATTCACGACGACGGGGCTTCATCTGGAGGGTCAGGGGTGGCCGGCTCTGCCGCTGAGAAGCGCTAACCCGCATCCTTTTTATAAATGGCTCGCAGGCTGTGACGTTTAATATCCATACATTACACAAACCTATCCGCCGTATCCCACTACCGCCACCATCAAAAAGTCGTCCGTCCTTTTTTTACTCGTAACATGATATTTTTAAAATCCGATGTACAGAACGGGAGCAAAAAGCCGGTTCAGACCACTTACTTAAAATGCTGTTTCAGTGAGGGACGGTTTCGTCTGCTCCCTCTCTCTGATTACGGGGATGGGACAGCGGGGGCAGACGGGCACGTTTGCAATCTATGTCGGACCTATTTCTGTGTCTGCATTAACTCATTTTTCATTTTAGGGGGCGGTTCGCCACAAATTACCATCCTCGGTGCTTCAGTCGTTCTCCAACAATTTAAACTATTAAAAGTCGACTCATCGGTTTTTGGTTGGAAATTTGTTTGTACTGAAGTCCGGGAGACGCGGCTCGCAACATAGTCGCACTCAATTCACTATCTCAGTTTTCCTTTCAGTTAATAGCGGTTAATAGCCTGTTTGCTCTTATTGTGTACCTATTGTACTTGAATATTGCAAAAAAATATTTTTAAGTATTTAAGCTATAACATGAAAAAGTAGATAACACTGACAGTTGTTACTGTAACCAATTTTGTTAACATTTGAGGCACACTTGTAATTTAAATATTTTTCAGCCATCGACATAATGTGTAATGACACATTTAATCGTGAAAATCTGGAAAACGACTTGAATTATTGAGATCGATCAAGGGTCCCATTTTACGTAAAATTGTTGGCTCTTTTATAATTTCATTTATAAATTCTATTAACTGTACACGTAAAAAAAGTATTAGTGAATTAACTCAAAGCACGTAGCAAGCGCATTCTATTAAATATCTTAAAACTAATGCCAAATTCGTATTTATCGCTCCCACAATCCCAATTATATCTATTTTGAATTTGATATCTTCAACTGTTTTAAAGTTATTATTTTTCGAAAATTTATTTGAATTTTCAACACCCTGTAATTCTTTAAATAGTAACACACTACTTCGGCAAGTTTAGCTCAAAAGACATATTTTTATGTCTACTATCTTCGGTTGCTCTATGGCTCATAAGTCATGGGACGCTATGAAGGTAATGCCATAATTATTACTGGCGATGTGGTGAACGTACAGTACCTATTGTTATATGTAACTTATTACTTAGTTTACAATATACATCCGCTCGTGAAATTTACGGCGACAATACTGTTGGTTAAATCCAGACAGAAGTAGTAAAATTGTATGAATGCCTTAAATAATATACAGAACTACAGAACATGTTATTTATATTCGGAATAAAGAGCTGAACGCAATAAAAGGAAAAATGTAAGTTTGGTTTACCATTAATTTTCTAAACGCCCTGTATACATTCTGATAGCTTAATAAAAAAGTTCAATTTCTTCTTTATAACTTTACATTTTAGTTTTTTCGATGAACTTAAACCTACTTACATACGTATTTCCAATTAAACTTACAATAAAATGATCTTCACAAACAAACAATGTTGCAATGCTGGAGAGAGCTTAACGTTTTCCTTTCGTCGCGCTTCATCGCCCTACACCACATTCTTATTTTCATTTTTTGACACGGTGAAATACTTTTTATTAGGCGCTGTATACTATATTCGTCCATAATGGCATAATGCAATTTTACGAGTATATTATACAACTAAATTTTTAAGTACCGTTTTTAGGCTTATTGTTCCACAAAATTTACACAGCTAATTACCTGTATTGAATCTATATTATTATATTATCTATATTAGAATCTGTGAGTGTTGTTTAATATAACTTTTAAATCAGCTAAGACATGTTACAGATGTATATCTCAACATTTTTCTAAAAATTTTGTGATGGAACTGAAAACCTGAAGATAATAAAGGTTGTGAACCTTTTTCAGTTATAACAGCTGTGCACAGTAATGATATAATTGTGATATTTGACATCTGGAAAAATGTGTGCAGGCTAATCATTTCTATTTTGATCGATACTTATTAAATTCTATAAGTCTTTGTGATTGATAGTATCGTCAGTAACGATCTTATGTGTTACTGACCACAAATTTCACATATAAAATTTGGTCCGCAGCCAGATCACAGTCACTTTTGTCTAGTTGATTTTGTGTTGAGGCGAATATTTATTTTAAATATTATTTACAAACTCTGACAATGTGAGAATTGTACATTATTTAGATATAGTCAACGCTAGCCCTGACATTATTTAATAGAAGTAGGCGCTCCTGACGGTCTGTTTTAGTAAAACATAAGCTCTATATGCAAATGCGAATCCCATGGAATATGAATATTGGATAAGCCAACAAATTCAATAATTCAATGAGCCCAATTTTAGTAGTTGCACAAGCGATGTGTCTCCTGGATTCAATTGACACATGTTAAATTAATTTCGTTCCAGTGTTATTATCAGGAGAAAATTAATCTTAAATAAGCCGGGGGCTAAGCTTTGAGAGAATCTGTCTCATGGCTCCAAATTCAAAGCGGGAAGTAACAACTTCCCATTAATTTCCTTTTCATTATTTACTTACCGAGAATCAAGAAATTAGTTCGGTAAAACTGAGGGGAACTCGAAGTTGTAACTAGTATTATACAAGGTGGCGTCTGTGAATATTATTGCTAAATATATTAGAATCATATGGGTAAATTGGGATCTTGTTGTTGTGGAAAAAATGAGACTTGGTAAAAAGGAGTAGACCTGAAAATGTCAAAGTTAAAGAATTTTCTACAGGAGAGGTAGTAGTAACTTCAGGTATTCTTCAAGGTCATCTGAAATCATTTCTATTTCCTCTTTTCATTAACAATTTCTCTTACAATTTGATATGTAGATATTTAATGTTTGCTGAAGTTATTTTTGTGTATTAAGGATTCTAAACAATATGATTTAATTAGCTAAGTAGTATGAATTCATGACATGAAGTTAAACTATAGCAAATGTAAAGCCATTGCGTTTACATGTAGGAAGAATATTTGTATATCTGATTACTTTATTGAAAATATGAAACCTGGAAGAGTAAAGGTAGTGAAAGATTTATGCAAAAAATTGGATTGTAAATTCAAATTGAAGCTTTCACATTGAGGATATATTAAGCAAATGTTCCCTTTATATTTTTCAATCTTTGTTGCCAATTGGAAAAGGTAAGTTGGCCGCCGTCTTATTCAACATGTATGTGGTCAGCTTGTTCAAGTGTATTTGAATAAACAAGTGACACGATTCAAGAGTCAAGGTAATGTGCACGAGCCATTCAAGTACATTTAATCCAAGATCATGATCCAAGTTTTAAGAGTTCTCTTGGAAGGGTTCGACTTGCAGCAAAAAACCTCAAATTGATGATAATCAGAATATTATACTGAGATTACAGTGGTTAAATAAAAAATTAACAGAGTTTGATACATAGTGATTTTCCGGGTTGATATGCCGTGATCTCGGTAACTGGTCGTTGCCAGAAACATAATTAAAGTGCACATCCCTAGCATTAGCCCGAATTCTTTGGCCTGCCTTAGTCGCGGCGAAGTTTTTGCGGAGTCGCCACTGAAGATGCCGACAGTGAAGAGCGGCGAAACGTTTGGAAGTATGGGATGCGATCAATTACTGAGGCGGCTACGGGACGTCTCGGAAGGCCACCATTATCCGAAGAACGATTCCGACCGTAGCACTCGTAATACCAACAATAGGAGCCGAAATCAGTATATATGGGCAGGCCCAGAGATACCGGGTCTGTAACCATAGAACCTAGCCCGAGAACAACCAGGGCAGGTCAAGAAATCCTGGCTAATGCTAGGAATGTGCACTTTAATTCTGTTTCTGGCAGCGACCAGTTACCGAGGTCATGGCATAACAACCCGAAAAATCAATATGTATCAAATGATAGCACAGGCCGTGAAAGCCTAAAAACCACAATAAACAGGATGCTATGGTCAGATCACTTGAATTTTATGTAATAAAATTTATGATTTTTCTAAGAAAATAGATAAATTTAAAATTAAAATGAAAATTATCATCGCTTAATCGTGAGGTTTTGAACCTGCAACAATAGGTACGTTTAAATAATATTGAAATTAATAGTATACCTACTTGAAATACCAAATGAGAATATTCGCAATGTTGTTGAAAGTTTGTTTTGTGTCTTGGGTATGAGAGAAGATGATACACCTATCAGAGTTCCTCATTTTAAATCTGACAATAAGCATCCTAAATCGCTAACTTTGAAATTAATTATGCGTTCTTCAAGGATGCGATTGCGATAAAATCGGTTTTGATAATGTTGATTCTAAGGTTAATGATCATCTAATTCCTTGTAATCAGCTACTCTGCAAAAAAAAGATTTATGTAAACAGATGAACATTCACTGTTAGTTGGCCTCGGGATTATAAAATTTACCTGACACATCCGAACACTGGTAAGAAGAGTGTTGATTGTGGAGATTTTTTTCGTAGAATGACTTTTTAAGTTTAAGTTTTAAGATTGTGATAAATTACTAAGTGGTAACAAGATGAAGACGATGTGCTCATTGCCGTTGATAGTAGGTATTAATCTGTAGAAAAACCAGACTATTCAAGTGATGGCATCTGTGAGGATTTGTGGATTAGTGTCAGAGTTTCTCAATTTAGCCAGTTGCACTTGTATTGTGTCCTCATCCTCCTCATGTAAATTTGAATAATCTAAAATGTTATTTGATTAAAGTTAGTGAAATTGTACAAATGTATCAAAATGATTATTTTTTTAATGTTAGTGATCATAATATTTCTAATATTGTTTTGGAGAAAACTGATAATTCAAATTCTTCTAAAGCTGTATGCACCACATATGTCATGGGAGAGTACCTTGCTGATTCATATAACTTGTTGAAGCTACTACCTACTATGTGTTAATGTGTTAACTGTAAATAAAATAGATTACATGGATCGTGTTAATCAGTCTTAACAACCAATCAGCAAGTACACATAATTAGATCATTAACAAAAACAATGTATCTTAATTTAGCTATCCTAGGTATATTTTACAAATCATGAGAAAGGCTGGCCTTTATCTAGAAATAAATTCATTCTTCAGCCGTCTCAACTTTGTTGGAATACGTTGGAACAGATAGAATTACACTTCAATAATTCGAAAGAAAGCAGTCAAATACGGAGTTTTCTTTAACTTGACTTTTTCATTTTTTATTCGTTTAATTATCTCGCTGTAATTGCTTTTAAATAAATTAGAAAAACTTGTGTCTTTTGCGTTCGGAAGTTACAGGCTGTCTCTATCGCTCAATTCAGTGATTTAGTTTAATTAATTGTTGACTTCGAACTACGAAGAGGACTTTTATATCGTTAGAGAGAATTTTTAGGAATGCTTTGAACTAACAATAATTAGAAATGAGATGTTCCGATATTTAAAATATGTATGGAGTATTAGGTTCACGCTCACGAGATGATAATATCCCAGTGTCCAATATCATTTACCGCCCTGTTATCCCATTTAGAGGTGACGTTATTCTGTTCCAATAAATTCTATGCAATTTTAATAACTGCTAATTATATAATGGAATTGACAAGCCTTTAATCCACGAGAAAAAAAATACACTCGAGAGAATTATGAGAGTGAACGCCATGTCATATTTGACAAATTTATTTTAATCAAAAATATAGATACAAGAAAGTCTTGGAATTGCCTCTATGACATGCATTTGTTTCTTAGTTAACAAGGTTGAAAAATTTGCAAAAAAGAATGAGAATGCTGAGAATTTCTTAATTCTGGTTGAAATCCAGCAAAATGCCTAACAAGCAACATTACCTCTGTTACCAGCGAAAAGCAAAGAAGGAATTGGTGGAACTCGATAACTGACAAAAAAGGGGCACAGGAGATGGAGCAATTGCATAAGAGATGCTACCATCTTACTTTTTCAATATGGAATATCTTAGATGTGGACAAAATATTCTATGCTAAAATCAATGTTAAAAGTGCACAAAATATTGATATTTCGAAGAACTTACTTCATATTAGAAAGTAGAATCAAGAAATTATAAACCAAAAAATGCAGAAATACTGGAGAGAATCCAAATCAAAGAAATTTTGAGAAGCACCGGCTGAGGAATATTTTAAAGTTGAGCTAGAAAATAAGCGATTTTAAAATATTCTTATATATTTCAGTTTATACATTGAGCGTTTTATATTGAACTCTTTATAGGTTGCAACTGTCATTTCTCTTTTTTCCTTTTTTTTTCGGGGCAGATTCGAAACACAATTTCTCTATTCACAAAAATTTTTCTTTCTCCATTTAACGATTAGCTAAGGCCGTCTTTTTTAAGACCAGTTGCAAGAGCGGTATATTCTAAGCCTGACAGTGAGAAAACAGCAATTGTGGAGCCCAGATCAGATACAGGACATTCAATGGACAAAGTCAACTCGTGAAAGGCCTAAAACTCTAGATAAAGACCACAGAGATTTAGGACAAACAAGTAATTTCAACCGAAATAAGAATTTAGAATCATCTGGCATTTGGAAACAATTTACACGCAAAAATCAAGAAATAGTTCGTCACAGACCAGTGACTTCAAACCATGTATCGGACCATCATAATAAGTCTGTACATGCATTGGATTACGACTAAGAAACTTACTCCAGTTCTGAAAGAGTGCGATATGTGTTTCGAAATGTCAAAAATCTGAACTTGATGACGTAGCAATCAAGTTCAAAATTGTTCTACTGTTGACAACTGCCACGGAAGCCCGCAAACTAAGAGGTTTTATCGAAGATTAAAGTTTCCCTTTTTTCAGACATCACACATGCCATTTTATTTACTTTTTCTACTATGATTTGAACTGGATCTTAGATGAATTCTTTCATTCTTCCTCTTTCTGCTATAGGTACTTTTTCTCTTTCCATTGATGCTCAAAGATGTACGTCCCATATATGCGTATATGTACCTTACCCACCCATATTTATCTAGTACCCCCTCCATCTTACATTTTGAATTATAATTTACTCTCATACTTTTGATAGTAGAGAGGCTAATAAGTTGTAGCTGTCAGGCTCCATTAAATAAGTAAATGAATTATTATTTCAACACAATAAAATATAGTTTCTCGTTAATATGGAACACAGTGGTAAGTAATATAATATATATATTTTTTTAATTTGAATTCAAATTTATCTGTATATATTCGTTCCAGATTTGGTCAATTGTCCATTAGTTGTTCAACATCGCGTGTTACGACATTAGTTGGCAAACCATTTGATAAAATAGTAGACGCAGCCTGTATCAGCAACAAAATATCAATCAATGTTTCATGGGAGAACCAACAATGATGGAGAGCGGGAGGATATCGATGACAGACAACAGAGCACTGTGTATAATGTGCAACAGGAGAAAGATGAACCACAGCAACTGCAGACGTGGAAGAGAAAAAGGCTAAATTGAATTGTATTAAATTGTTTTAATAAATAAAATGTTTTAAAACCTCACTGTCTTTAATTTTTAAATAATAAAATGTAATGAAATTAAGTAAGAAGAACCAGTTAAATATTCTTTAATTAACACAGCCAGCAACAGTTACTTGGAATCACTTTTATCAAAGTAAGAACTACGATTTATCAGTTTCAAAATAATCCTTAGTTTCACATGAGAAACATTTTCTGTTTGGTAGGTCGCAATCTCCACCACATTTGATGCACTTATACTTTACTGGAACAGGCATATTGCAATTAATAACACTTCCGCTCAGCCCGATTCTAATTTGATAATAACTGAAATAACTTAGAGTCACCTACTTTTCTAACACCGCAGACACCAAACAGATTAGGTATCCTCAAAATACTATACAGAGTAATGAAAATATATTTTTTTTATAGTAATAATAATAATAATAATAATAATAATAATCTACTTTATTTCACAAAAGGTTAATATAACAAGAGGTGAAACAGCGTCAAAGACATACTTATATACAGTATACACAATATACAAATAAAATGTAAGAAAACAATAATTATAGAAAGTCATTCACATTATATGGTTCCATGTCCACTAATAATTTTTTTATGTCTCTTTTATACAGTTTAAAATTTGTTGTTAATTTTAGATACTGTGGAAGCTTGTTAAATATTTTCAAACACATATATTCAGGCCCTTTTTCTGTTAAAGTTAATCTATGAATAGGATATGTCACATGCACATAACGCGAATCACTCACTGTATTATCACAAAATAAATTCTTATTTCTAAAAACAAATATTAAACATTCATATATATACAACGCAATTACGGTTAATATTTTATTTGCTTTAAAAATACCTCTGCATGATTCTCTGTATTTTAATTTATAAATTATTCTTATTAATCTTTTTTGTATAAGAAAAATCTTTTGCGCGTGTACACTGCTGCCCCAAAACAATATTCCAAATTTTACTACTGATTCAAAGTTCGAATAATATATGATTTTTTGGGTCTCTACATTTAAATATTTACTTATTATCCTCATACTATAACATGTTTTATTTAATTTTAACGATAAGTAATCAATTTGGTTTTCCCAATTCAAATTCTCATCTATATATATTCCCAAAAATTTTGTGAATTTAACTACCGGTATGTTAGCATCTTGTAGTGTTATATGATTAGCTGTTTCAATATTTGATTGCTTTGTACTAAATAAAATGCTATTTGTTTTTCCATATTTAAAGTCAATTTTATGTTTTCAAAGTATTTTTACTCCCAGAAATAAACTGTTACATTCAGACATTATTTCAGGGTAGAGTGCCGCAACTGCCAGCAAATTAGAATCATCAGCATAGTTTACAATGCACTGATTGATATTTTCTGTTACAGTATAAATATCATTTATATAAATTACAAATAGAACAGGTCCTAAAATGCTTCCCTGTGCTATGCCTAAATTATTTTCTTTTATATTAGATTTGTATACCTGCCCATCTTTCTGTATCTGCACACGTTGTCGTCTACCCATAAGGTATGACTGAATCCATTCTAAAGAATTCTCTCTCATCTACTTAATTTGGTTAATAGGATGTCATGTTGTACAAGATCATATGCCTTGGACAAATCAATAAACAATCCCATTGTTATATTCTTTTTCTAATGCTTGTATAACTTTTTGAATGAATTGATATATTGCAGTATTTATCGACCTACCCTTTATGTAACCGTGTTGTGTTTTGTTGAGTAAATTACAACTATTTAAAAAATGTATAAGTCTTGTGCACATGGCTAATTCAAATAATTTCGAGAAGGATGGTAACAAACTAATCGGTCTATAATTGTCTATCACTTCAGGATCACTTTTCTTATGTAATGGTTTTATGAGAGCCAATTGACAATAGACATGCGACCGAACCTTTCATAGTAAATACGTGATCGATGATTATTGTCTAAAACACTACTTATAATAAATCAGATATTCTTCTATGAGAGCGAGTTCTATCTCTACCCATTTGCATCCAATCTGATTTTCTTGCTTTTTCGAACCAACCATCAGGATCCATAAGTATAATGGTTTTATTAAGTTAAACACAACCCGCTGTTGACCACACATTCTATTAGAAGAAAATCGTGTTAAACACTTTCGCTCAGCACGGGTATAATACGATTATTATTATTAAAGTAGCCTAGCGTCATCTATCTACGCATATGTGACCCCCCCCCAAACATTGTGACGTAGATGACTGAAAGCTATGCCGATCCTGCTCTAGTCGCCATATTGAATTATTGTGGAGCAGAATCGGCATTCTACTCACATATGTCTTTATTATAGTGAGTTTTACAATATAAATGTATAATAAATAAATCCATTTAAGTAAATTTTAGTGCCAACTATATTACTTTATTCAACTGGTAAGTGATGCTATAAGACAACATTCGCTCAACTTAAAGTAAAATATTGTCACAGAATTTGCCCCGATCGCCCTTACGCGATGCTGGTAAACAAATAAAATAATGCCGTGTATCGAGGTGCGACTGGAATATTGAGAATCGACGAGAATCGTTCGAGAACTGGATCTAGACTTGCTAGAAAATACCTGGAAAATTCGCCTAGTCTATAAAAGAAGAGTTTTCATATGAATGGTTCAGTGAGATTAATTGGAGATTCAGAGAGATTTAGATAGTGATTAATTAAATAGTGATTAGTTGAATTGTAATTAGTATTCAATAGTGTACAGAGTGTTAATAATTATCAGTAAAAATTAACTGTTTGTTTTTCTGGTAAAAGAAAAAGTGACAATATTTTCTTTTGCAGAAAAATAGGCTAACCTCAGTGTCCAAACTTATTCCACCACTTCAGCTTAACGCAAACTGTGATCCTCTAAAACTCTATTGTCTGTTGTATATGTAACGTGGTTTCTTTTTTCGGGGAATCCTTGTAGGTACATGAGAGTTCGCCACACCGCTTGGAAATAAAGAAGAGAGTTACATGTAAACGCTTGGAGTATTAAAACATTAACTCTTTCCTTAACTACCTCTACGCCAATCCAAAAACGCCTAGTATTTACCCTAAGCACGGGACATAAACGGCATGTAAATAGCCTTTCCGTTCTTACAGTGAGAACAGGGCCCGAGTAAATTAACTGAGGCTTTTTACGAGTCTGAGGCCTGCTTTATTCATGTCGGATTAAATAATTTAGTTATTTGGCAAACGTGATAGGACCATTACAGCGTAAAAGGCAGCTAATTTGCTTTAAGTTGATGTACTGGTTTTTCTATTAAAATCGAGGATAATTGATTTATTATCCTAATGGGTAGACGTAATGCACAACATAAAGAAGAGCTGAGAAGAACAGAACACTACATCAATTTTAGAGGAAAGAGACGAACATTGGTTTGTTATCATGAAAATTAGCAAATACGTGTATTAATATCTACAGGGTGTATTAATTATAAGACAAAGTAAGGATTCAGTTTTGGCGGAAAATGTTGACGTTGTTAGGCTGTACAGATCCATCCCAAGTAGTACTTGTCTTATAATTCAAAATTATAAGACCAAAAATTTATATAAATCTCATAGTATTATTGTTCCATCTGAGACTTTTTTGGTAATAGCTGCTATCATGCTGTTTAAAGTACGTGTGAGAATATTGTAATCCCAACAAGAAAAACGATTTATAGAAATTATTTGAACTATTTTCAGAACGTTCTTGTGACTGCACTTTGATATTTGAAAAGATTCTTATAGCAAAAATAAAAGTATTTTATAGAAGTTATTTAAATTACTTTAAGAAAGTTCTTACGCCATTTATGCAGCACTTTAGTTTCAGAAAGTTGTTTGGTTGTATAATTACAGTTTTATAAAAGCTGTATTAAAATGTTTTAGGGCGACAATGAAGCAAAACTGCTTCTTAAAAGTAGTTAACACGAGCAAACGATTTTCTACAAAACATAATGCTCTGATGTTTCGCTATTACTTAACTTTAAAGTATAAAATGCTTCTGAATGATCAAACTGTATTGTTATTTTAACTCCATGTTTATTCACTTAACTGTAATTCCAATTGCTCGCCGGCCATCTTGAAAAAAATTGAAACAATTTTTACTTGACATTTTTAATGAAAATAACTTCCGTTGTTCATTAAAATTAAGAGTTTTTATTATATGGAATTTATAATTCGAACTGGGGATATTTTTTAGCAGCAAATGTGCATGTACATAAATTTTCAGTTTATGAATTCCTTGACGCATAATGTATTTATTATTGAATTTTAATAATAAAATGTACTCTATTTCTAATAAATTGTTAGAAACATGCATCCTGCATATTATATAGAGTCACTTCCTGTATTTTTATACATTATAACAAGCAGAATTTTTTAATATGAGCAACTTTTTTCCATGACATTAAAAGTAAAAAGCTTTTCCTCCTTTCAACTTTATTTGTTGGTATACTATACAAGAATAATTTTAATACATTTTTAAATTGGCTTCTGTTACACTATTCAGGTTAAACAAAATGAAAATATTTTAATTGATTGATAAAGTCTTTGGTACATACATTTCTTAACACGTTCATATTATGCAAATACGGAATTTCTGGAAACAACTATTTTTTGGACTAATGCCCCGACCAGCATTGAACTACACCTGGAAAACCTATAGCAAACAGCAAGTCACTCGCCAGAAGCGCACTAGAAATACACCGGTTTCGAGCTTATTAGCTCTCATCAGTATGTCATAGGCTGTTTGAGTCTGTCTAATGACAGAAGGGACCATAAGTACGCGGTGTAGACAAGCTACATCTAGCGTCCATTTGCTACTCCATGCTAGACTGAAAAGCAACAGATGTGTTCTACATGCAGTAGACGCAATTGAAAGCTGACAACCTCTATCTCGTTCAGAGATAAATAATATTTTGCAAACACGGAATTCCAGGAAACAATGGCAGAGAACATTAAACACGCAGGAGAGGATTTAAAACAAGGAATATACGAAATGATTCGAAAGAATTGGAGATGTATGCCTGAATATTGGAGAGATGCTATGATTATACCAATTTTAAAAAAGGGAGATGCAACAGACTGCAGAAACTATAGGGGTATATCATTGATAGATATATATAGCGTGTAAAATCATGGCAGCGTTAATAAAACAGAGAATAGAACCTATGGCAGAACTGCAGATAGGGAAGTATCAAGCAGGTTTTAGAAAGGAGAGGTCAACAACGGATCAAATCTTCATGGTGAACAAAAAAAATAAACCAATTTTAAATTGAGAACGCAGAATGATGGAGTTTGAAGAAGTTCAAGAATATGTGTATTTGGTGGCGCTGATAACAGTTCACTGTGATGAGGAGCAAGAAATTAATAGGAGAATAATAAAAGCAAACCGAAGTTCGGCAATAAACCACTTAATGAAATCAAAAAATTTGTCCAGAGGTGTAAAATTTAGAATGTATAAAACAATTTTGCGACTGACAACGCTGTATGGCAGTGAAACCTGGATCTTCAATAGGAAGTCAAGAGAAAACCTTTTAAGGTGGGAAGGGAAGATCTTAATAAGAATTCTGGGGGGAAAGAAGATGGCGGAAGGCTATGTAAGGAGTACCAGGGAATGTACCAGACACCAAAAGTAGACGAAGTTGTAAAAGCCACAAGAGCGCAGTGGTTGGCGCATCTAGAACGCATGAAAGCTGAAAGGACAGTTAAAAAATTGTAATGAGTAAACCAAACTACAAGAAAAAAAAAGGGGACCGAGGAAGCGATGGAGAGAGGCAGTGGCAATAGATCTAAGGGATTCTCTTATAACGTCTATATATTGATTTTCGCTCCTGTTGTTGGTATTACTACTATTACGGTTAGAACCGTCCCTCGCATAATGGTGGTCTTCCGAGACTTCCCGTCTCTATAACTTGTCGCATCCCACGCTTTCAAACGTTTGGAAAAAATGAACACTTAAGATTCAACAACGGAAAGGAAAAAGGAAGGAAAGAAAAAACAATTAGCAACAACTTATCAACCACATATAAAGGAATGGCACAATAAACCGCCTCATACTTTTCTAGTTGCGTAATTTTTGCCATTATCCTAGGAATGATAAAATATGACTAGACAACACCATGTATTCCACCAACTAATTCTTTAAAAAATAATTTATTTCCCGCACATATGAATAGAACATAATCCTTAAAAATTCTCTTCCAAAAAAATCCTCAATTAGTCGCCCATAAATATGATTTTATAGCGCGCCCTCGGCCGTTCAAAAAAGACAATCGCACTCCAAAATTTTTATGAGCAAGCAATTCCGAGATTTTTAGTGCAATAACCGGGCATTGTGAATAGGTGTATAATACAGGCGGACATAAAGGCTGAAATTATGAAAACTACAAATCAAACGGTGCAAACGGCGCGGGCTATAAAGTATGGCAACATTAAAAGGGAAGTGTCATAAAGGTGGAGGGGGAATCCGGCGGCTGACCGGAAGGTCGCTAAAATATTATCATCCGAACAATAGGGAAACTTCCTGTTCAACATACAACAAAGCTACAATAAAACAAATTAAAAATATTATAGCCCTCAACTCTAGTCGGGCTGGATGTGAGAAAGGGTGAAATACGGGAACATAAAACTGCGGTGTCAGTTGCGAATGTTATTAAATGAGATGTGATGAGAATGGTCGAGGAAATCCTTGTTTGCATCATGTTTCAGTTTCAAAACCTCCGACCCAGCGACAACCCTGATTAAGCACTTACCCGCACAATGCCCGCAAAAGATAGCCCAATTAACCGAACAAATATCTTTTATTAGCTTGGCTTTACGGCCTATTAAAAAATATTCGGTTATCTGGCTACACGTACGGGGCGGTCGGAAATTGCTAGGCAAATTTTGAGGCGGTCTCTTTAAGGGTGGTCGCATGCTTAAACGACACGTCGCAAATAGATTTGTCTTCGACATGTTTATACACATGGCATATAAAATTATTCTAAATAAAATGACTAAGTTGATACATAGTGATTTTCCGGGTTGCTTTGCCATAACCTCGGCAACTGGTCGCTGCCAGAAACAGAGTTAAAATGCACATCCCTAGCATTCGCCGGGATTCTTTTACCGGCCCTGGTTATTCTCGGGCTAGGCTCTGGACCGACCCGCTTCAGTGGTGACTCCGTAAAGATACCAACAGTGAAGAGCGGCGAAACGTTTGGAAGCATGAGATGCGACCAGTTACAGCGACGGCTGCGGAACGTCTTGGAGGACCACCATTGTCCAAGGAATCGTAATACCAACAATAGGAACCAAAACCAATATATGGGCGAGCCCATAGACATCGATAGCAGGTCTGTCTGGTGTAATGCTTTACTTTCACAGTATAGATTTTTACCTATCCATAGTAGTTCTTCTTTTAGATGGAGGGGCAACCCATTACTTAATTTGGACTCGATAGGATGCGATTTTTCCAATGAAATTGTTACTTATCAATCGCTATTCTAAACACAAAAATCACATGTAGAAAATTTGGTTAAAAAAATATACACTTTTACTTAGTGATACCATATTTTTTTGTCACATCGTAATTATAAAATACTACACTGCACAACGTTATGTGATTGTCAACTCAAAGATTTATTTGAGTGTAGCGAGTTTCAAGCGGAATACCCTGCGTAATTGTAGAAGGTAGGCCGTCTTCAGATTTCCAAACTTATGTCACGTTGCTGCCGCACTTAATTAAAATTAATAGTTAATTTTTGCGCTTAAAAGTTGAAGGGTTTACGGCCCTAACTGAAATATAATGGGCATTTTCTCAAACGATGCGATATTTCACCTGGCAAGATTACGACAAACTAATTAAGTTAAGTGGGGAAAGGAATGTTAAAAAGGTACACGATAAAATAAGGCACACCTTTGAGAGAGGGCTACACACTGGGTCTTGCAGTACAGATTACCACGCTGGGATTTCAGTCGTGTTTTGAATAAGCGATTCACGACACACTTAGAAAAATTCATTTGAGCGGCGCAGGTGTGAATTTTAAATCAACTGTAAAGGCGATCCCAGTTGGGAACTCCTCGGAAGGCTATACGGGGCGAAGAGAATTCATTAAAGTAATTATCAGTCCCAAAGTTGAAAAAAGTAATATAACAAATCCTCAAAAGGGAGGCGGCTCTCAACTCGTTGTGTAGAGTTTTTTTTAGTACAACCTTGCTAATAAATTAGGGAAATATTACTTAATGTTCTGTTAGTCCGTTATATCGCAATAACCACTTTATTTTGAGATAAATTGAATAACAGATAACGCCTTATACAGGGTGAGTCAGTCATAATGTCATTTAATTTAACCACGTATTCGGAAGGCATAATAAAGGCAGAAAATCGAATACAACATTTTTACTTGACTTTTAAAATAAATCAAATCACCCTATATAAATCGGTAAAACGACGCTCCTGGTATACTACAAACTTGATGACGCAGCTATATGACAATCGAATGTCGAAGGAAACGTCGTTGCTACATCAGAATTACATACATAATATCGTCTAACACTTCAGTGTGTTATTCAAATTTACTACCATGTAGTTGCACTGTCTGCATTTCTTTCCCCCCAAATTTGGAAATCACACCACACATTTGGAGGGGGGATGGAGAGAATACAAGCAGTAGTTTGTTTATTTCGATCTCGTATATTGGTCGCAAATTCACAATGCTTAATTTTACAAATTTGAAATATGCTGAGATGGTATTTTTACACCGAGAATGTTAACGAAATGTGAATGCCGCTGTTACGTAATATCGGACACGCTTCTCTAAGTCATTTTTCCAGGTGCGCGAACTTTATGCAGGTGTTTCAACGCCTTCGCGATACTGGTTCTGTGAAACCGCGTCGGGAACTTGCGGGGCACCGGCAAAATAACTGAAATGTGATAGAAGCTGTTTTAAATTTAGTTGAGAAGCAGCCTACTATTTCAACAAGAATCATTTCAAGGCGATTGGAGATATCTTAAAGCAAGATCTGCAGCATATTACGAGAAAACTCACTGAACCCGAATCATTTTCAGAAAGTTCAAGCTCAATCGATTTTAAAATCAAATTGCATCGGACACTAATTTTATTAATAAAGTGCTATGGACGGATAAGTGCAGCTTTACTCAGACTGGCATTTTAAAAAGATTGATACCATACTAGTTAATACAATAAATTTATAGGCTAGATGTACGTAACTACAAACTGAATAATTAATTGTACTTACGAGTAATACTAAAAATTACCGCATGCTGATTGACAAATCTAAGATCTAAGCCATCTTAGACGATGGTCATCATAGGCGGCAATATTCCAGAGGAAAAAAAAGGTTTAGCAGAATTTTTTAAACATTGAGCTGAATTCCGAAAAAAATGTTTTATTGGTTTAGGGCCTTCACGAGTAGGCGTGTTTACAATTTTTATGTTTCGTTTGTATTATCATTCAGAATGCTAAAAGCTTGGTCATTTGCCTAGGAGGAAATAACCTTAACATTTGAAGTTTTATAACAAATGTTTCATGGTAGATGTAGGTGTAGGCATCTAATATTTGGTATACCATGAGATCTTAACGTGTTGCACCTTTATTATTTAATATCAGTTTTAAAATAGTACACTGTGTTGCATTTTCCAGTTAAGTATAATTTAACAATTTCCATAAGCGAAACATTCCGTACTACTTTTAAATATGAATCAAGGAGCAGAATAATAAAATGATCAGAATGGGCAGTTAATGTCAGTACTTTTGAGATGATACAAGTCTACATCGTTGCTAATTATAACGTAGACTCGAGTAAGCTCTACATTTCATGCATCGAAATCCTGATGGTGTCATTATTTCGGTAAATAATGCATAGAGTGATAATGATAAAGATTAAATATTTTTTAAACGATTTTAATTTTTGTTAAAGAGATTAACACATTATCTGAAATTATAAATTAGAATAAAAAACTAAAATATCACATTTAATTATTTTTTTTTACTAATTTACAATTTTAAAATTTCTGGTCATTGTTTTACGTGAATAAAATTACCTAAAACGACAATACAATTTTAATAAATACCTGTAAAGGAAATTTTCACATAGATGTACCTAGTATTTTTGAAATTTCAACATAAATTTTGCATGTAACGCGATTTTCTATATTAAAGTATGTAGGTATATGAATTTCTCTTAGAATGCAACTTCTAACATCGCAATAAAATGGACAAATTCGTCATCTGGAATTCGTAAATTGCCAAAGGTCTCTTGATATTCATTTTCATATGCTTCACAAACAGAAGAGAAAGGAGTGTTCTAATTCACTATGCTGTTTTTAATAACTCACGAGTATGTCACAACTGTCAAAAGTGTCAAATAAAAATGTACCCATCCAAACAAAATGGCTGCCACATAAAAATACGCGTTTTGTCGCCAATTCGACTGTCGATTCTGATTGTTTATTATTCTGTTACCGAGGAGTGACGGAATAAAAAGACTGCGGCCTTTGACTCAAATCGATGTGGATGAAGTAAGCCAGGTGGTATTTTCTTTGCGGTTCCTTCATATCAGTGTGTGAACACAGGATCAAAATGACAGTTTCCTTTACTTACATCGGTTAGTAAGTGAACAGCTTAAGCATCTCACTAATTTAATATTTCACTTCTGTAAAGTTTCCGTCATGTAATTGATGTTGTAGATATAGAAAAGTAGTTATTTATAACAAAACAGCTAAGTAACAGTAATTATATTCAAACTTCAGCAAAACTTCACTTCAGGAAAATTGAGAAAAAATTACAATACAATGTTATCAATGAAACAGTGGTCAGAGAGATACCATTTATCTATTGAAACGTGCCAGTCGGGCTAACCTACAGAAAGTACATTTTTGTATTTCTAGTACATGTTTTATATTTTATAGTACGGTAAATTGGGAACACTATTTTTAAATCTAATACATAACAAAACAGATAGACAGTAATACTGAGATGGTACTAGCGTCATATCGGTATCATTCTGAAGATATTAAAAACTAACGCCAAGGATCTGGCATCATCAGCTTAACAAGTTTTATCAGATACAGAAGTTGCCTGCAGATAATTAAACTTCATAATAAAAATGTATGACAATTTTCACATTAAATGGTCGCCTTTATCACACAGTAGCGATAACTGAACAACCATTTTGGTTGTGACCACTTTTCTGGTGGAACGCCATTATTTAATATCACAAAAAAGAAGAGAAATTTTAGTTAACATTAATGTCACATGAACGTCGCTGTCACTAACTTCGATCAAAAACTTCATGCTATTATTACTTTACAAATTTTATTAAATGGAAGAAGATGTAGAATTATTTATGTTTATGAAGGCAGAATCAGGGTCATACAGGCTGTTTCAAAATGAGATTTACATACTTTAGTATGTTCGATTTTAAGCAAACAATTTCCTAAGAACTTAGGTCTGGAAACTTTTCGTTTAGCATATACAGGATGTCAAATTTAAAAAAAATAATGCGGAGGTCTCTTGGGACGGGAAATTCAAATTTTCTGCACAATTGGCTGTATCACCAAGAGGGCTCCATAAGCGACGATAATTTGCATGCATCATCATCTTTAGATGAGTTTTTAACGGAAAGGGCTGCACCTAGAGACTTCAATGGGGTGTACATTTTTAAGTAGAAAAGATAGTAGAAAATATTATACTATTCCAAAATGACATACACTCTGGCACAAGAAAGTTGAAGCGATTTAAAAGGATCCTAATGGCCGCTTGTGGTGCTTTCTTGGAGATACAGAAAATTGTACATAAAATTTGAATTTCCCGTCCCAAGAAACCTCCGCATATAAAATTTCATGAATTTAGCTCAAAGTAGTCGAGAGTTATTAAAGAAAATGTAATGAATTTTTTTAAATTTGACATACTGTATATCCTAAACGGAGCGTTTCCAGACTTAAGTTTATAGGGAATCTTTTGCTTAAAGTTGAACGTAGAAATTTTCATATAAATACAGCTGTAGGTCAGGGATTGGTGCAACCATCTCTGAATAAAGATATATCTTGATACTCTATATATTTCAAATACTCCGTTATACGTAATAAAAACATATTCGTTGCACTTATCAAATTATCATATATTAAAAGCTGTAGGTAACTCTCACTCGTACACTTGACTCGAAAATTGCCCATTTTACCGCCACAATGGCTTTTTTGCGAGCCGTGCAGCGCCGAACGACTAAACGCTATGCCTTTCGCCGTCTTTCTAGATTGCCTACGGCGTATTTTGATGCCGATTTTTCAGGTCTTCAAGTTTTCTTAGTCAAAAACGGTGGATTTTTTTATGTGGAACGAGGATAGTTAAGTCGGTTACGCCCCTTTATAGAGGAGATAGCGATTCTTTCGAGTGGAACGAGGATAGAATGAGTAGGTTACACCCCTTTCTAGACATTCGACACATGGCAGACGAAATGCGTTTTGCACGGCATAAACGTCAGAAATGTCAAACTAGTTTGTTGTTGTTTACGCCCTTTTGTAGAAATTCAACAAACGTCAAACGAAACGTCAAAATTAATTAAAACAAATTATGCGTTCTGGAACAATTTTCGGGCACTTCCAGCTACGAGAAGTTGTTATTGTGTTGTCTGAGATATATCCGAGGCCTTTGGAGATGATTTTATAACACAAAATCTGAATTGGTATCTTTAAATATTTGTGTTACATATTATGTGGTATATAGACGCTGAAGCTGAAATAATATGTCCAAAACTTGTGCAAAGGTTGTAGTAGCTCGATTGGTAGCATTTAGATTTATCAGTCCAGAGGACGGTGGTTTGATTCTCGCACAGACCACCATTTTTGTTATAATAAAGTTTTTTTTTTCTATACATTATGAGTTTTTTGATCAAAAATTATATATACATGTCAAGAAAAGACAATAATGGTTTTATAGAAACTTTAAATTTGAACCTTCTAAAATATCCAGCATACCTTAGGTCTGGGTTTAAAATACGATTTTATAACGAAAATTGCTTTAGTTTCAACTACGAGGCGCACCGCCGACCACCGAAACGTCAAACGCATGCTTCGGTGGTGACATCTTGGAATAAAACGTAGGAAATGGAAAAATGGGCCGACTCTGGAGGCCGGCAAAGACCAAAAACTGTAAATTTGAAGTCTCTAGAAAGCTTCCCGTACCCGAGCGCTGGAGTTTGAGGTCGTATTTACATTGAATTTTGCATAAATACGAGTGAAAACGTGGTAAAAATGAGCTAGAGAATATAGCGGTAGTTATTTCATTGCCGTGTCGCTTCCATTTATAGGATGATTAAAATAGGCTTGATAGACAGTGTTAAAATAAAAATTGATAAAAAAATAATAAATTCCAAATTCGACAAAATTTTTGGTTTTTTCGCTTCAGAACGGTTGTCGAACCGGCAAAAGACAGTTTCGTATACAAAGTGTTGAAAAAATGATTACGTTAAAAAAACTCAAAATTAAGGGTATTAAAAATTTATTTTTATGAAACTTGCATCAAGGATCTATTATGGCACTAAGTAACAGAGCAAATACGGAGTGTTTAAAAATAACGAACCATTCTCCAAAAACCTTTTAAATTCATGGAATTAAAAACAATGATGAAACTTTTAGCATCATATAAAGACCACCCGATTCAAAATTTAAAATACGGGATGTTGAAGAAAATTTACCAAACTCGAGAAAACACTAAAATTTACCAAAATATGCCAACCACTTTTCTAAATTATAGAGCGCCGGATTTTTCCCACCATAGAGAGTTCAGTCTAAGTCACGTTTACATTTTATTATTCACACGCGTAGATCCGTGCGCAGTAATGGAAATTTAGTAAAACGCACTACGCAGCGGAGGTCATACCGGCCAGGGGGCTTTAGCCGGAGAAAGGTCAAGTCGGCGATAGCCGACTTGACATCTTTCTAGTTAAAGTTATATATATTTCGTTCAATGGGTCAATAATCAAAGTAAAATTTACCTAAATATAGTAGAAACTAAAACTTTAATATTAATGGAGATAAAAGTTATAATTTATCTTATTTTTTCGATCTAAACACCTGATTTAATCTTGACATTTTTTAAATTGCAGTTTAATGATAATTCAGGGTGAAGTATTTATTGTATTTAATACATTTGATATATACTTTGAATGTAACTTGTATATTCCGAAACAACATTATTTTTTTGCAGACAGTACATTATATCAATTCGTACTACTAATCAATTTTCTGGTAGCGTCTCAATGCCTCGAGAACAGATTCGCCCCCACAAAACACGTATATTTTATGTATCCAAGAAAACAAAATCTACTTCTACATATTCCTAAGTTAAATTTGTGAAAACACCCCCAGGAAGGATACATTCAACAAGGCCCTGCTATCGATCTCCTGATAAATTAGTATTCCGCGCTCTCTCCCGATCTTCTTTACATTACAAGCTTCAAATAAAAGTCACTTGTTATTGCCTTATGTTTACGTTTGCGTCGCACTCTTCGCATTTTGTTTTGAATACTCCGTGTAGTTTTAGCCTCTTTAAATCCGGCACCCGACGTTTCATTTTTCAGCAGATTAAAGGCGAAGGGGATATTTACCTCCTTTATGCAATTTTTAAATTATCTTCTTCTTCCTTTTCTCCTTCAGCCTCAAAAGATTCTCTGTATTAATACGGATTTGTAATTTAAAGGGAAAACCAATTTGAATATTGGTAAATGTAAGAGTATATTTTCTTATTTCAGAATAATACCATATGAGCGTTATTGAAGGGCTGTTCTTTTCATGAAAATAATGAAACTGTGAATGTTTTGTTTTGAAAAGATAGGTGAGCAAGTATTTGAAATAGTAAATACGTTTTAGATTTTTAAATATTTCATAATAAGTTTAGATTATATTAATAGTATTAATATTATATTTCTTCTTCAGACATGCAGTAGTAGATAATAGGTAAGAGTTTGACCTAAAGAAGGTGTTCAAAATTGCATTAACATCTCGGGGATTGAACAATGTTGCCATGGTTGATTGCCACGTCCGTTTTGGTTTCTTAACGTTTCATAAGACATATCGTTCTCTTATTCGGAGTAACTATGGAGATCAAGTTCCCTGATCAGTACTTATATTTGGTGCACGGACTAACCATGTAGCAAAGCTACATCTAGTAGAAATAAGCGATAAGAGAGTTCTGATCGTTTCAATCAATCTAATAACTCTGTTGTGCGGTCGGAGGAATCACTAATGACGAAGGGTGTGTCTCAAGGATCAGTTCTGGGGCCACAATTATTTTTGGATGATTGTCCTAACTTATTAGTGACTTAAGTCGATGATACTAATGTGCTTTTTATATCAAGCAATATTATGGATGTTGAAGTGGCTGCCAATTCTATATTTAAAAATCTAGCATTGTGGCTAGACAAAAATAAACTTATTTTAAATACAGATAAAACCACTATCATACTTTTTAAATCACTACACTGTAAAATAACTTTTGATGAGGGACTTATGGTGGCGGGTAATTATTTGCTATACTCTCGATCAGTGAAACCCCTTGGCATGTATGTAGATGATAAACTCGGCTGGTCTGGCCATATTAATCATTTATGTCATAAATTAATATCTTCTTGTTACGACCTGAAATATTTATCAACACAGTGTGGCCAATATGTTCTCTTATCTCTCTATTATGCAAGTTTTTATTGGCATCAGCGGTATGGAATTATTCACTTGGAGTTGTGTAGATATAAATGGGGTATTTGTGATATAGAAATATGCCGTTCGTGTTATTATTGGTAATTTAGGGTTTAGAGATTCTTGTACGGAAACATTTAAAAATTGTAAAATTTTGACTGTGTAACAAGTCAATAGTATCCTCAAATTGTTTGAGAATGCAAACACGGTCGTATACTATCAAGTAAATATGAGCAACTCTGAATTAGCTCAAAAGCATTTCTTTTATGTAGAAGAAAATGCTGCAGAAGTCCGTCAACTTTATCTAGAACGATATATTTTTTTAATTTTTGTCAAACTGCAATCTACACAAATTTATCAAACAATCTGTATTGTTAGGACAAAAATATAAAAACATTCTTTATAAGAGTAAAAATTTTCAGACAAATTTTGTTGCAGAAATTATTCATAGTTCTGAATAGAATTAAATTACTAAATTTGGAAAAATGTAACATGCTAGGTGACGAGCTTATAATGTCGATAAACAATCCTTATTTTTTTTAATATACAAAAAATATATCGAAACAAAAAGGAAATAATATACAAGTAAATATGAAAAATCAATTTAATAAAATTATGTAGGTAGTGTAAAAATCTGCAATAAACTAAGGATATTAATTATTATTAAGGCAAAGTATACATGGGAAAGACCGTCAGTATCAGTATTATTATTAATAGAATTAGTGTTTGTTTTAATTTGAATCATTTCTAGAATGGAACGTTTTTGTAGATTACATTCATTATTGAGAAACAATATCCTAATAGCGATACTCTAGCAGAAAGAACTTTCAGATTACCTACATGCTAGATCGTGCAAAACTAGATCTTTAACTTGATCTGGTAGATCGAGGGCAATAAAGACACTACAGTTAGAGGAAGTAATTCTTCAAGAAGATGACGGCAATTCTTCAACAAGTACCCAAAAATTAGCTTCCCAGTTCAATATTAGTCATCGAAATGTTTCGAAGGTTTTGCATACAAATTTATGTGTATGTATCCATATCACAAGCAACTGGTGCAGGCACTGTTACCGAGAGATTTTCCTTGACAATTGGATTTTTGTTAGTGGTTGCTTCAAAAACTTGTAAACAATACCAAAACGTCTGAAGTTTTATTCACAGATGAGACAAGTTTTTCATGGGATGCCATCATAAACTTCATAATAATAATTCTTGGGACTACGAGAATCCCCATACTATTGTAGAAAGTGGATTTCAGCAAAAGTTTTCGGTGAACGTGTGGGCAGGAATGTTTGGTGGTCAGCTCATAGGGCCACATTTTCTTCTTCGTCAAGTCAGTGGTGTGACGTATAGACAATATCTTGAAAAAAACATTGCCAGGCCTGTTAGAGGCTGTGTTTTTGTTAGTAAGACGAAATATCTAATTTATGCATGATGTGGTACTTGCTCATTTCAGTCTGATTACTAGTGAATATGTTAATGATACTTAAACTGCTCACCAGTTGATAGGTCCTGGAAGATCTCAACCGTGGCCACCAGGATCTCCAGACTTGAAATTTCTGGATTATTTCCTTTGGGGATATCGCTTGTTTATGCGACATCAGCTGTAGATAAACAGTAATTTTTGAACGTGTGCGACAGTCGATGAGGAGAAGACTTGATCTTGTATTGCAAGTCGAGTTTCACATTTTGACCATCTGATTTAATTATTTTTCAATAATAGTTATGCTGTTCTCGGAAAAGGAAAAATAACTAGCAGTTTGAATATTTCTTCCATCTAATAGCCAAACAGATCTTCATTTCAAAGTTTGTTCAAATGGCGACGAATATCTGGGAAAAAAATATTTAATTATTAATGATGCGGAACCCCCATTTTTACGCCACTGGCTACAGTTACATACAGTTTAGTTATTTTAAATAATTACAAACATATCGAAAAACAGTAGCGTACAATGATGTTTACTATAAATATCAATAAGGTAACCCTTTGCGACGCCACGGGCCGCCACTTCTTACTGCTAAGATTAATCATAATCGGCGAAATGACTTTTGAGTAACTCATGATAAACTATTTTTTCTTAAATCTTTCATCCCTTTGTTACTCAAAAATGAAGTGAGTTACGACACGTGTAAACTTTTTTTTATAAAATATGACAAAGAACCACCATCTGAAATTAATGACATCGTTTAAGAAAAGTATAGGAAAACAGCCTATAAGTAAATGAGGACCTAAATTATTTTATTTTAGTCCCAGTGGTTTCCTTTTTACCGAGCCACTGTATAGTGGAAATAATGTTTCCAATTTATCATTAAAAGGAGGAGCCCGAGAACAGAATATATTTCGTATTTTAAAAAGTTCTTTAAAATGTATCTATTAAATAAACTGGAATGTACTATAAAAAATATTTACGTAACAAATTTATGAAAATTATGAAAGTATGCGCGACTTTATGTTACCTTTATGCAAATTCCCAAAGCTGCTGTTATGCATATAAGTAAACAAAAACTAGTATTTCGCGGGCATGATGAGACACTGCTTCTTTAAATCCTCAGGGGATTTACTTATGGCTTTAGTTTTGCAGTTTGCAGTTTTGAAGTTTGTGTGCACTCTAAGTATCATATTTACCTATAAGCCGTAGGTAATTTTAAATATTTACTAAACATACAAAAAAAACTCATCATAGTAGGAGAATTGATAAATCTTTAACTATAAAAGCTTAAATAAGATTTTCTACCCTTAATTTAAGTTGTTCAAAATTTCTGTGTTCGTTAGACAAAATGTTAAAACTAGTAACTACTAGTTATTTAATAAAATATATTGAATTTATATAATATCTATAGAGTATTAGGTACATCCTATTCCATGTTAACTGAACGCCCTTATCAGCTATACAGGGTGTTCGGAAAAGGAGTGCTTTTATTTTGCAGTATGATAAATTGCACTAAACAAAACATAATTGACTTAACAATTTCTCAGATCAACAGTATTAGAGGGTACGACAGTAAACAGGTTTTGAATATGTGACATCACCGAATACCTACCATGTCACGCGTTTCTACATAATAATGACAAGTAACCCAAATATAGTTACTAATAGTTTTACTTGCTTTACTGCTTTTGTCACAGCAGACAATAAAGTTTGAAATAGTTAGTACACCGTTCCAAATGACTGATGTTGCTTGCTGAAAACGTTTACCATACAAGCGTAGCCACAGAATTTTATTATTATTTATATTTCTTCAGTCACACCTTTCGAACCTCCGAAACTTTCGGAGGTGTTCTGAAGAGTTAAACAGTGACCTCTCTCCACTCCGTGTTTGTTTTACTTGATTTAAAGTTGCTATTTGCTAATATTTTTCCATAAGTTTGGACGTTGGTGTATATGAATTCATAATAATCAAACCATGAATTGATTACATTAATAATACTTATCACCGAAATCGTCAGCTTACTGTTTATTGCTGAAAGCGTACCTGCTATGCGGGGTTGCTGTAGTATTTGATAATAATTGCTCAGCCAAAGCGAATATAAAATATAATATGATTATATCAAATTACATGTATAAAGAAAAGTCTACCGAACACTAAAATTGTAGAACCGTTATGACAATTTCGACTTTGACATATAAGCACTATATATTTTTAGGTATTAATAATATTGTGTATTGTAACTAACTACTCTGCGGACTGAAGCCCCGACCACCGTTTAATTACACGCACAATATCTACCCACATATCCTTTACTATTAGCTTTTGTAACAATTTGTACTGTATTAGAAAGGTATTTTAAGCTAATATAAATCAAATTTCCTGCAATTCTTATCAATTAAGTCATATGTTTGCTCTCTGATACCAAACATCTAGGTATGCTAATGAACAATTCCACGATATTAAATTTCAAATAATTTTGACTAATTGGTATAATAATTTTTATAGCTAGATATTTGGCTCAACCTAAACGAGGCCACCTGAAGAAGCAATCCTAAAAATGCAGAAATAGGTCAGATCTCAGCTATTGTGGTTGAATTTTCGAGTTCTCACAGTTTTAAAAGTGAACTTAGATATGTATAGTGTTTTCATTAAAACAGTTTATTAAATTTTACTACATTATTTTTTTTTAGATAATTATTGAATAAAGCTTTGTCTGTGGAATTGCTCATTAGCATAGCTAGATATTTGGTATCAGATAACATACATATGACTTCATTGATAGGAATTGTAGCAGATTTGATTTCTATTAGCTTAAAATACCTTTCTAATACAGTAAAAAATATAAGCACTACATAGAAACTTTCCTCCGAGTGACGCGTACCAATAGGATCACTCCCACTTCCGCACAGTTATCAGGTAACATAATCCTTTCCCATAACCATGGATAGAAGTCTTATAGTGACGCAAGAGGTTATTTGTTAATATTTTTGTTGTAGGAATACCCAAATAAACACAGAAGTATGTACAATGCAATTTAAAAATAAAGAACTCTTGCCAGTTGCTGACCTCAAAAAGAGACTATTACGTAACCGATTTCAAAATGCTTTTCTTCGGGTGTACACGCAGAGGTTAGCTCAGGTTAGGATGGAACAAGTTGTGAAGCTGCATTGCGGCCATTATGTGTGCACCAGACAGACAGGATAGCAGGACAATGTACGCGGCCAGGACATAAATCCAGGACAATGCGACCGGAAGGACGACTGTACGCCAGGAAGCACAGTGAATATCCTTGCTCCTAAACAACAAATCTCTACACTACCAAGCAATCGTAGTTATATTTGTCAAGGTTCTTGTTGTGTTCTCACACTTAGATGTCATCATAATTTTAGTGAACACCAAAAATTTAACCGAAGTTTGTAGGTATAATGCCCCGGGTAATAAATTTCTTTTGAGACAGTTTATATAGTGTTTTAGTTGGGAATGGTGGAGTAATAAAACTATTAGATGTGCATCTAGCAGTAGGGAGTGTACAATTTTATATTTGAGGGGTAAATATGAAATTGTTGCAAACTATGTCCAAGGGGACTTTTATTTTCTGTGGACTGGAAACTACAAAGAAAATAACTGCATGTACAAAGTGACTTCATCTTAAATACGTAATAGTTCGTGCACTCCAAAAAAATGCCTGTAAAATTCCAAAGAAGTTATTTATTTATTTAATATTTACCATATTATAGTCGAGGTCCAAAATAATAGAGAGTACTTCATTCACGATGAGTACGGAAGGTGTAAGAACAAAAAACAAGTTGATGTTTAGAGATAGTTTGATTTTATAAAAATATACTCCCTTGTAGAATGCAGTGTTCTTTGACGGCGATAACCTACCATTACCCATTTACACTTTAACACATAATATACTGCACTATTTGCATACACACTATATACTACTGTTTCTGTATATAAAATATATTCTTTGATTCAGACTTCGACCTTCTAATATTTTTCTTAAATAGTGTCTTCATTATATCACTATTTCGTCTTCTTCTATCAGCATCGTTTATTTCGTTTTAGAAAAGAAAAATTCATGTAATGCATAATTCACGAAACCATTCTTCTAAATATTCTAGGCAAAGTTTTATTCTGTGAGATAGCAACCTGAATTTTTTATTGCGGGGATCTCATTTTTAAAATACCATCCATGAATTGTTCCTGTATTTTGTATCATCAACTCTTCTTTCCGCGAGTTTCCACTATTTTCCGCTTCACAGTTGTATGTTCTTCTTTGCCACTCTATTGCACTATATACACTATTCACAGACATACTTATTAAGGAACCACATATTTTAACCGCATCAGTTTCACTCATATCTTGTTCTCACGCCCTAATCCCTTCATACACGTCATCATCCGATATTGCTTTCTTATTAGATTAGAGCTTTTACTATTTTGAGAATAGCTGTAGAGGTTCAATTATTCTCCATTTTAATGAATATAAATACAGACTCACTAATAAATTAATTACTGTCCGAATAAATTTAACGGAAAGATATACACTGAAAAAGGCCAGTAACTTTACAAATTTACTTTGTAAGTATATCCTTATAATTGTCTTAAAATAATTCTATAAATAATGATGATATTACACTGGTACTTGTAATTTTACAGGAAAACTGCAAATATACAATAAAACCGTAAACTTCCTATGTAATTATTATATAATTTGTACATTTATTGAATATATTGTAATACATTTACAATTAACAATGTGAAATCCATTTTTAGATTGTAAAATTACTGAATATAACAAATTTACTATATAATTGACTGTAAAAATATGCCTAATGTGTGTGTGAAGGTACTACTAATTTTAAAACGCACTATACCACTAACCGTTGAGAGCGTTGGGTGGTGACGCCTTCATTATTTCTTGCTTCATTTCGATGAATGCAGCGTGTACCTAGGACCTAGGTACTTACATAATTGATTTTGTGAGTAGTGACCAGCAATATAAACATATCTAGAGTGACAAGTGAGTGTTGTTAGTAATATAAATAGTTTTGTCTAGTGCTTGTTGTAACATAACCTCAATGAGATTCAGAAGTAATAGGTATGTAAGTTATACATTGTGAATATTGTGATGGCCCATCTGCATTCTGTTAACAAAGGAGTGATGTGCGCAGGCTTACAATGAACACCTGTGGCGAATAGTGTCCGGACGCGGTAGGGAGTGCGACGGAGAACGGTAAAGTGTTGGGAGTACTTGTATGTTCTATCAATCAGCCATTCGATCTAGCCTAAATTATAGGAAAAAGAATTGCATTGCATGCATCTTAAGTATATACAACTTCATTATCTACCGCAGTTGAGTCCTTACAACGTACATAGGAATAAGTTAGATATATTCAGTGAAGCTGATCCGAATTCGAGAAAAGCCAGTGTGGACACGTATCCTTAGTAATAAAAACCTCCGAGACTTGGATGAAGAGAGGGGCCCCAAAGTTAAGATACCCAACGACCTGGCCACCGCTGGAGGAGACGTAAGCTGTTATCTATATCAGGTTCGATTAACATTACATTGTTTTTCACGAGAACTTTGTGTGTATTTATACCAATTTAGTTATCTTTTTATACTATTAAATCTGATGTATTCGATAGCATTGTTTGTTTATTTCTCATTCACCTACCCTTGTTAACATTAGAAGCAATTGGCATTCATGTTAATTAATTACTTAATATGAGTACATTTTTCTTTTGAAATAACATTCTGATGCAGAGATGCTATTGAGAAACTCATGGAAAAGCCTGATATGTTACTTAAGGTAAGTAACAATCGTTAATTCCTTACGATATTTCAATTTTTCTCATGTAGGCATATTAATCTATTAGGTATAAATGAATTATTATTCAGATGTTGTTTAGGTATCTATGTCAAAGCACTGTTAGTGAATTCGAATGTTGTAAACAAGATGTCTTGTGTACGGGTTAGGTCAGTTTCAACACTTTTAGGTTTCTTTTATTCTCCGAAAAGGTCCAAATGTCACGGGAATATTTTTGAGAAAAATTGAATAACGAAAATTTCATTTCGATATCTTGATTAGTTTTGATATAGCATTTTTTAATTTTAGGCCTTTTCTATGATGCCCCATATTACATACGTATAATGTTTCATTAAAACATAATATATATGTTTGTTATAGCAGCGGAAAACTAGAAGTTATACAAACATATTCCTCAAGCCACTAGATACTACACATAGAGAAAAATGTCTTTACAATGTATAAATATTAATATAATAAATAGAAAAGTTACCACAGAAAACAACCAAAATTTAAAAATAGGTATCTCTTAAACAAATCAAAATATCGAAATGTGAGTCTTTTCGGAAAATAGAAGAAACCTTCTTTACCTAAGTGCCCAAATTGGACCATCCTGTACAATAAATAAAAACTACATTGTAGTAATAATATAAAATGTATTATTACAGTGTAGCTTTACAATTGCGTGTAAAGTTACTTTGCAATTTTACAAGTAATTGTAGAAGTTGCATTGTAAAAATACTTTTGAATTGTAAAATCACAAAGTAATATTACAATTGCAAAACCTAAAATTACATCACAAAATAAATTTACAACGTAATTTTACATTTTATTTGTAAAGTCACAATCGATAAGAAAATTACAGCAATAATGAGTGGTAAATAAATTGCCATCTATTTTAACTGTAATTATTTTTACAGTGTACTGGAAAATACGCACTCTCCCATTATAGTTGACGTATACGCATGTTGGAGGCTGTCATGGCATGATTACTGATAGAAACCGTACATTACGATTTTTAGCGCATGAGTATTTGCTGCAGCTGAAGCTGTGTAATCGGGTATGCCCCAGAGATAATCGTCACCTAAACTTTATGCGATACATATAGGAACTGCATGTATTTATCTTTGTGTTTACTGCTTTAAATGGTGAGCGGATATCACTCTGGCGGATGTTTTAAAATTAGTCAAAGAGAAACTTAAATTCAACTTTATTCTAGAAATTGAATGCAGTTTATTACACTGGAATAATGTTCCTTCTACCTGTTGAGAAATCATCAAAAACGGACAAAAAATAAAAAAGTTATACAAGATGTTTATGCACCCGAGTGTAGATAATAGAAATTCTTTACTTCTGTTATGAATTGGTTTGCTAGTTAATTTTAAAGCAGCTCAACGTAAATTAATTTATAACAGTAACTAGATTACGGAAAACGAGATAGTGAAAAGCACTTATTTAAATAAATGAACGCCAAGTACCCTTAATTGCCACATCTACACTAAAGACAACATTGTGCGCCCGTTGAAAATAATTTTTATTATATATAAATTACACAATCTCGTCCATAAATTAAAACGAAGCAGGGCTCACAAGCAGACCCGTTTGTAACTGTCATGGCAGAGTGCAACGTGTGTCTGATAACCGGGGAACATATCTGTTGCAGTCCGCAGAGTAATATCCTGATCCTGACTGGATACTGGCCGGTACGGACATCAGTGGACACTCCTGTGTAAGGATGGACAAACAGCGTAGAAAGAACAACATAAATTGTGCTGTTAGTGGTTTATTGTGCTTCCTGAAAGAGAGATACAATTTATTTTCTCTCGGGGATTTAGTGGAGCGAAGTGGAATTGAGAATTATAGATATGGCTCAAAATTATGATTAAGTTAATGCTGAGAGCAAATGTAGTTTATTTTGAATGTTCGGTATGTAACAATAATTAATGCCGTAAGATGAGGATCACTAGAGATAGTGGAACGCGGAGTTTAACAAGACCGTAGTCAGTTTACGAATAAACATAATATGTTTACAGAAAATATGTCGCAGCATAGTACTATTACTAAATAGTAAGGTTAAGTCGGGGATAAAATACCCATATAAATTATATAATTATTTATAAAGACACGTAAAAATGACAACACTTGGAAGACGTTTGTTTCTAATCGTACATGCACATATTACCATCCCCCAGATTGAACAAAAAAAATCAATAAAATATATATACTTGATGGGATTTTATTTTAAATCCCTCGACAGACAACCACTGAATTTAATATCTTATAGAATACTCTTAAAAGTGAGTTAGGGAGTTATGTATAATATTATCCATCATTCCATGTTTATAATTAATTCTAATAAAATGTATGTGTGACATTTTTCGCTTATTCTTTTTGGTCTTCGATGTTATGAATCATTTTATTTTAATGTAGTTTGTGGCACTACACACATACCTACATGAAAGATGAAAACAAAAATTACAAATTACTGTCTGCATTTTTCTCGTACTACTGACTGGGCGAATATAATTGGCATCGTGTATATTTTTTGTACATCATTCGTTACGTCAAATTGTTCATTTAGGGTTAGTCCATATGATTCCAATTTCTTTATTGCACTAACTAAGTATAAGTATATATTAATCTAACGTATGTCATCGCGAATATTTTGGTCCTTGAGTCAGTCCTGCAGTGTGTGTCTGTCGCCTTCAGTCATTAATGATTAAATCTATAAATAACATCTTTTATGCTATCGAAATGTTAACTATAATACACAACGGCTTCTAACGAACTACCACATCTAGTTGTGACTGATTAGGCTGGGTGGACTGAGGTATGCCTGGCCTCTTGCCTAAAAACGTACCTACTTGTTGATATAAAAGTGTCTTGATTACTGCCAAACCACATTTGAAATAATTCCCATGTATTTCTTCTCCCCTTTAGTATGTTGCTTCACTTCATTCATTACTTCCTTCAACTGATAGTTGCTAATGTAAATTATGTTACTATTCTAACATAATATTGTATTGTATTGTGTTATTTACAGTTAATGGGGAAAAAGTCAAATAAGGCCGAACAAAATTAATGTGAAATATATATTTAGACGCTATAATACAGATCACAGTCTTATAGGATTATTATTTAAACACAGCAAAAATAGAGAATAGTGAGAATACTAAATCCTATATAAATTACAATAAATTAAAATATGATTTAGGAAATGAAAATTGGAATAATGAATGAAACAAATGGTGATACAATGTGTGAAGTTTTTATACAAAAGCGAAAATATTACATAAATAAAAAACAAATACAATTATAACAAATCACAAAATTAATTATAAAAGGAGTTGGATGACTAAAGGCTTATTAAAATCGATAAAGGAAAAAGAAACACTTTATAAGCTCGCTTTATAAAATCCGAATCTTAGAAATTAACGAAAGATATAAAATTATAAAAATAGACTAAATAACGTTATAAGGAGAATGAAACAAAAATATTTGAGAGAAATTCAAAGCAATAAAAATACGTCTAAGGCTTTCTGGAACTGTGTAAATGACATTTGTGGGCAAAACATTCTAAAACTATTATTGATGAAATTAAACTATTTGATAGGACAACAGTTACTTGTAAATCAGAAATTGCAAAATACTTTAATAACTGTTTCAGTAGAATTGGAGAAACTTTAGCTAATAAAATACCTGATATAAGTAAATAGATAATCTAAACTTTTTGGAGAAAACACTATGAACATGTATCCAACACCAGGTGCGGATCAAATACGAGCAGAAACTTTGAAATAGATTGCTCAAGAGATAGTCAAACCTTTAAAATTCTTAACAAATATGTGTATTGATCTAGATTGTTTTCCAAAAATATTAAAATGTGTTATTATAAAACCGCTTTACACAAACGATTGTAAACTTGAGATAGGAAACTATCGACCTGTTTCATTGTTATCAACTATATCAAAGATATTTGAAAAAATAATAAAAGTAAGACTTTGTAAAAGGTTAGTTTTTCTTCTGCACTTCAATAATTAATTGTACAAAAGCACGGTTAAATTAAAAAATACTAAAAAAATTAATTATCACAAATATTGTAACACTTGGTATACAGCTATGTTTTTTTCAATCGAGTCAATATCACGTATTTTATCACTTCCTAAAACTACTGCAAGACACCCTGTATAATAAAAATCGTATAAAAACCCTATATCACAATTATATTGTAAAGCGCAACAATGTTTTGCATCTATTGAGATGAGCAAAACAAGCTTCCTTTTCATCTGAAGTTCTTGGTCCGCTATGATGACACCGTAAAATAACGAATCCAATGTCAGTAAACAATCCTCGTGTGGCTCGTAAGACTTGAACAGCAGAACTACCAATACTGAAGACTTGCAGCTTCCGTAATTGTTTTATGTAAGAAATATCGACTCCCCGTGGACTATTTTTATAACAAACTTTTTCAATTTCACGCCCTGTCCGAGCTTTGCAATAAAACTGTAACGGGAAATCTGCAATTCCGGCGCCTGTAGCAGTAAATCTATCGGTGCATTTCTATAAGGCCTGGAAAGCGAGGACAGACGCAACTCCGACTTCATAAATCAGTTATCGAACGACTTTAATATCCCAATATGATATGATTACCGCCGTTGGATTGGGTTTTATATCTGGAAAGCCGCCGAGATATAAAATGAAAATAAGCATCTTTTATTTAATCTGACACCGCCATCCTTTCTCGCCTTTGCACTTCGCAGAACTCCAGACAACCATTTTTGTGTATTATATTACGAACCAATTTAAATGCTTCCCAGCTGAAAGGCGGTTGGATGTAGGAAATGAAGTTTCGTAAAATAAATTAGATGATAAGCCATATTTCTGATGACATGATACATACATCTCACTCTATTCGCAGTTTGAAGATGTTTCTTTCGTAAACTAAGTTATCATCAGTCAAATTGCTATTAATAATATATTTTATCTACAACTGCTTTATAAGAGCCTTACTACAGCATTTATTTCGCACTGCTTCAGTCGAATAATGAAGGTCATTACACCACTAGTGGAGTAATGTGACATATTTAAAAAAAGTGATCAGTGCTTAGTGGTTATTTTTTATTAAGATTCAATTTGTAAGATTAATACCTACCAGATGAATGCAGCAGGTTTGTATTTGTATTAACAATGCTTACATTTTCTTTGTAAGCACTTGAAGTAGCTTCAATACCGGCAATATCTCCTAGAAGAACTTTTGTGACAATTTTTTTCTTGTTTTCAAGAGGTTTATCAACACGATGTTGAACTTCCAACCACCATGTCGTTTTATAGTTAGAAGGTCTGCTCCTGTGTTGACTAGAAGTGATCGTAGAAAACAATGGCCTGATATTGTTGATGCCGTGATAAATTGAGAAAAAAGCAATCATCTTTGGCATTACACTAACAGTATTTGTACTACCGGGAAGGTTCACGTATTTACCACCTCTGTAACCAACAACACATCTTTCTATGTTCGTATTACTTGGACCATATTAACATGTTCGATTCCCCCGGCAGTGATAAAGAATTCTCGAGAAACTTTGGTTTTCGTATCCGGTATGAAGATATGAAAAATGTTTCCTTATTTTTTTGCGTTTTCTAACAGAAAATGCGTTAGGTAACTCGTCCACTCTGCATGCACCTTAAAGTCCAATAATTAAGGCAACCTTAAATTATGCATTTATGAATTTGAAATAGCAAACATTTTCTTGTTTTTATCTTTGTGAGCAAGAATTTTATATCATCGTATAAAAAATTTTGAAACACCATTTTGTTAATATTTTTGACTTTTTTTGTTTTTATGCCACTGATTGCGTTTTCAGGAAAGCAATTAAATTGTTGAATTTACTGATGTCAGCATTTTGACGCATACAGATTGAAAACGCCCAAAGACTACAATGATATGTACTTCTTGGATAATTCTTCAAAATATGCTAGTAATACTTTTTTGGCTTCATAGTTTATATTATTAGATGCACACCAATCAGTGAATCGTTTATAAAATTGTTCGTACTTGGTTCTCGATTTATCTGGTAAAAGTGAAGCTGCTGCAGCAGTTTTTTTCAATTTCAAGAGGCAAGTTTTCTGTTTCTGAATCACTCATTATTTCAATAAACGCCAGTATTTTCACAAGAAAATGCTAATTGGATCTGATTTTGGATTTTTCTCTATGTGAGGTAGTTAAAATGTTTTGCAGTTCTAGAAAAAAAAATTATATAGTACTCTCATGTATGAGAATGCATATATCCCACTTGTACTATAAATAACTATTTTAAATACTAGATAAAAAATTACATGTAATTATTAAACAATTAGTGTGCAGTTGCTCTCAATTTAACGTTCCAATAACTTTGTTCGAAAAGTGATTTGAATTTATCAAAATCCACCTAACGTATGAGTTCTTAGAAAAAACCTTCGAGAAACATCAAAATATATTGATCTAAAAGTTACTTAAATCCAAAATTGTATAGTGTCCGAGAATTTTAACTTCAGCACCCTGTGTTTTGCCTCAATAATTTAATTATAAATTATAGTAAATAAATCAAACTTCGTAAAGAGGAATTTTTTGGCACAAGAAATTGAAACATGTCCTAGGATTTGCTGTCAGTTATAGAAAGCGTCACCTACTGTACTTCATTTGCATCTAAATCGCCTTAACTTTTTTGTGCGTCCCGTTACAGAAAGTCTCTAAAAGATCTGGACAAAATCCTGCCACATGTTCCTAGAGCCAAAATGTGATGAAATAACCCAATTTAACTTAGTCCAAAATTTGATAGTATTTAATTGAAAGAAAACAATGGGTTTATCTTTATGAAATAAAACCTTAAAATACTATCCAAAACCTATTGTTCAAGACGTACAAAAATACGTCAAAAAATAAGAATTATTCATTAAAAAATCAATACACCAGAGCACAAAAAAATTATGGCGATTAAAGTTCGCGTGAAGTACTGTAGGCGGCGCCCTATAGTCATGTCATAGAACTCACCTCTACCAAGTTTGATGTATTTACTACTATAATGAAGTTATTGAGGAAAATTAAAATAAAATTGTAAGTTCAACACCTTGTATCTATATGATACCATGAAACTATAAAATTTTGGACTAATGTAACTTGCAAACACGGAATTCCAAGAAACAACTACTCTGCTGTCTAATGCCCCGACCAGCATTGAATTACACCTGGAAAATCTATAACATCAGCTAGAGTCATTCGTCAGAAGCCCACCAGACATATACCGGTTTCGAGCTGTGACTTTTTCAGTCCGGCATGGAGTAGCGAATGGCCGATAGATGTAGTTAGTTCTACACCGCGTACTAATGTAACTTGATTTGGGCTATCATATTTGGGCCCCCAGAATATCTGTTTTTGTCCAAACCGTTCACAGACACCCTGCATAAGTATAGTAATTTCCGAGGTAATTTTTATCAAATGAGAAATCCTTGTAAATTCCTTGAAATTGTATTCGGCAAAATCCCTTGGAAATCTATATTTTACGAAATCTTGCCACAATTTAAATCCCAGTGGATACCCTCTTGGTATTTAAGTAATATTTGACGTCAGAGTGCATCAGTTTAGTTTAGTGTCAAGTGATTTGGGTAGTCATAGAATGCATTTATCAATTTTGTTGTTTGAATGTGGTGACTAATAAATGAAACATATAAAAGTGAATTAATTGTAACTTGTACGAAAGCGTAACAGTATTTTCTTCTAATATATTTTATGTAAGTGTTTTTGCGCCATTGATTCTTAAAATGCCTTCACTCCAAAGTCATAACATATATATCGGCATACACGTAGTACTCATAGAGCATTGAGAAAAATGTGATTACTCAGCAAAAGCCCAAAAGCTTGACGGTCATCCAATTATAACGTTTTGCTTGCCTCACTCTTTCCCAATATCTACGTAATAGCAAAACGCTCCTCTGGCATGCCGCATCCATTAGCTCGAGGCTAATACCTCTGGATATAAACACACTGGCCTCCTAGGGCATCTAAAATTGCTTTACCATGGATTTCCCTGAAGTTACTAAACTTGGAAATTAATATAATTGAAACGGCGACTATCTTGCAATCTAGTTGGGAACTATCGTCTTAAGTTAAATGTATTTATATATGCTTTAGTGTTGTTAAATGAAAGGAAACGCTGAGATAACTACATTTAGGTCGAGCCGCAAACGTCTTGCCTTTAAGGGCGTCATTTTTAAACGCAGGTTTCAACGAGTCTGTAGCTGTTTTCCTGCAGTTATTCCTGAAAAATAAAATCAACGCAAGCTCGAAACAATATATCTTTACTACGCCAATAAGTTTTCTCAAGGGTATAAAACGGCTTCAGAAGCAGCTACAACAGAATAAATACGTACATAACTTAAGTATACATGTACCATTATCAGAAAAAAGTTGTATGAGGCAATGGCAAAATTGGGGATACCCAACAAGTTGAGAAAAATTGTGGAAATAACTATGAGGGAAACAAAGAATAAAATATCAATGGAAGGCGAGCGTCTGAGGAATTTACAATAAAGAGGGGACTGCGACAAGGTGACCCATTGTCCACAGTTCTTTTTAACCTGGTCCAAGAAATCATCCCGAAAGAAAGTGGTATAGAAACAAGATTTCTGGTGAATAACAGTAATAAAACCGCCATACTCATGAACTGTACACGAAATAAAAAGTATAAGGAAAGTACAATAAATGTATAGAAATACGATTAGTTAAAAAGAATAAGGTTACAGGATTTGGAAGGCAAAGAATATACAGATCTACAAAAATAAGAATGTGTCAAATGATAAACAAAGTCTGTTCCCCTGACTCTTGTGTGAACAGGTCTTAAGACTCACAGTATCCTACGACCATGAAACATGGACAATGAACAAAAGAGAAGAAAATAAACTTGAAATGTGGGAGAGTAAAATTGTAAGGAAGATCTATGGAGGAATAAAAGAGAATGGTAAATTTAGGTGGATAAATAAAGAAATAGATGAGTTGTCCAAAAAAAAAACAAACAAATATCGTACGTAAGTAGTGAAAATGCAAACAGCCAGATGGCTGGGTCATATGGCCAGAATGTCTGACGGCAGATGAATGAAAATAATTTTAATTTTTTAATAATAATAGGAGAAGGATGGAGAAACAGAAGAAGACTACTCGGGAAGGAATGGTTGGAAGAAGTCAAGAAGAATCTAGGAGAGACAATAGTTAACCGTTGGGAAAATGGGGCCAAAGATTCAATATCAATTTCACGGTTAAAGGTATTGAAGCTGAAATTAAAAGCGAACAAAGTAATGCCATATATTTCAAAAACGGTCAGAGATAGAATTTACACGATGTTCCATTTAAAATAAGAAAGTTGCCACGTCTTCAAATGTTTTTAAATTGTTTCCCGTGTCATTTTCGCTTCAGGAATGCAATAAAATTTAAATATTTATTGATATCGATATTCTTTTTGAGTAATATTTCTGTTCTTATTGTTGAGCAACAAAGACACCAGATATGAAGGCTTCTGTGTGTTGCTTAGTTCTTTGAAATATACTAGATAATAATCCTTTTTCATTAGTTATGTTAAATTCCTTTTTCCTCTATACCATTTTTCATAGTGACCAAATGCTTGTTCGCATACTTTCATTGATTTTTGTGGCACGAGATTGGAAACACTGGAAGCTTCATTCTCAATATCTGATAGCAAATCATCGCTTAAACTCACATTTACACTTTCACAATAATTATGAGAAAAATAGTTCGATGTTTCTGTCCGTTGCTACGGTAACTTCTTAATAGACCATTTATACTTTTTGTATACGTATATTCTATTACGTATTAACAGTATTGTGTGAAAATAGCTACTCTGGGGACTAAAGCTCCAACCAGCATTGAATTACACCCACCTACCCATATATTTTTTTATTATTTTTTACATTTTTTACTGTTACTTTAATTCGCATAGTAGTTATTTTTACACAATATTAGTTAATACATAATATAAAATACGATAACATAAAGAATATTTTTGAATGAAGTAGGTGAATGTCATGTCTTTAATTTATATTTTTCTCCACAGACCAGCATTACTTTTGACATTGCCGATATTTAATTTCAAATAATTTCAATTTATATAATTTTTTTATAGTTAGTTTAATTTATATGAGTTTACCTGAAAAACTAATAGTAAAAAATAACTATTAACATTTTAACACATTACATTTTAAAAGTAAATTAATTAACCATTATTAGTCTCTTTAACTACCTAAACTTTCACGCTAATAATATATTTACGCTTCCACACTTCCATTTAGTGTGTAAACACCACGATAGACACAATTAATTTATAATATGCTGTCACGTATCATGTTAGACTTTAATTTATTAGAAGCAGACGAATAATGCGATCCGCCATCTCAATATTATGATGCTAGGCGCATATTTTCCCTCCAGCCACCGAAAATTTACCATCAAGGTTTTCTTTGTTTTAATGTAAAAAGTAAGAAAACGCCCAGACTCGTCAACTTTTATTTTGAGAACACAAGTATTTGATTTTTTTTTATTTCCCAAATTTCTACTCCTTTCTACCTCATCCATAAAATGTTAAATGAAAACTGGTATTGTATGATATATCATGTTAAAGGAAATTCAATTATCTTTTCAACGCCATCTGTTTATCTATTTTATTTTAACTATTTTGGATTACCATTTCTCGAGAAATTGTGTGAATAGTTCAGATTCACTTGCTATTAATTTTACTTTATTAGACACTCAAAACATTTACCACCAACTTCTATGCAATAGCAGAGGCATCACTCAAAATGTCCTCCAGTATTACAAAGCATTTGTGGTGTAAAAGGTTACATTCTTGCACGATGCGTTGTCTCAAGTATTGTAATGATGCAGGTTTTTAGGTATATTTATCTTTAAATAGCCCCCCCCCACCAAAAAAATCCAACAGATAGAGATCTGGTGAACTTGCCAAGCCGGTTCACTAGATTTCAGTGGATTCTCTTTTTGCAATTCATTTGTGAAATGTTTATTTATAAAGTTGTCACACTGACATAGCTTAACACGTAGTTTTATTTGTACACATTACTTAATGTTAATAGGTCAATTTTTTATTTTTTAAAATTTGTGTAGTGACAATATTGTAACCTCTACGTTGATTTAGCCTCAAAATACCTAACGTAGCAAATTAAACTTTATTGTCCCTACTTGATTACATACAAATCTCTACTTTGACATTTATATTTTGAGGGTTCTCGAAGTTTACGCAATCTCAAGAACGCATCTAGAACCAAATCGAATATAAAATTTTTGCAATGCCTTTATTTTGATGGTATTAATAATTATTATTACGGTAAATTATAAATTTGAGTAAATAGGAACAAACTAAAGAGGTAGGTAAACTTGCGTAACACTGTTTCCAAACCTTTATTTAACGTACAAGTACTACAGTGTCGACACCATTCTTCCACATGGGAATGACTTTCAAGCCAATAAAATTGCTATCTGTCTTTGTTTAGTTTTATTTCTTCCTAAATGCACGTCACCTATACCACTACGAAGAGCTTCAAGAACTCACACTCTTTTTCGGGGTTTTATAAATCCTTTCTTTTCTATGAGAATTATCCAGTACAGTATCTTAAAAAGCCATTCTGTATTACTAAGGAATTCCATAGCATCCAGTAATTTTTCAAAAGCGAAGATTTGTTAGAAAAATCATTAGGTCTCTCCAAATTTTTAATTTTTCACTAGCTCCGAAGTCTAAATCTTCAGTCTGTTCTTTAGCCAGAATTCTATTATCTCAACCATCGGGGCTTTGCAACTTAGTTCTTTGGCAAAAAATTTGCCTTTTTCTCTTGATTCATTTAATTCAGTTAAAGTTACTATGCTATTTTGAAATTTTTCATCCACTAATGAGTTTTTCTTTCAATTTCTTTTACGTGAGTTTCTAATTTATTCTTATCGGTGATTAACTTCCGCAGCAACTGATCATTATGTTTTAAGATTTTCATCATATCCTTTTTTTCTTTAGCCCATTTAGCTTCTTTATATTTTATTTCATACTGAATTAACTCTATCTGGTTGAAGAGTTATGACTTACTTCTAAAATTTTATTCTGGTTGTCCAGATCAGTGCTTTCTTCCCCTTTTCCAGGTCCTGTCTCAATTTTAATAATTAGTTATTCCGTGTCTCGATATTGGATCTTAGTGCTGGTCTCTTTTGTTGCTTATTCTCTAATTGTCAGGTTCTTTCTGATTGAATTTATTCCTAGAGCATTGATTTCTGAGATGTCCTTACTGCACAGTTCCAGCACAGGATGGATCTTCGCCTCCTGTACATGGTGAAATCAACACAGTCCCGTCCTTTCTAAAAGTTATCCAATAAATCTTGCGTTTTTCGCAAACTCCAGCTAACCTTAACGCTTGACTGATCTCGAAAGCTACTCACTGGTAACGGTTCTTGGCACTCTGCGGGTAGGCTAGCCTCACCATACCTGCTACATCTACCCCAAACTGCTGCAAATTTTCTTCAAAACTAGGTAAGGTAACTCCATGACACCTTTACATCAAACGTTGACGGCTTAAACCTTGAAGACGGAGGAAAACTACTTCCAGTGTTAATGGGCTCCTTCACAGGCAATTGGGATTTCTTCATTCTGTAGCTTAGTCATATTATCCGGTTTTCATTTTGTTTTTTAATTCTTTCTAACTATTTTTCATTTCTTTTAAATTGTTCTTCACTTCCTTTTGATTTTTCTTCATTTCCTTTATTTTCTTTAATTTCTTTCATCATTTTGTCTTGGGTATTGTTCATTTCACCCTGATTATTCTTCATTAAATTTATTTTTTAAACATTACTTCATATCTTCCTTCATTTCCATGACTTGCTTGAATGTTTCCTCTATTTCCGTCGCTCTTTAGACAATTTGCAACCATCAAATCTTTATTTTGACGTTTCATTCATTCACATTCGACTTCTGAACTTAAACTCAAACTGAACTATGGCGGCAAAGCCAAAACCGTTATATACATTTTTTTGGTTCTTTAAGTTTCCACAGTATCGAGAACGCGTCTAGAACTAAATCTAATATAGGGTGGGATATTTTAGAAAACGCAAAATAAAGGCTTTGCAAAAATTATGAAAAGCAAACAGGAACACTAACAAGCAAAACAGGTAAGTAAACTTTCGTAACAATTTTTTTATAACAGATTTTAAATATGTATATCAAACTTAATCTCCAGTGTAATACTATATCATAAATTTTAAAACCTCCTGAAAATGATATAAATTTCGATAACTTCAACGTTACTAGGTATATCTACATCTCCTGTTATTAAATTCAGGACGGGAGCCATGCGTTTTCTTTACTATTTTCTTCGTAATTTCTTTATCTCCGTGAGACCCAGATGGCGAAAACTAAATCATTCCTTCCGAGCATATTAAAAGAAATATAAAATTGAACAGTCTACTCTAAGATAACCCTAGCAAAGTTGCGGAACATAAAGAACTAAAATATTAAACTTCCTACTTATATAGAACGTGGCGTGTTACTATAAGTTCTTCTTCTTTCTTTAGTTTCGGAGTACAGCGTTTAAGAAAATAATCGCCGTTTCGTTTAATTTACTTAATTATTTTATCGTTGCGTTTAACGTATACCGAGTGATTCAGAAGTAATCTAAAAATTTGAATATACAGATGACTCTTACAAATACAATTTTGTAAAAAAAAATCAAAAAGGGCAGTTCGAAAATAATTTAAAAATACATTTCTGCGCGGCACTAAAAATCGGTCCACTGTTAAACCTGATAAGGCGGCAATCTATGACACTCATTTTATACAGCAAATTCAGCTGCTTTTACCGCTATAGTTAATTTATGGTTTTAACTAAATTTTTGGGCCCGTCTAAACCAGTTTCTACAAACTAACACAAATGTTTCTGCTTCTTGTCCGTTTTCAACTCGTAAATCATCAATATCCACTTCGGTGCGATACATTTAATTTTTTAAATATCCCCAGAAATAGAAGTCCAAATGTTAAAAATTCAGGAAATCGTGGCGGCCACGGTACCGGTTCTCGTACCGAATAATGTCCAAATCATATGGTTTATGTTATTAGGTTAGCGGTCTATCTAGTCAGCGGTCCTCAAAATATGGGTATCTTTAAAAAATATATCCGTAAATACTTGAAATTTTTAAAAATTACTTTCACTAGACTTATCTATATGACGAACTACACCTGCAGTTAAAATATTATACTTAATTAAGGTTCACCCTATACAGGGTGTCCGGAAAGTAATGGGACCCAGCTTAAACATAGCTTCCTGTGATGATATAAAACCGATTTAGACAAACTTAGCTGCTTAGTTCAAAAGTACCGAAAACGGTGCATTGTATCAGCATGGAAGTAGTATAGCTTTTCTACGCAAAATTTATTTCTCCATCATAATTTCCAGTCAGGCGTATCAGAAGAGCACCATCAGAAAAGAAACGATAAAAATGATTTACAAAAAAAATCTGCTAAGAGCGCCCTCTACGATATGCGGCACTACTTACTTCTTCGCAATGCTTGTACTTATCTAAAGCATAATTGTACCAAATTTCAACATGATTGGATGTTTCGTTTCATAATTAAGCCCATAACAAGGAAACATTTTTTTTTTTTTTTGAAGCCCTGTAACTTATAAACGAGGCAGTTTTGGACTAAGCTAAGTTTGTCTAAATCGGTTCTATTTGATCACAGGAACCTACGGCGGCTAAGCTGGGTACCATTACTTTCCGGACATCCTGTATATACTTCTTATCTACATCTTACATATACTTTTTTTTTATCTAGTACAGTTTAACGTTATTGTCTCTAGTAAAGTGCAGCTGATATGGGAATAAACGGGGTGAGGCCTAGTAACCTTTGTACTCCAACTTTCGAAGAAAGTAATATATTTCTTTTAGGCCTTATTTACCATCCAGTATTCTAAGAAAAAGACACGGTACAAAACATGACACAAAGAAAATATCACATTCGTCAAATTGTAGAATGTCATAAGGTATATAAGTTCAAAGCAAGATATTTGCAAACGTAATATCGGAAAAAGTAATATGGTTGAAGTAGAGCATGGCGGAAAATACAAAGATCAAGTAGGCACTTGCTTTTAAATGTAACCATGCAGTAGACTTCTACTTTTATTATTGTACTGCGTGGGTATTTATTCGAGCTCACTTATTTTTACTCGGTGCTTTTTTCTATTATTTCTAACAATATCATAAAGTTCGAAACGAGGTTCAAAAGGGTAATACAAGCTTAGATAAAAAGTGGATACTGGTAGAATTGTAGAGAATGTTATGATAGCCATTATTCCTCTCTAGGCGAGGCAATTATTTTTCCTTAGAAGTGGAATTTAATTAAGTGTTTGTATAACTAAAGTAACTGCCATAATTTGTTAAAACATGATTGTACCTATTTACTTATACGTGGTGATTTAGAATTTGTCTAAAAAATTTGCGAATATATGCGTAACGAAAAATTGAGCCATTATCGTAAAAAAATAAATTGTAAAATCCTTATAGTTTCCGAGTAAAACATTATTGAAGTTATAGTACTTTATATCGCTGGGCTACTCCAGTCTCTAGACAATGATGCCAGTCTTTACATTAGTTTTTCAAGTATCAAAAATAGTTTACGTGTATAGTAGTAACTGGAAGTTGATGGATATCGTTCTAATTTATGACTATGTAAAAATGCTTTACCAGAACAATTACCAGGTAAACATGTGACAAATGCAGCTACTTTTACTACGGTAAGCAGTGAGTATAAGTGTAGCGCAATGCGAGGAAAATTTGAAACCGAATGGTTGAAAAGATGGAGGTCCAGAGCGTCCACGGTGTATTGCAGCAGTGTGGCGTATCATACACGAGGCTCAATTATATCCGTACCATGTACAGCATGTCCAAACATTAATATCAAGGGACTGGACGAGGAGGAACGGTGAGATGGCCGCCACGATCTCCTGACTTTAAATCATTTGTACCTTTTTTTGTCGGAATATTTAAAAATTGAAATGTATCGCACCGAAGTGGATGTACAGCGGGTCCAACCATTAATACCAAGGCACTGGACGAGGAGGAACGGTGCCATGGCCGCCACGATCTCCTGACTTTAAATCATTTGTACCTCTTTTTGTCGGAATATTTAAAAATTGAAATGTATCGCACCGAAGTGGATATCTACTCTTGATAATTTATGCAAACATAACATATTTGCCGCCAATAGCTTAGTAGTCATCATTTGTGTTAGTTTGTAGAAACTGGGTAAGTCGGGCCCGAAATTTTGTTGTAACATCGGGTATGTCAAACAATTTTCTTAATTAAAACCACAAATTAATAACAATAGCGGCAAAAACAGTTGAGTTTGTTGTATAAAATAGGTGCTATAAAATGTTACTTATTTCTTTCCATGGGAATTTCTTTCCATTTTCTATCCGGTCGTCGATTGGATGCTTTGCCGTCTCATCAGGTTTCACAGTGGACCAGTTTTCAGTGTCGTGCAGAAATGTATCTTTAAATGATTTTCCAACTGCCTTTTTGATTATTTTTTTTTACAAATTGTATTTGTAGGAGTCTCTTGTACATTCAAACATTTTTTTAGATAAGTTCGAACTAAAAGAAGGGGTAAGTACTATTTTTGAAAACCGAAGAAGGAATTCATTAGAGAAGAGAAAATGATTTAAATAATGCGATGTTTGAAAATTGTCTCTGAATTTGTCAATAGGTATTATTAGAGATTGACAGATCAATTTAGGCATATGTTGAAAAATATGAGATTGATTGGCCAAAATCAAAAGAGATATTAATATGCTCAAAGTTCGCTCCGCCCTTAATCAGCGGACGATGTGACGTCACATATTCTTATCGTTTACTCCATCCCGCCAGCCTGCGCAGAGCCGTTTAATGCTATAAAATGTATTCCATTATTTCTAATTATTACTTACCTAAGAAATGAAATTTCATCACTATTCCGATCTGATAGGCTATTACAATTGTCAACAATCCATAATTATACAAAGAAAACTCGTATATTTCACAAAATAATCACAATGTTACCACGACAAAAGTCTAACATTGACTGAGAGCATGAGGCCGGCTGGGCCGAGGCTAGGCCGACGGAAGGCTTCACTGGCTTTGCCCTATAGGTTAGTCTAGGTGGTCTGTGGGTACGATGGACGGGGAAAGCCGATGTCATGGCCGCCTCGATCTCCTGACTTAAATCCTTTGAACTTAAGTCGTTTCTCGGTACAAATGCGGCCTACTTAATAATAATATGCCGTCTCCTTCCCGCACAAGTCTTCGACTTCTGGAATAATCCTCGTCATTAGAATGAGGGCCAGAGATATTATTATTATTATTATTTTTAAATTTATACAACTTAAAATAATGATGTATTATATTTTTCATGGTGAAAATGAAGTAGTAGTCCATTATTGTGTGTATATCTTATTAACAATCTATAATATTTGAACAGAAGTACGTTCTGTGGAGTACAGGAAATTCTAAAATAGCAGGCATAGATACGTTTTAAATAAATCAAATTAGATAAGTAGATCCTATTAAAAATCTTTGACATCTTTGAAAATTCTGACATTTACGGCGTGCTATATACAAGGTGTAACAGTAGTAAGTATTCAAATCTTGTGAGCTTGTAAAACAAGTCGATAAATTACGAACACCTTAGTACAACTTTTGTCAGTTGCGGCTCCTAAGGAGATAGCTCACTTTAAGGGGTAACCTCAGCAACAGTTTTTAATGCGTAACATCAAAACGGTTTAACATTAAGTCTCGAAATTTTGATGAGACATTAACCTTGACGTGTTTAATAAGTCTCATAAAATAGATTTCAAAATTTTCTACAGGGGCGTGAAAGAATGCAAGACTCAGGGACAAATTTAATCATATCTTTTTAGTAGTTTATTTTTTCTAGTTTCTGACTCGAAAATATTGAAATTTGAAGCATTTAACATAAAACGGTACTCTTGTTAAATTTCAATAGGAAGTAACGTTTTTAAGTAAAATCGATTTCAATCAATCTTAACGTGCACCACATTCAAAATACATATCCAAATAAATTAATAAAATGCAGTGCGCCATCAAGAAAACAAATAAAATGACAGTTAACAAAAATGTCAAGTAGTTTTAACACGCTTAACAGTAACAATTAAAAACAATAGTCCAAATATATATGCCGTTATATAAATATCAGAAGAACAACGCCGTTCGGTGCAAAGAAAGATTTGATAATTGGGTACATTTCTCTTGGGGAACTGTATACCATATCCGTGTGAGGCTGCTCTCATGACGCTCCACCTAACGTCAAAAGCATATCTACATACTCATCTCCATACGGTTGCATTTTAAATAATTTTTATCTATTTTTGTTCACTATAAAATGGCACTGCGTAGACTCAAATAATACAATTTTCAAACTAAAAATACTTGACATTTCTGTTAACTATTCAGACTAGTTGTTTTCTCTATGGCACACTGCAATTAATTTTTGGCTATGTATTGATGTTAAATGTGGGTCACGTTAGGAATGATTGAAATTGAATTTACTGAAAAACGGGACATCCTATTGAAATTTAACAAGAGTACATTTTATGTTAAATACTTAATATTTTAATATTTTGGAGTCAGAAACTAGAAAAATTAACTACAAAAGATATGATTAAATTTGTACCAGAGCCTTGCATTTTCTTACGCCCCTGTAGAAAATTTTGAAATGTATTTAATGACACTTATTAAACACGTCAAGGTTAATATCTCACCAAAATTTGGAGACTTAATGTTGAACTGTTTTGATGTTACGCATTAAAACTGTTTCTGAGGTTACCCCTTTAAGTGAGCGTCTCTCCCTTAGAAGCCGCCACTGACAAAAATTGTACTAAGGTTTTCGTAATTTTTCGACTTGTTTTACAAGCTCACAAGTTTTGAATACCTACTACTGTTACACCTTGTATATTACAACACATTACAGAATTCTATATTGAAATTCAGGTGATTCGACTCTACCTTTAGACTATATTTAAAAAGTTGTTAGCAAACTTTATTTTTTGTAACCATTAAGAAGTAGGCCTCGACTAAATTCAGTCACCTCTCTACTGCAATAAAGTATCTACGAAAAATCATTAATAATATAATTTTTAATGTGTTGATCTGTCAAATTATCTTAGCAAGACATTTCTATTGGTCCATTTCCCTCGGTGCTTGATCCAATATATGCCAGTATAATTTTTTTTAGATAAATACCATAATATCTAATATTTATTTTAATTAACGTACTTTTTCAAAGTAAATTTTGGCTAATCATTATTATTAATGGCCTTTTATTTAATCTACATTATCTGTGATTTGAATATAGGCAGGATTAAATCTAAATATATAAACGCTAGCGTTCATGTGGAAGCCATCTGGTAATTTACTTTTAATATATCCTATTGAATTGTGGTTTAATTATAGGGTTGATTAAATATTACTATTAAACTATATTATCGCTAAATCCACATTTGAGTGTCGAGTTTCTAGTCCTCAGTCGATATGTTAAATTTCCTCGATCGTGGTTTTACGTGCTCCCTTTGGTCTTGTTTCGTCTAATTTGGTAGCGATGTATTACCATCAAGCAGATGTAATTGAAAATGGAACACTAATATCAGAACGAAAAGCTTGATTCATTAGGAATAAATTACAAATTATAGACCAATTTCATTAATCGCTAATGAATTGTAGGTTTTTTAGATATAGGTATATCAGATAACAAATAATAATATAATAATATCTCTACCCTCATTCTAATCGCGCGGATTAGCCCAGAAGTCAAAGACTTGTGCGGGAGAGGGCGGCATATTATTATTAAGCAGGCCGCATTTGCGCCCAGGAACGACTTACGTTGGTAGGCCCTAACCACCATTCAGTGCAGGAATGAGGGAAACCTGGAAAACCTCATTAATTAGGGGGGTAGTCAAATGTCAACCGGTATCAATCTCTCACATTGACCCAAGCCAACATTTTTCCACCCTACCATACCCGCAGAGAGGGTGCCAATCTCTCCACGAATATAGCTTATATACGGTCTACCGGCTGCGGGGGTCGAACCCACAACGATCCAGTCACTTCGATTCAAGTACTGACGCCTTAAACCGCGCGACCACTGCGCCCCAGACACCAATTCCTTGACCTTCCCCATGACCAAACCCCTACCCCCTCCCCCGCTAATCATTTCTGTTTCAGGACGAAGAAGCCACGACCCAGATGACCACCATGAAGAAGACGAGAACATAGATAACCCAAACCAAATTCCTATCCTTACCTAGCGCTGCATCTCCCGAACCGAAAAAGGCTCGGGAGGAAAGAGCATCCTATGGCTACCTAGCCAATCACAATAACCCAATTCCCAACAAAGACCACCCCCGGGGGTTTAGGACGGCCGGCGAAGAAAGAACATAGAAGACCCGAAGAGCGCCAGAAGAAGGCCCCCCTGCTGGCGGGGGTCAGCCAGGGCAGAAGGAGGTCCCGCAAAGCGCCTACACCGGCCACGCCAGTGGTCGGGGTAGGTGATGGACGGGGCCCACCTTTACGAGGCCGCCCAGGCCTACAGAGATGGGGAAGGATAAAGAGCGCTAACGCGCTCGATCCTAAACCATACAAGGCCACCGTTCGCCAAAGAAATAACGGCGCGCGCGCGACCACTGACCGATCGAAATAATTCACAATTTGGTTTTAGAAAGGAATTGAGTACACAGGATGCGATTGCGTGCCTTACTAATAAGATTTATAATGCACTTGATAAGGGAGAAAAGAGTATAGCTGTGTTTGTTGATCAACTGCTTACAGTGTTAAACAACATGGATTTTAGAGACAATACTATAAAATTATTGAGATCATACTTAACAAACAGAGTATAATATACTGAAATAAACTGCATAAGAAGTGACCCGAGGCAGTTGAGTGTGGCGTACCGCAGGGGACGGTACTGGGACCGATATTATTTATCATGTATCTAAATTCACTATTTGATGTCCGTACCTCTGGATCGATTATGAGTTATGCGGATGATACGGTTGTGTTCTATTCAAGTTCAACCTGGAAAAACCTGTAAAACAAAATTGAAAAAGATATGAACAATATACGAAACGACTTTGATAGCCAATATTTGACATTAAATTCGACAAAAACAAAATACTTTTTATTTTATCTGCATGAAACGTCTGCTCCTCCTTTTAATCAACTTGGTGTAGACCAAAATCTGATAATATTGTCTGAAAAAGATATTAGATATTTAGGAATATTAATTGACTGTATATTAAAATGGAATAAACATATTGATTACGTTTCTAGTAAAATTAGGAAGCTTTTATATCAATTTAGAAATTTGAGAGATATACTGAATATTGAACAATTAAAAGTTTTATATTTTTCACTTAAGATATGGAATATTATGTTGAGGAGGAGTACTAGATACAACCATAAGAAATTTAGAGAATTTGCAGAAGAGGCTTTTAAAAAATATACTTCGGAGAGAACGTACTTACCCATCAGATGAAATGATTTATTTAATGACATCAAAGTGGACATAAGAATGTTATATTTCTATCAGTGTGTTTTCCATCAATGCAAAAATAAAGAAAACTCAAACATGAAAAAGACAAGGGGACATTCAAATAACTTGTTACGAGCACAAAAATATAAAACAACTTGTGGGCAAAGATGCTTTACTTACCTTGCTGTCGTTGCCTGGCCATTTTAGGGATACAACATCTTTTAAAAAACTCAAGTCAAACTTAAGATATATTTGTTGGAACGGTGTAGAACGGAAATTCACAACACCATTAATCCTAAACATTATTTTAATAATTTGTTTTGACTCTCGCCAAAGCTTCAAGCCCGTTTTTTGTTTTGTTTTTTTTTTGTGTTATGTGCGACTGTATTTGTATGTACATTGAACTTTTAATAACAGGTAACAGGTAATAGTTATAAAACAGGTCGTAGGTCATTCTTATTTTCGTTTGTTAGTTACTGTTACATTGTTTATATAAATAGGCATAATAACTTAAACTAAGTTTAGATATATATACAGGGTGATTCAAGTTTAATCTTGATAACTTCAGGAATCGATAGAACAGGTTGAAATAATGTTCATTTGTGATATAAACTTATTTCCTAAAACGCATCGTTTCCGAGACAGAGGGCGTTGAAGTAGGAATTTTTTTCTCGTTTTTCCCTCATAACTTTTGAACCACTCATCCGATTTAAGGCTGTAATGTTCGCAATTTTACAAAGCCGTTTTTAGACGTCCACGCGCTTTCATATTTCTCTTCAACGCAAATTCGTATTAAGATGGAGCAAGTTTTAATCGACTAATAAAAGTCTATTTTACTAGACAGCAGGGCCATATTTAAAAAAAAAAAATAGATCTGAACAATATTTCGATAGCAATATTGCCCACATTTAGGACTATTATAATGCACGTCTGAATGTATCATCAGCCACGTGTTTGTGTTGCTTTTATAGTGAAACAGTGATATATATATGCAGTCGAGCCATAAACAGAGTGGTTGTCTCACTTGAAACTACTTCATAGTCCATAGAGCGTGTGTAGAGTGTTATTGCCTATATTAACATCAACCGTCTCGCAAACGCGGATGTTTCAAACGCCAAGTTGTTACTTCTTAGCATTACAAGCCTTTCCAGGAGCAAGCCCAACGCCTAGGATCGTGTCCTATAGCGCTGTGCTTGTACTGTACAACACACATGCAGTAAAGGTATAACCAGTGTGTATCTTTAATGTATGTATTATGATGCACGTCTGATTGTATCATCAGCCACGTGTTTGCGTTGCTTCTAGAGGGAAACTGTGATATATATGCAGTCGAGCCATAAACAGAGTGGTTGTCTCACTTGAAACTACTTCATAGTCCATAGAGCGTGTGTAGAGCGTTATTGCCTATACTAACATCAACCGTATTGCAAACGCGGACGTTTCAAACGCCAAGTTGTTACTTCTTCAGTGCAAGCCTTTCCAGTAGAAAGCCCAACGTCTGGGATCGTGTCCTATAGCGCTGTGCATGTACTGTACAACACACATGCAGTAAAGGTATAACCAGTGTGTATCCTTAATGTATGTATTATGATGCACGTCTGATTGTATTATCAGCCACGTATTTGTGTTGCTTCTAGAGGGAAACTGTGATATATATGCAGTCGAGCCATAAACAGAGCGTTATTGCCTATACTAACATCAACCGTCTTGCAAACGCGGACGTTTCAAACGCCAAGTTGTTACTTCTTCAGTGCAAGCCTTTCCAGTAGAAAGCCCAACGCCTGGGATCGTGTCCTATAGCGCTGTTCTGGTTTTGTTAAGTCTCCGGAATTCAATGTTTAACTCTTTTTTATTTCTGGTGTTGTACACATGAATGCTACTTCTGCTTCCAAGTTGGTGTAAATTTGTTTTAACATATAATAGACATTGATAAATATAAATACACGGAATAGTTAGGATGTTAAACTTAATAAAGTATAGTTTACAATTGTCCCGAAACTCCAGACCTGCCATAACCCTAATTGCTTTCCGTTGTTGCGAGAATACTCTTCATAACCCGGTTGCATGACCCCAAGTTAATGTGCCATAGGATATAATTGACTGAATGAGTCCATGAAAAGTGGTTTTTAGTGTTTGTAGGATACAGTTTTACTTAGACTTCTAAGGAGAAATAGATGTTTAGATAACTTATTATATAAATAATCAATATGACAGTTCCAAGTTAACCTGGGATCAATTTGCACTCCGAGCAATGCAATACTTTCAGGGTTGACACAATTTATATACAGATAGAGGCGCAACCTTAATGGCGAAATGCGTATACAATCTACAAGTTTAACACCCTGTACCTTGAAAGCAAAGGCCCAAATAGAAAATATCTATAGGGCAAAATCTTTTTAAAGTCGGACAAGAAATAAAGGCCTTCATGTTTGACGTTCCGTTATGTTACACCGTGTTTTACAGTAGGGGTTTTTTGGGCCTGAGATGTGTCCGTCTGTCGAGAACTGTTGTTAACGACAGTCAATTTTAAGTGTTCTGTGTGATTCAATGGTTTAACAAGCAATGAAAACCTCTGTGAACAATAAGTTGTCGATAAATTGACGAATCTTAGAACCAAAGAGCTGCTATTACCTAATACTGTCTCGGGCCCAAAAGTTTATACGCATTTTGCCATAAGGTTGCGCCTCTATCTATAATTTCTCACTCAAACTGATACGACCCGCCTACACACGCGGGTACGTTTATCTCACTTTCGATTTACCATGTGTCACAAATAGTGACTAAAAATGTGTAGATAACTTCCCCCATATATATATATATATATATATGAGATTTTAAAACAAAATAAAAACAAAAGAATAGCAAAATCTTTTTATTTCAGGACTTCTTTGTGTCTCTTCATAGAGGACTAAAAACGTTACATTATGAAATATGCAGAAATTATAAAATGCAAACAATAAAACGAGTTGTATCACTAACATTGCATGGATAAATGTCACGTGTTACAATAAAGTCAACAGCAAACAAATTAAAGAATCTACATTACTAATAAAATTTTGTTAGGAATTTGAAAACTTCTTTCTTCTTTCTGAGGTTAGTTTTTAGTAAAAGAAGTTTTTCAAATTCCTAACAAAATTTTATTAGTAATGTAGATTCTAATTTGTTTGCTGTTGACGTTTTATTGTAACACGTGATGGTGTATTTAGTCCATGCAATGTTAGTGATACAACCTCGTTTTTTGTAAGTTGGTTTTTTGCATTTTATAATTTCTGCATATTTTCATAATGTAACGTTTTTAGAGTTCCTGATGAAGAGACAATAAAGTACTCGAAAGCTTGAACTAGATAAAGAGTCTTCTTTATTTTGTGACTGATTTACCCGATTAAAAAATTCTTGTCTATATATATATATATATATATATATATCAACAGATCAGGTATTTTCGTGAGAAATTTAAAGAGACGGCGACATAAAATCTCAGCTCCTTACTCCTTCCCCTGTATTTTTCACATTGCTACATGACCTTTCGCTCCTTGTCAACGTATTTTTTTTTATACCGAGACATAAAAAAGTTTGTTTATATATTCCGGGAATGCCGTACTTACGTCCTGGGAATGGCGAAGTATAATATAGCCTGAAGTCGAGTTTATCCTATCCGTCGGCAGGGATATGGAAAACGTACACTTTGTGACAAGAATAATGCGGCCCTTAGCTAGACATATAAATGCTGTTCGTGCTTTAATTACGTTTTAATATTTTGATGTGACATAGAACAGACATATTAATTTTGCATATCGCTGCATTTAAATGCTGTTTAGTTATATAAAATCCATGGAGATATTTACATGGCTAGTGTGGGAGGAAATGCAGCTCTGGACGTGATTTGTTCTATTTTCAGCTGCATTTGAGTATATTTTATTTAGAAGTCTAAAATACTTGCTGCAGACACATGCCCAAATTGAGATGCTGTAATCAAGTATAGCCGCCTCTTAAAATGTTATTTCATAAAATTATTTGTAAAAAAAATATATGATTGTTACGGGGTGTAGTTTGAATTAATTAACAAACCATTATCCCGACCCTTAAGGCAGGTACTTTTAAATGCAGTTTTCTTTATTTCAAAATATAAGCAAATTATAAAAAATATCTCTTCACTGTGTTAATTATAGGTACATCGAAAAAAATGCCAGCAAACAATTCACTTTATAAGAAGGAAAGGAGCCTAATGGATCATAATCTTATACGAGACAGGTGGATTTTAACGGCTTGATGGATCCAGAGAAAACAGATGTAGGGATCAACGAAGCAACTGCGGACAACGTTGTTTCTGGGTTTTTGACCTTCATCAGCGGCCGCAGCAGCGCAGTGCAGCTTAAAAACAAGATGGAATAAGAAGGAAGGGCAAATGACACGAACACAAGAGAATGACAAGTAACATGCCTTTCACTATTTGCGGCTTCATGTCTTGTTGTTAAGGTGCACTGCGCTGATGAAGGGCAAAAACCCAGAAACAACATTGTCCGCAGTTGCTTCGTTCTTCCCTCCATCTGATTTCTCTGGATTCATCAAGCCGTTAAATCCACCTGTCTCGTAATTCAATTTATTTAAATTATAATTTATTCTTGGAAAACAAATCTTTTTTGGTGTAATGATCACTTTTTTGTAAAAATAAATTGATTTATGAAACAAGTAGTTATCCAATTTTAACATTTTGTGAAAACTTAATTTTAAAAAATGATTTTCTATTAAACATATTTTTGTCATTTCCCTAATCAATAAATGTGCATTTTGAACCAAATAAAGGGTTTATTTAATGCAAATATCCATATTTTTAATTGAGGGATGTGGAAAAGGAAAATATGTACTTTTTTAATTCTTTTTGTAAAGTTTTTAAATGAGATTTTATTAGGTTATATAATTTTTTGAAAAACCGTAAATTAAAATAACTCAATTTCCTAACATAGTCGTAGTGTCGAAAAAAGTACAAATGTATAAAAATAAAACATGAATTCGTTTATTATTGTTTTTCTCGTAAACTGTTCATTTTATCGGCAATAAACAAGAGTACTTCTTTTTAGTCTAAGATTAAAGCTACCCAGATTTATTATTTTAAAGTTTTTATCATACAAGGTGTTCAAAATTTAGGCATTAAATTTGTAAAGCTTGCCTTGGTAAACTAAAAAAGCTAAATATGTTTCAAGGACACTATTTTAAGAGGTCCTTTCTAGGGTCCATCACTTTAAATTTATATTAAATTATATTAAGTACTTTAAAAGTTATTCAAGAAAAACCCATTTGCAGCTGCGTCCTTCAGGGACACAAGTCTCCGTAGGGAGGGCTTGCAGGAAAAAATATTATAGGAACTTACCATCACATTTTTGTTTTAATCTGTTTCCAATTGTTATCAATTAAAGATATTTATATAATTTTGATACAGTTATCTTGTTAAAATTACTTTTTGAGTTATTAAAGAGAAAATTATTGTTAGAATTAGTTATTACACCGTAAAAAAATTTGAGGAAAATTTCACTCCACATCAACATAAAATGGTTGTCAAATCGAGTTCACACCCGATTGTGTTGAAATAATAACACAATTCATTGAGCAATGTTCACTCAGCTATTTTTTAACTAAATAAATATTTGTATACGACTGCCTTGCAAAAGAGGGTTTTGCACACGGAAAACACGCTCTGAAAACGGCATTTTGCACACGCCGTGTGCTAAACATTTTGCACACGGTTGTGTCATCTTTGCACACCCCTCTCCATTGTGATCCTTGAAGGAATGTTCTTAATAAAAACGAGTTAAATTAAAAGTTGTATTTAATTTATTTTATTAATGCGTTGGCAATTATAGATAGAGGCGCAATCTTATGGCACAATGCGTATCCGCTTTTGGGCCCGAGATAGTATTAGGTAATAGCAGCTTTCTGGTTCTAGATGCGTCAATTTATCGACAACTTATTGTACACGGAGGTTTTCTTTGCTTGTTAAACCATTGAATTACACAGAACACTCAAAATTGACTGTCGTTAACAACAGTTCTCGACAGACGGACAAATCTCGGGCCCAAAAAACCCCTACTGTAAAACACGGTGTAACATAACGGAACGTCAAACATGAATGCCTTTATTTCTTGTCCGACTTTAAAAACATTTTGCCCTATAGATATTTTCTACTAGGACCTCTGTTTTCAAGATACAGGGTGTTAAACTTGTAGATCGAATACGCATTTCGCCATTAAGGTTGCGCCTGTTTCTAATTTCTAGTTTTTAAAATTTCGCCCTGTATCTCAAGAAGGAAGAGGTCTATAACAATTCTGATTTCGGTATCTTAAGTTTTTAAAAAGTGGTCAAGTGTTGTGAACTTGTGTTTATCGTACTGATAGGTTAGAAACTTCGTTGACAACAAATATTTCAATTATTTTACAAATGAGTCTACACAGCCCATTAAACAGAATTTTATTCAGTAGCCAATAACTGCTCATAATAGATAAAATTTGAACTGTTACTCAAACAATAAAACGAATATATCCAGTTTTGGGTTACTGTTGGCTTTATTATTTTCGAAATAAATTTTATGCAAATGGCTTATAAAACAATATAATACAGATTAAATTTTATCGGCCATCCCTTTGTTCTATACCCGTACACATATTAAATTCAATATGTAATAAAACTGAACAAATAGCAGAATGTGTTCTAATTTTTATGTTATAGAACTATGTAATAATTTTATAATCTAAATTTAAAATTTGTCTAGTAAACACCGTGACATGTTTTTAAAACTATTTCTCAGAAACAGTTGAATATAGGTATAGGATATGATTTTTAAAATATGCTTGGAATTTTGAGAAGAATCCAAATATTCAATAATATACAGCTGGTATATATTTGGTGGCACCGTTGACGAATAACTTTGGTTGTTTTCCATACGTTTTCCAAGTGCAATTCAATGCTGGTCGGGGCATTAGCACGCAGAGTAGTTGTTTTCTAAAATTCGCATTTACTATTACTTTATTTTTTCATTAATGGATATCAGCCTCGGTTTAACATACAAGCAATTAAAAAAATGATTTGTAACTGTGTTTCAAAATTGTAAGATCTTACAAAGAGAGTATGCCTTTAGCAAATATCTTTAAAATGTTCTTAAATACAGGATATCCTTTTCTTGCAAGTCTAAATATATTTACCCTAAATGAAAAATTTTGTTAAATTACTCAGTTATTTTCTAAACAGTTAATTTCGGCCCTCAGTAAATATTAAAACTTAATTTCATGATAAGTTTCTTAATAAAGCCGTAAACTTTTCAGTAAGCATCTTAAAGGAATTTTACGGCACCATAAAAAATATTTCAAGTTATAAAAACCTGCTGAAATGTACAGGTAATTAAAAATAATTAAAACCAGACTAAGAGAACAATTTGCTTAGGTATCTACCACTTCAAGAGATACAACTTGAGGTATCTGTACTTTTTTTATATATAATAATTAGTATATTTACATAAACTACTAAAAAATATCTATTATATATGTTACCAACAATAATTATTTGTATACCTAGGCTGTGAATCCTATTGTAACATACGAAAAAACCATGAGGATGTTTCACTGAAATAACGTCAAGTAAACTGAATTGTCAGATAGCTTATAAATCTTTTATTTTACTTGAATGCGTTAGCCATACGATTGCGAGAATGGAATAAGATGAAGAAACTGTGTGTACTTCACCTGTGTTAAAAGAACTGCAAATTGTGCTGTAGTCAATTTCAGTCCCCAAAATATGCCTGTCTTCTATGTATGAGGAGTCAGACGTTGCATTCAAGTTGTGGTGTGAGAAGGAAAAAGTAGGAGGTGTTTCTGAAAACATTTTGTTGACTACAAGAGAAATGCGCTGTGTTAAATTTTTCATCTTCTTAGATATAGCTGGGATTCTTTGACCTGTCCATGTTGTTCTCGGGCTAGGCTCTATGGAGCTATCGGCATCTCTGGCCCTACCCATATTTCGACTTCTGTTGTTGGTATTACGAAGCTTTTGCGGAGTCATCACTGACGATACCAACTGTGAAGAGCGGCCAAACGTTTACAAGCATGGAATGCGACCAGTTGCAGACGCGGCTACGGGCCTCAGAAGATTACCATTATCCCAGTAACAGTTACGACCGTATCAGTCGTAATACCAACAACAGAAGCCGAAATCAATGTATGGGCGGGCCCAGAAATACCGATAGCGGGTCTGAGAACAACAAGGGCAGGTCAAAAAATCCCAACTAGAGATTGCACTTTAATTCAGTTATTGTCAGCGAAACCAGTAAATAATACAAGATTTCTCTTAGTGTATAAGCAATTAAAATTGTAAAAAGCGGAAGGTCTTAATAATTTATGCAAACTATTGAACCATATGCATGCAAATTTTACGACTGTTGAACGGCATTTATGGGCCAAACAAATTTTAGTGAAATATTGATATTGCATTTTTAGAATGGAACATGTATTTTACATTTAATGGGGCATTAAACAAGGCCGTAATGTAATTATATAACTTGACGAGCAGTGCTTTACAATATAGGCGTAACTGTTGTTGTACATTAATGGATTTTACGTTATTGGTTTGCGGAAAGTGTAAATAAGTGTAAACGCATTGGCGCTTGGAAATTTCATTATTTGTTTCAAAGATTATTAAAATAGAACATTTATTTTTTGACGGATTATTAAATGCTGTTCCAATATTTGCCTTTTCAACATTTCGATTGATTGATTTATTTGCTCGTTCGTCGACAAGTGCTTTTAGTATTTGTGTTCATAACACTAAAATATATACTAACTTATAAAAATACAATTTATTTGTTATAAAATGTAGTTTATTGTAGAGCTGATTTTATCCTATCATTCAGAATGCTAGCAAATGACTGAAAAGATAGAAAAAAGTGGAGGTAGTAAAAATGGGCTACATAAGGAAATACTGTAAAATTTCTAATATTTAACATGAACTAAATGAAAAAATCAAACGAAAAACGGGAATAATAAATAAAAAGATAAACAAAATCGAACCAAAAAAATTATGAGATGGTAATTATGTGATAAGAATGCACGAATAGCGTTGGCTAATGATAGTTTTTTAATATACACCAGGAAACACTGAAGCAAAACAGTTATGATACGGTCATGTGATGAGCATGAAGAAAGAGCATTGACCAAAGAGAGTTTTTCAATATATACCAGAGAACACAAGAATAAAATAAAGACCGCAAACATCATGGGAAAAATAAATAAAATGTATTGTGCTCGATAGAGCTATGGAAGAAGAGTGAGGAAACAGAGATAGATACATTATGCCGCTGATTTTCTGAAGAAACTACCGGTAGAGAAATCTCGTAAAATGAAACATATGTAGCACAAATATAAAATTATAGAAGAAACTGTAAGTAGTAATTTCCAATTAAACTGGTCAGGTTTCTTATAAAGAGTTTATGACTCAACGCAAACCAGAATATTAACATGCTCAGCAGAAGCAACATCAAGATGGTTACGGGTTTTTTAACAGCTTAATAAGCAGCTTCATGATTGGCTTGAGTAACAATTTGAGGTGCAATTATGTGGACACGCAGAAAAGGACTTCATACACATCCTTTGTAACTTTGTCTGTTTATTGGTGAAGAGAAAGCATTTCCTTCTGTTCAGGATATTAGAGAAACTTCGGCTAAGCTAACCCTTGTACGCATATGGCACGGGAAAACTGTGAACTCTATAACAAGTGTTATAATAATAGTTCTTCACCATCATCATCATCATCATCATCATCATCATGGTTAATAATGTTAGCCACACAGAGGCAAAAATTCATTAGTGGTAGTAGGTAAAATTACAGTTGCTTCAGCAAAAATTATATTTGATGATAACGAAGAAGAAATGATATACATATGAATGATTGAAAACCACGGATCAATCATTTTCAAATTTTTCAGAATAGTAATTTTTCAACAGATTTCGATTTTCAAATAACACAAAATGTATAAATATTAATTTTATTTTGAAAATATGAACTATTTAATAATGATATCAACTATTAACTACAACAATTTTCTACGGTTTGTCTACTTTAACGTTAGCAAATCTATTAATAACAACTACCGTTAAATATATACGCTTTGAAAGTATAAAAAAAACTACAGGGTATGAAGTGCAATTAACATAAAAATTGCAAGATTATCTAATCTAGAATTTAAAAATACCGTAAAGTACAGGGTAATCAAGCGTAAACGTTCGATTTGGCTGTTATTTTAAAATATATCGAAAAAATTGAAACATGCATTCATGACCAATTTTGTATACTCGCGTCAAGAATTCAGACAACGTACGTCATACCAACAAATGAATAATTCATTATATTTTTATCTTCTGCTGTTAACGAGATATTGAAGATTAAGTAATTCTATAATTAAAATTAATTATAATACAAAATACAAAAGTATATTCGAATCCAATTTACGGAGCAATTTAAAGGATATTTTATCATAATTGTTCAAACTCATTTCCTTGCTATTCTATGTAAAACCTATATCAGTTTTTCTAAATTATTTAAACCATTATAAATCGTTTTTGGGTCTTGGTTTATATATTCTATAGCTCCTTGTATTCTATCTTGAATTTCTAAAATAGTGGTTGGTCCATTTTTACAAACATTATTCTTTAAATAGATGGATTATTTTCAGGGCATTTGATCTGACCAGAAGAATTTAATCGGCCAATGTGTTTTAACCGTTTGGGTCACGGATCACCACCACATAATGTAAGATAAGTTATGGAATATTTGAATAATAGTTACCTATATAATAGGATGGTTAGGAAATATGACCGGCGAATAATCCAGACTTGACACCACCTGATACATTTTATTGTCACGAAAAGAGTGTGACTATAGAATGGAAGTCTGATGCTTCCCTCAAATGTCATGAAAAGTCCTCCACCAACCTTTAAACATAAAAATAATACATCTATTATATTCTTGGGGTACTCGCTCGGATCCTGCGAGAGGTAAAAAAACTGAACCTTTTAATACAAATTTATTAAAACCATAACAACAACCATACTTACAATAATGGAACCTTTGCGCTGGGGAGCATCTCTTATAGAGATCAGGTTCAGCCACCGGTTGACCAGTGACCACCGTCCTTTGGCCATGGACTGGCTGACATTATCCCAGTTGCAATAGTATTTATACGCATTCAAAAAATGCTGAGTACATCAGAATTATACTACCTATTGAAACAATGGGAACAGCCAGCAAGTCTATCGCTTGGTTATTAGAGAGAGCAAGAAGGATAGACATAGTTTGGATTGATAGTAACCTTTGTAGCTGGACACTTTTAATAATTGTTTTGAATTTCACTTGTGTAACATTGACACACTATCGATTGCAAATATGTTTATAAATTTGGTTCAATAAAATAACTAAATATTCGTGTGTATGCCAAAAGGTTTTTAATTTAGAATAATTAATTAAAATATGTGTCCAGCTGTTACCATCTCTCTAAGATCCCCTTTGTTGACCTTATAAAGCTATTAGAGGAATAGTTTTTATAAAAGTAGACCAACCACTATTTTAAAAATTCAGAATAGAATACCTTCAAGAAGCTATAAATTACATAAACCAACGCTCAAATATGATGCATAATGGTTTAGATAATTTGGAACAACGATACAGGTTTTACTTAGGAAAGCAAGGATGTAGGTTTAAACAACTTTTATAAATTTCTATTCTTTAAATTGCTTCATAAAATTAATTTAAATATAGTTTTGCATTCTTTATAATAAAATAATAAAATTTTAATTATGGTAAAAGATAATGAATGTAATCAGGAAAAAGTGGAAAATGGGAAAATATAATAATATACATACAAAACCAAGTTGATTTCAACATCTCAGCAGTGCGGTACTCGATTGTTAAATCCTTGAGAAAAATTAGTTAACGAATGAATGTTTCAATTTTCCGATATCTCCTAAATAACAAAGTTACAGACGAATTTATAAACAGATTACTTAACGGTTTATTTAATCGAGGCTGAAAGTATTGACCCTGAGACTGCCAGGAAAATCTTAGAATTTACTTTTCAATGTATTTATTCCACGCAGAGAAGCATCTAGTATTTTTTATTATGTCTCTTGGAAACCGAGCCGTAAAATTGGAATAGTTGAGATTCTAAACACTGAGATCCGTATTTTCGCGTTTTACTACTGCTTACAATGTACGGAATAGGTATAATGACGTTTTGTTTGGCAGCCAGATTGGTATATTATCCTAATATAATACTGGTAGCATCGTAAACTTGTGCATATCCGGAAATGCGCCGCTACGTAACACTGAATAACTTGATTACTGAAACCGAAATTTTCGTTTTATTTCACACTCCACTGCACAAATTGCTTTTATGCAATTATCAAATAGTTATTAGTCGCTACTTTGTTCGAGACGTTTTAACAGTTCCACTTATATTATGCTTTTGTGTGCAGCAGCTATGCTGATTTTCGCTGGAATTAAAGTTCGTGACACAATCCAAATTAGAAAGACAAATTTTAAGTATTTCCGAATTAAGACAAATTCTCTGTAGTTATAATTCATGGAATCTTAATACTGTACGGACTTGGTGTGCATAAAAATGAGCAAATGCATTATATTACACATCTGATTTATTTTACTTATATTTTAAGTTACATAAGTAAAACATTTTTTTATTTTTATTGGGTTTTTGCCACACTTCTGGAAAAAATAAAGATTAATTAAATAAGCCCTTGCGCCAAACAGATCAGTCAAGGGTTATTTTTGAAACTAAGTTGGCCTAACCAAAAAATCTCACACTGAAAAAAGCAGATAAGTAAAAAATAACAAAAATCACATCACTATCGCGCACTTCCGTATTTTTGACGTTTCGAAAAACTCTCTGTTTTCGTTCTCAAAATAGTAGTAAAAATGTTAAACGTATGTCAAGTTTGACAGTTTAAAATTTGTTTATCTGCTTCCATAGAGATGTTAAATGATTTTTATTTTATTGTTACTTACTTCTTCTTGATGCAACGGTACCCAACAATGATCGATGTTTACTGAACAGTTTGACACACTTATCTCCGTTCAATAAAATAATCGTGGTCTCTTTTAATTTTCTTTTTGTTGCGTTACCTTCCTTCTCTAAAATTTTTGCCGAGACCCATTGAATCAAATGACCGTTTTCCCAAGCATGTTCGCAAATTTTGGATTTTTCAAATTTCCGTCTTTTTAATATTTTTTGTGTTCCTCTACTCTAACATTCATAGGCCGAGACGTTTCTCCAACATAATGTTTATTGCATTCACAAGGTATACTGTAGATGTAATTTTTTGAATTTTGTATATCATTTTTTGGACGCGTTTTAGACAAAAATGATGGTAAAGTTGTCTGAAAAACTGTTCGAATATAAAATTTATTACCGATTCTACTTAACGTTTCTGATAAAATAGGAATGTTTGGAATTTTTATTGTATGATTGGTTTCTTTTATTTGTCTTAAAGTGTTAGTTTTATCTGTAATATTTTTTAATGTTCTATCAACAAAATTTGGAGGGTATTCATTATTTATTAAAATATTTTTAATAAATTTTAGTTCGTTATTAAAAATATCATTGTTTGATGAAATTAATTTTGCTCTATCATATAAACATTTAACAACACCTTTGTTAATATCAATGTGATCTAAAATTTAATTACTATTGGTGTAAAATTGTATTGTTGTAAAAAATAAAACATTTTTTACAACAAATTTGGAAAAATTCATGAAGTGTATGAATTGATGAATTTATGCTAAACTCCTTCCAGCAGCGATATGTCCTTTTTGAGATTGGATGACCATACACTGTAAATATTTATTTATTTATTTATTTATTGAGTATACAACTGCCCAACAGAGAAAACCAATTACAAGGCAGGCTGGTTACATAAAGTTAAAACATAAAAAAACATACAAACATATAAGTAATATAAACAGAAGAACAAATACAGATTAAAAAGCAAATAACAGAAAGAAAAAACAAAAAGCTCAAATTATGTTTAAGGAAACACAGCAACTAGCGTCGCAATATAATAGTCTTAATTATAGAAGCCAAAGCATCCAACAGGTCAATCGAATCCTGCAAGGACATATAAATCTTGCACATTTGATACAAGGATGTGACAATAAAATATTTGTTTTCGGTATAGGTAAATCTAAATCGAAATACGATGTCGTGAATTTATGCGAGGTACATTAAAATTCCAGTCTGATCAGAATTTCCGGACAAATCATTTGCAATTTTGTACAATAAGGTCAAAGAGGTACAGAGTCTACAAGTGTTTAGACTGTCTACTCTGTACTCTGCTAACAACAGGTCTTGTGGATGACCTATAGGTGGATAAAAATCATGAGCGTTAAAATAAACGTGCCTTAGAAATTTTCTTTGTACGTTTTCAATCATGTACTTAAGATTGCCATACATAGGATGTCAAACCGAGGACCTGTATTCTAATTTTGAACGTATTAAAGAAAACTAAAGAGAAAGTATAATTATTCCGTATAAGTAAGTATTCCGTATAATAAAACCCATATTTCTGTTGGCATGTGCAATAGGAGTGATATGATGGTTAAATAAGAGTCCAGGATCAAAAGTAACTCCTAGATCTCTAACTGTTTTGGATCTAAGAAGACGAGTGTCATTAATGTTATAACGAAAGATTAATGTACTTTGCTTACGAGAAAATGACAAAATATTGCACTTTTTGATGTATAAGTTACGATGAATCGAATTGCACCAGTCACTAATTCGTTCTAGGTTAGGTATTCTGTAAAAATTCAGAATGTGCAACCGACCAGTAGTTTTTCATATCATCCTCGTATAATAAATACTTAACATCAAGACAGGAATATATATCATTAGCATAAATGTTACATAACAAAGAAGCCAATATTGAACCCTGAGGAGCCCCGGACAATGCATTAAACTGTGGCGACTTAAATCCTTGGCACTGGCCAAATTGTAATCTGTCATAAAGATATGACCTAAAGAGTTTACATAATTTACCAGAAACATCTATGCGATCAAGTTTTTCAAGAAGGATCTGATGGTGGTAACGATCAAAAGCTTTCGTCATGTCAGTATACATATTTCATATAAGTAAACGCATTAAAGGTGACTGAATCAACGGAGTCTAATTATTGGGTACATTTTCATTTAATATTGATTACCATTCTTAACTCGTATTATTAGTATGAGTAAGACATTTTTAAATTCGAGAGTTTGTGTCTACGTTTAATATTTTGCCAGAAATTCAGTTTGGGTTTTCACCCTTCCCATAGTTGTGAAACCGCTTTCCTAATATAGTTGATAATGTTTTAAGGGGCATGGATAGACATGAAATCACAGTACTAGTTCTTCTTGATTTTTCCAAGGCCTTTGACACAATAAATCATGAAACGCTATTGTCCATTTCAAAATATGTTGGAATGTCTGAAACAGTTGTCAAATTTTATCAAAATTATTTGAGTAACAAGTATCAAATGACAAAAATTAATTACATCAAATCTACACCACTGAAAATATCTTCTGGTGTGCCGCAAGTTTCTATATGGGTTCTCTTTTATATACTTTGTACACATCTAGTTTGCGCAAATGCCACAACATTGCAAAATTAATTTTTATGCTGACGATACTGATACATTTGGAGTCTTTAAAAAATATAAATAGTGACATTTTTTCTATTGTTAATGTATCTAAACGCCATCCACTAAATATTAATGTCAGCAAGAAGGCTGGCCGGGACACTAGCCCGCAGTGTAGTTGTTTCTTGGAAATCTGTGTTTCCAACATATTGTTATCGCAGAATCCCGATAGAGGTAGTAAGAGATGGAGAAGCAGGTATATGTCTGGTGGGTTGCTTACGAGTGATTTTAGCTGTTTGCTATAGGTTTTCCAGGTGTAATTCAATGCTGGTGATGGCATTAGCCTGCAGAGTACTTGTTTCCTGGAATTCCGTGATTGCAATATAGATCGTGAAAATAAATTATATTAAAATTGAGATAGCTAGAAATACTCCTTTTATTCCATTTAATTTATTAGAAATTTATGTAAAGATAATACTGATGAACAGGTGCTCATACCTAGCATTCTTCAAATGGAATTTGAAAGAATCGTCATATAACAAATTTTCTCTGTACTCTCTCCAAATTTTTAACGCAAACTTGAGCATGAGAATTTCAAATATTCGTAATTAGCATATTCTAGTTTTGACCTGACAAAAATACATTAACAGAGTGGTTGAAGTAGATACATTCTTGAAACGTTTACGATTCTTAAATATAAACTTTATTTTCATAAACACTCGAGATTTAAATGATTTATGTAACAGTAAATGCAATTGATATCAACGATAGCACTAAGGTCCTTAAACTGCGTACACCTGTTTAGTTCGTTATTATTAATTTAGGCAAAGTCTGTTGGTATTATTTTTTTCATATATGTCGTAAAGTAAATTTTGCAATGTTCAGTAGTAGTTTGTACTCATAACACCAGAATATTAATTTTAAATTATCAGCATTTAACAGAGCATTCATATACATCATTAATAATAATTATAAAAGTGAAGGTCCCAGAGCAGACCCCGGTCGAAGAATATCCAAAATAAGTGACATTTAAACTCCATTTGTTAAATATGGAATCATATTTAACAGACAACAGTAATTAGAAGTTAAATCAAAAGATGATACAATACAAGACCATATTTAACTACCGAAAGCATTTGACCCAGGTTATATAACATCAACCTGACTATCTCGATTAAGTACATTAGCATTAATATTAGTAATACTCATCAAATTGGATGTTGTATCAAATATGGTTCTAACTATTCTGAAAAGTTGATAATTTCGATTTTACTTAAAAATATACAATTTTTGAATGTCAAGCAGAATAATCAAAAGTATATGTATCTAGTATAACTAAACCAGTAGTGTCAGAATTAGAAGAGAAGATAAAGTTTCCATTGCCAAAAAAATATTTTTTTGGTAGTACTCCTTTACAGAAGATAGAATGTTACTTAGATAACACGATATTAATCTCTAGCTCTAGTATTAAGTAATGACACAACCATAAAATTGCATTAGTTTATAAGCGCTTTTCTACAACTTTTCTAATAAAGAGTAATGTGCTTTCCACATATCCTGAAATCCTGTACGAAGCAATATGTAAAAATAAACCATGTTCATGTCTTTAGTTTTCCAAGATATGAAACCAATTCAAGATCAACAGTCACATTTTAATTAGCTAGCTGAGCTGAGCAACTGATCAGACTTGCTGAACGATTTTGACTGGTCAACCCTTTTGCTGAATAGACAAATATACGCTACAAGAATTCAGACGACTTACGTCATACGAACAAATGAATAATTCATTGCATTTTTATCAAAATATTTATGAAACTACAACTGAGAGTAATAAAACTATATACCACATTACAAGTTTGCATTATATATTGCCCAATATTGCAAAAAATTATTGTTTTTAACGCGACCAAATATTTCAAATTACGTTGACAATAAAAACAACGTCAACGTAAGATGTCTGAATTCTTGACACGAGTATAGTTTATTGCGCTTTTCGTAAAGTGCAAACGCTAGGACTAACATTAACATCGATAATACGACGGATGGTTTATTTTGAAGGCATAAGTTTTGAGAAAACAAAGTAATTGCTATTTATCTACGGTATATTGCTGTTAAGCCTTAATGCCTAAGTGTTCATGCAAAAAACCAACCAATAAACTTTAATTGAAATTGTTTTTTTATGCCTGTAAAAGGAGATTATCTGTCATCAAATATATTTCTTTCACAGTTGATAGATAAAAGACTCATCCTTAGCTTTTTTTTTTGTAGCTACTAGTAGGAAGTGACGAAGTTTGAAGTTTACATCTTCGTAGATTCTAGATCAGACACTGTGTTTTATGCCCTATATTTGACATATCCGTTTGGAAGTGTCGCTGTTATTTATTTGATTTGATGAGAACAAATAATTTCGAAGATTTAAGCAACATCGATATTATCTTCTTGTCTTATCTTAATTTCAGTATCAGTATTCCCTATACCTAAATTTAATAAAAACATTTCATAATGCATTCATGCAACGTAATTTGTTATTTAAGTGTACGGAAATGCAAAAGACGGTTTGTCTTGAAGGCGAGAAAAATATTCAATTTGTAGTCGACAATAGTTGACTTTTTGAGTTTTACTGAAACATTTTCAACACCTGATTTCATTTCTTTCAGTTCATAAAGCTAGTGGGTTTAAAATGATGCAAGGAAGAATACACTGAGGTTCTGATTACTTAATAACTTTTGTCTTTATAAAATCAGACTTTTATCTATCTTTTGCGCTATCCCTACTTGCCAAATACCCGAATAAACCATTTAAACCGTTAAGAAATAAACGCCAAAATATATTAGGGAAACCACTTGGGCGATCATCAAAATGTTCGCTATGTGACTTTATTACCAGTCTAATGTAACACGAAGTGGGTATTTTAACAGTAAGAAACGAATTTAGCAAAGTACTCCCACCTGAGGCTGAACATCACTGTGTGTGTTAGCGTTGAAATGTTGGAGGACCATTTGTGAGGCATGTATGATTCTGTTTAAAGTCAAATATGGCTAGGTTGAAGTTCATAAAGTATGTGAGATTAGTATATGTGGATATAAAGTTTTCTATTTCATTTTAAGTAGCAGAAAGCATAATTATGTGATTCATGTATGAGTTTGTACTTCTAGACACATAAAACCTTTCATAAATTCAGTTACTTTTAACAAAATAATGGACTTTTTATTGAAAGTTTAGACAGATGGAATGGAGAGCTCTTTATTTTATGATAAAGCCACATAAAAGTTTGTCAAAATTGTATCTCCAAAAAGTTGGGACAGAATAGATTGCAGTGAAAATGAATTGGAAGTATCACTAATTCGTCAAAATTAAATGTCTACAAAATCTTGTAATAGAAGGCAAGATGGAGAAACAGAAGGATAATAATAGTACTGAGAAATAATGAAACCCTAGAAGCAATATTAATTGCAATAAAAAACTAAGAGTTTTGATGAAATTAATGATGCAAAATAGGTGAGATATTTTTGATATGGTTACCACGTTGTCTGCTAAAACTTCGTGAAGTTGGAAGATATACGTTGCCTCTTTCTCAAAAAAAAAAAAAATCATATTACTGGTCTGTGGTGTTTTGATCCATAGTTTAAAGTCTGTGATGTTCCAGTACTTGATTTTTATGGATGGGTCGTTGATAAATTCCAGTTTTCGTTAAAGTGGCCATTAGCTATTCCATGACGCACTGAAAACCCACAGGTACGAAGCCACGGTTACAGCAGTAGACACCATTGACTATCGATATTTTGTTCACGCGGAATTTCAGGAAGGAGCTACTCTGCGGGCCAGTGCCCCGACCAGCTGAATTACACGTTTCGAACTTATTAGCTCTAATCAGTATTCCATAGGTATGGTATCTGACGATGCTGCTTTAAGTCTGTCTAAGTCCAATAGACGGAACCATGAGTGCACGGTGTAGACAAGCTACATCTAGTTTTCATTCGAATGTTAGGGTATTAGCCTGTAGTCGTCTATTAAATACATTTTATAATTGTTATTACAGGATCAGTAACTCTTCTACCGGGTCGTATGGAAGAATGCTTTAGATGATTAAATAAAGAAAAATCTTTAAAATATAACTACCAGTTTAACACCATATGGCTTAGGCGCTTTTCTAGCCTCAATAGTCAAAGAAGCATAGTCACTTGAAAGATGAAATTCTCGATGTCTAAGACTTTTTTCAATCACTCTCTGAACCGAGTCACACTCCATTTGAGTGTGATCCAGTTCAAGATATTTTTGGGATACTTGAATTTCGTACCTTACAGATAAAATTAACAGCGCATTAGAGAGGATATTATTGCGATTTTGATAACCGCAACCGTCGGAATAAATGGCAATTGAGAATTTTGAAGCTGTTACCTAGTTTTCTTGCAGATAGTTAATGATACATGACACAAATGTAGAAGCTTTTCGGAGAATCAATAGCACATTACCTCTCGAGTATTTAGGTCATTTACAGTGAAGTAACTTGGTCTGAAAATAAATATTATTTGCTGGCAAATAAGGGCACAGTTTAACAGCTTGTAAATCTATTGTTAGTGCTATAATTTCACCTCCTTATCCTTTTAATTTATCACTTGATTTTGATTCTCTTGCATTTTCCTTTCTTTAGTTATGAGCTTGATATTCTTCTTTAGATACGTTGCCATACTTAAAAGTAAAACAAACATTACAGTAACCTGTTTTGGCACATACAACGCTAAATTTTTGTTTTAAACTCCTTTGAAAAATCATTATGTCCTAATGGAGTTAGCCCTTTTTCCTGACAAAATTTAATGTACACCTCGTACTTGTGTCATGCTGTTAAAACAAACTGTACTCTAAATATAATTTAACTGAATTCCGAAGATTTACGAAAACATTTTGAAACCTCTATGTTGGGTTAGCGTGGAAACACGTCACGTAGACAAACAATCTTTATTGTCACTCTTGATTGAAAATGTAGGTGAGCTTCCGTAATAATATTATGTGTAAATCTACAGCATAATTGAAAACAAATAATACCTACGAAAATATTCTGCAAAAGTACGATTTCCTAAATTCTTGCTATCCTTGCGCCATGACGCTATGAACCTTTGGCAGCGTACTGCTTAATTATAACAGAACGCAGTCTGCTTCGGGGACTAATAAGCAAATAACATTATATCGCAATCTCTTACAGCAGTCGTTTCACGGCTAACTGTTATTTCATGCATTGTTCCCGGCGCGGCATTATGCGTATAGCCGAAGCATAGGGTGCCGCTGGCGAACTGATTAGGATGGAGCAAATTGAAGTAGTTTTGTCAGCAAATTACGGTCAGATCTATTACGATAAAAGGAAACGATTTTTGTTTACACGTGTTTACTGGGTCGTTAGCGGTGGCGGCGGGCCAGGCAATAGTGGAGCTGGTCGAATAGGGGCAATTTGGAAGGATTTAACATGTAAATATATTCTCCGCGTTGATTTCTCTAAAGAGTATTCATATAACTTTATTTACTGCTAGTTATTTGTGAATGATTTTATCGCAAATGAAATTAAAATATAAATAAGTGCAAGCAATATTCCACTGACAAAGTCCTAAGGTGATTCTTTGACCAAAATTTAGAAAAGGACCTACATACGACTGTTTATCAAGCCGTTATTGCCTTCTGATAGTGATGCTCTGTATGCAACGATAGATGGAAGTATAGAGAAAATACACAAAACAATGTGTCATTGATCTACAAGGAGACCCATTTGTTAAGGGGAGTCAGTCTGTAAAACATTTATTAATTGTGCGATTTAGCCCGGATTTTTTTAATTATAGAGCTTAGTAAACTGCACATTTTCAACAAAAATAGCCTGGTTGATATCAAATCCAAGGTCTACTATGACAGTTTCTAGAAGCAAAATTTTAATACATACATACATAATAGGTCTTGGTTTTGATATCAACCAGTTTATTTGCTGAAAATGTGCAGTTTACAATGCTCTACAATTTTAAAAAATCCGGGCTAAATTATGAATTTTTTTACAGACTGACCTTAAAACAAATGGATCACAATGTATAATGATTTTGCGGATAACAAATGGTCGCTGCTAGTAAAAGAATTATTGCCCACATCTCTAGCCTTAGCTGGAGTCTTTAATCTGCCCGCGTTGCTCTCGGACTAGGCTATGTGGGTAGCTACACCTATTGATTTCGGATCCCGTTGCTAGTAATACAGTTGCCATAGTTTTAATTCCATCTTAGATAACGGTGGTCATTCAAGACATTCCATAACTACCTCTGCAACTATTTACACCCCATGCTTCATACGATGTGCTTTTATTCTCCAGCGCTGACTTTGCAAAAATTTGGCTTCAACTGAGACTTATTTCAGAAAATCAATGATTCGCTTTTGCTTTAAAAAAAACACCATCATATTGTCGTAACTTTACAAATACATTTTTTCCATTCAAAATCTTATTAGTATTCTTAAAACTTTTTTTGAAACACCATGCTTTTATTCTTCTACAGATATTTAAATATCTAAGAATACCTATGCAGATTTAAGTCACCACATGATGTATAAATTGTAAATAACAAATAGCCTAAGATAGAACCTCAAGGAAATTTTAATTTTAAAGCCCCTTGATCTTCATGTCAAACGCTTTACTGTAGTCAAGTAAACCTAACTATTCCTGAGTTAGTAGTGTCAACAATATCATCGATTGTGCTCAGGTCGAAAAAGCAGGTACCTAAGACATTATAGTATACGTAAGTGTTCGGGAATTTAAACTTCATTTACCTTATCTGCAATATTTTATGATTCTGGTAAAATGCTAATGGGACGTAAATAAAGACAGGCAGATAAAAACTTGAGATCACGTTTTTTGGAATTGGAAGGAAGAAGGAAATTAACAGTCGATAAACATACTCTTAATAATATAGACAATATATTTCGAAATGTAAGGAGAACATAGCTTTATAAAATAAATGTTGCCACCGTTATTAAGTAGGATATTGTCTCTGAAATAGTTATTCAGTAATCTATAAATTAACATATGGTGACTTGCTGCTGTAAATTATGTTTTAAAGTTTTAGTTCACATCACAGACTTTTGGAGTTTTTGTTAGCTGCTTTATAATTAAATTAAGATGATAATATTGTTTTCCAACAATTTGAGCATGTTAAAAGCTTATGCAACTGTTTATAATAGTTTAATTTAATTAGATACGGTTTTTCTAATCTAGCGTCTTTAACAATTTGAGTTATTCGTTAACTTTCTTTTGAGTTATTCAAATATTCTCAAGGGTACATGTTTGTTAAGGTTTAATAGACGTAATGTCAGATGACTAACTTTATCGTCAATATTTATCATGTAAAATACATCAGATAGAGGTAATTTTAACAATTAATTAAAAACAATTTATTCACCAAATTGTTTAAGAACACGATACGCGTAAAATCTTGATGTGATTAAATATATTTACATCACCGACCTTCACTGAAGAGACAATGTTCAAATCGTTGTATATAATAACGTCAAGCAGCAATGTATTAGTGACAGCTCCATGTGTTAGTTAAGAAATAACAAATCCAGACCCCTGAATGAAGTACACTTTCTGAGCTTTTTTGCCTTTGTCGATGTTTAACTGCAGATGATTCGCCATCTTCAGTGCTTCTCGTCTCTTAAGCGACGTGGCTGCTGAATGGTGACTGCGGTATCTAAGCCGAGCCTTTGAAGTCTGAAGTGAAACAACTGTTGAACAACCACTTCACCCCTGAAGTTATCGCTTTATTTAAGCTATGCCCGACTTCCACATACTTCCGCATGTCTGGAATCCACTGAGTCCTGTAGTGGCGAATTTCTTTATGGACAACTTGGAACAAGTAGCGCTTCTATCAGCTCTTAAAAAACCTAAGTGTTAGCTTAAGTACGTATACGACACTTTCATCGTTTGACAGCATGGAAAAGACTCCCTGCAAAATCATAATAACCAGCAACACATTGAAATCAATTTTAGCATGGAAGTGGAGCAAGATGAAACCTTACCATTTCTAGACACTCTGATAAAAAAGAAGACCTCTGGCGTCTTGGGATACTGTATCTACAAGAAGACGTATACTAATAGATATCTTCATGGAAAGTCTATTCATCATCCGGCACAAAAATGCTCGGTCATGTTTGCATTTGCAGCCAACATTAATGCATGCATTGTTCACCATGCATTAATGTTGGCTGATGGCGGCTATCGACAGGAAGACATAAATTTACTCCGATCTGTGTTCCTAGCAAATGGATACTCTAAAAAGACAGCGATATAGCCATTAGACCTCGGCGTGAGCAAATAGCAAAACCCAAGGATGAAGTCAAAACAATCACCACTTTACCATACAACTCCGCAACCCAAGAGATCAAGTGAGTCCGTTACAACCTAGGAGTTTACTTGGTGTCATATGGCGATTGTGACAAAGTATACGTGGGAATGCCAAGTCGAACTGTAGTAATCAGGAAAAAAGAACACGAAAGGCACATATGGTTATACCAGTCTGAAAAATATGTTGCTGCAGAACATGCTTGAAAAGAGGAACCCATAATATCATTAGAATACACTACAGTGCTTTTTCGTACCAGCGGGTATTACAACATCGCCCGAAGAGAGGATTAGTCATACTTCGATGCGCCTTGCTTAAGAACAAACAAGCAAACAAGAGCGTACCTGAACAAGCCATCCGTAACACGTTTGAACCAGTCAACCTAAACACTGAACTAACCAATCTTGACGCACCGACTAGTATAAAAGCTGGACTTGCATACGGCGATAGCCATTCAGTCGCCGCTAAAGATAGGAGAAGTACTGAAGATACTATCTGTTAAATATGGCGAAACGTCTGCTTAAAAGCATCGACCACGGCAAAACAATCCAGTCTGCATTATTAAATTGATACAGACCGTGAAAACTTACGAACTACAATCCAGATCCATATTTCTAAATGATTGGTCAAAATTGCATACGATTTAGAAATTAATTTACAAAAAAAAGACGAAAAATCAGCCCTAAAATATTGTCACGACGCCGTTGTTGATACCTGTAAAACTATTATTTAGTTATTTTCTTAAAACTGAAATTAATTTTAATTTCCTCTCCGAAAAACTAACTCGAAGTATACGCTGCGCTTTGAAACATTTCCAGAGAAACCGCAGAATTAAACCACACCGCGAAATATGAAATTATTACCAGTCAAGAAACCCAGAGTCGGAGAATAAATCTGCTGAAACGTAAGTCTATTGCATTACACAGCACTAAATGTAATAAGAAGTGGAAAGGGGAACCTTATTCAATACGCTATATTTTACGATAGCGAATGAAGGCAGTCCGCGCCATTTACACTAATATATACCTTTAATCGATGAAGGATGAAGAAGTTATCTGCCCCGGGTTAATTGTATTTTTTACCTTTTCCACCCAAGGCTCAGTACATCGGTTCGTTCTTTATAGGCTTCGCAATTTATCTGATTTTGCTTTTACGATTGCAATCCATAAATTATTAATAAAGCCGTTCCACTGAAAGAAATTTAATTTTCTATTACTCGAATTCTCATTAAAAGCGAACCGCTGCTTTATATAGAAATGTAATAGGATTATTTATTACAAAATGTGATGTCAAGAGAGAGGTTTTATTTCCACGATTTGGAAAATAATTAGTTTCTAAATAGAAAAATAATTGGCTTCACTCGCTGAGTCTTAATTAAGTTCTTTCCTATCATTACTTATTACATTTTTATCGGGTATGATGTTAGATCGCGTTAAGAGTTTTGCTATTTATGTTGCATGAATAAGTAATTGTACTGTTTTCGGCCAAAATTTCGATAGTATAGATACTATGTGAGGTCAATTAATAATTAAGATGCCATACACAGTATGGCGGTAATAATGTAGTATTCCATATATTTTCCACCTAAACGGGAATTATTATTAAGTTTATACAAATATTTCCACCGAGAACAAATCATGAAAGACTATCAAAATTAGAGCATCACGTTTCAGTCTATCACACTGCGACATCAAATTGCAAACCGAAAGCCTGTCAACGTAACTAGATCTCACTCTTCCGTAGGGTAGTATGATAGAAGCACGCTGCACTGGTTCAATTTGTTGCTTATCTCGCACAAGTATTGGACACCAAACACCAAAGCCATATTCAATAATTGGTCTTATATACATTTTGTAAAGCCTGTCAACGTAACTAGGTCTCACTCTTCCGTAGGGTAGTCTGATAGAAGCACGCTGTACTCGTTCAATTGGTTGTTTATCTCGCACAAGCATTGGACATCGAACATCAAAGTCATATTCAATAATGGGCCTTATATACATTTTGTAAAGTTTAACAGCTGTTGCTACATCGGGGCAGGAGAATGCTTTCTGGAATATATACAGAGTATTCATTGCTTTTCTGCAGCTGTTGTTTATATGGTTTGACCAGGATAGGTCATTAGATATAGTAATTCCAAGGTCATTTTGAGTTAACCGCAGTAATAGCGACGTTATTAATTGAATATGAAATTTTAGAATTAGAAGAACCACAATGGAGAACACTGCATTTGCTAGGTTTAATAGGCATTAACCAATTATTACACCTTTCTTGAATTAGGTTTAGATCTGATTGATCTGAAGTTGTGTCGGTTGACGAAGTGGATTCATATACATTTTAGTATCATCTGCGTATAGGCGGCAACACTTGCATTGTATCAAACTAGTTAGATCAGATGAGTACACCAAAAACAGTAGAGGACCTAGAACAGATCCCTGAGGAATACCACTCAACATCTAAAGTATCTGAATAAGAGTCCCCCACTCTAACACTAAACTTCCGATACCAGATAAAAAGTCTTCTATCCAAAGAAGCAGTTTACCACAAACGCCACAATAATCTAGCATTGCAAGCAGTCTTCTGGTAAGAACTTAATCAAAAGCGTTGCTAAAATCCAAGTATAAGACGTCAATAGGTTCACCATGATCAATTGATTTAGTTCAATTATTGAGGCACTGAAAAAGATTGGTGGTAGTAGACCTACCCAGCAAGAAATCATGCCGATGAGAAGGAATAATCTCGTTTCTAAGTAAAAACTTTTGTAAGGCATTAACAACTATTCTTTCCATAATTTTAGATTTAATAGTAGTGAGGCTAATTTGGCGGTAGAAGTGGCAAAGCCAATGAAAATGAGAATTTCTTCAAAACACATGTAGGAAGACCGCCAGAACTAGTAGTTGGTTTAGATGGAGCAGCTAACTTTTCGTGAACTTTCTCGTGAGTAATATCAGTAAATTGTAAGATTGACTCTCCTTGAATTAAGTTTGGAACGGGAAGAGTACCCTGAGGCTCATTGGTATAATTTGTATGAAAGAAGTTGGCAAACATGTCGGCAACTTTTTTATTATCACTAACTCCCCTTTCATTATGCACTCGTGGAATAGATACATTTGATGTAATAGACAGCCTAACATGGTTGTAAAAATGCTTTTTATTATTCTTATCAAAAAGATTATTTTCATATTTACATGTTTCTTTTTTCAAAAGCCATTTAAGATGATAGGAAAAATGCCTAAAAACTAAGAAGTCATCCTCATGTTCAGTACGTTTGTATCGGCGCCATAAAGTTATTTTTAATTTAATTTTATCAAATAGCCTTGCCGTAATCCAAAGTTTCTCCGGATTACATCTCACAGCAATCGTGTTGGTAAAATTTTTAACAAGATCATTAACAGTCCTATAAAAATAACACCATTGTTCCTCAACAGTTTTTCCGTTCAACACTTCCACCCAGTCAATATGTTGAAGATTGAGGCTCAGATATTAGATTTTTATCTGATACCAGTATTAAGTCTAATGTTGAAGAAATTTGATTTGTACGAAATCTTGTAGGAAAAGTTATAATCTGATTCAATCCATTGTTTACAATCCTTTCCAAAAACATCTGGCAGCTATATTGGTTATTATTGCGGGGGGATCGGGCCATTTCAATTCATGAAAATTGAAGTCACCCATAATTAAGTCATCTTAACTGAATCTGGCCATGAACTCAATATTGGCAAATAACGTTTGATCATTATCGACTGTGGAAGACGGTATATATTCAACCAAGAATAAAGTTGTTCGATTGCCATTTGACGTGTAAGCAGAATAGTTCTATTTCAGGTGACTGTAGATCAGTGGTATCAACAGAAGCATTTGAAAAGTAGGAATTATTCAAATACATACAAGCACCACCACCCAACTGGCCAACTCTATCAAGGCGATATAAAGTATATTTTTATATATTTTCAACGGAATCAGGAATAGTACTGGATAAATATTTTTCCGTAATCATGATAATAGCAGGTACAATTGATTCAATTACTGCTTGCAATTCCAAAAATTTAGATGTAAAGGAATCTATATTGGTATAGAGAATTGAGAGATCTAGTATCTTGAGGTTTTTTGCAGAATTCTTAATAATTGTTGGCATTCCCTTAATATATTTTATAGTAATATCATTTTCTCCATTTTGTACCCTATCCTTTAATTCGGTCTGAACTTGTCTTAAGAATTCTTGCTAACGGGCAGTTTTACCGTTCTGAATTTTGATGTGGGAGAAACGAGAAATGTTTATTAAGGATTTTTTCATTTTAAGTATTCTTATTGCCTCAAACTGATCAGCCAATACTACCTCAACCGGTCTAGGTTTATCATTATTTACATGTTTACCAATTCTAAAAGTCTTGCATATACTATATTGGTCATCTTCAATGATAAAACTTAAATGTTTTTAACTTCCAATTTATCATTACGACGCATCTGCTCCAAATTACCAGTTGATTCACCCAAATAAAATAATGGTACGAGCACGGGATTGTATATCATTCACTTCACAAATTATTCCTTCAAAATTTTAAGTATTAACCTGTTTACTTTCATTACAAATTTGTTGCATAAGCGCATCAATTTTTAAATAAAATTCCTCCTTCAGTGATTGAATTTGAGTTGTTACGGAGTGGGAAATATCCCGTTTAAGCTCTTTCATGGATTCAACCAACTTATTAAATTGCCCAAATGAAGAATCACATTTATTGCAAAAAATGTTCAGTGAGCGCTTGGAACTTCGAGTGATACGTAGCTCATCATCATTTAATTTCGTACAATGCGTGTGGATAGGCAGGTGACAACTGTCGCATGAAATTGTAGCATCCTTCGCGGCTATGGTGTTAGAGTAATTAGGGCAGACGTTCTTGACCACTGCTGATAACGACAATAAGTAAAAACAAAACAGAAATATCTGACCTGAGGTATTCCTTATAACGATTAATATCTAAAAACGGAGGTGGTTGCACTTCTAATCTGTAAGGTGGCCGGACAGGTAGCACCCAATAACTGTGTTATTATTGTAAAAGAAGAGAAGAAATACCTACTGCCAACAAAACAAAAAGGCAAGACTAGAGAACTGAAGAACACGTCTTGACACCGTGACCACTCTAACTTAATTGAGAACTTAGTTTACATTCGTGCTATTCCCCTGATCTTATTCATGGGATTTCCATTTCTTCCACTTTCTATCAATCAGTTCTTCTTAAAGAACAGCATCGCCCGGTGATTCTTCACGAAACCATCAAACTACGAGAATTTAACATGTGGAACTGTCAAAAAAGTTCCAGGTCCTTAAAAAACAAGTGTAAGCGACGACAGAAAGCATATTCTATATTGATTTGTTGTTATTAAAGAAATATATATTTAAAATTTAACAAAAAAATGTAAATAAATACTTAAAGTAAAAATTATTTTTGGGGCATAACAGAATTTGTTTTAAATGGAAACAAATTGGTACCGTACTACTACGAGTATTTATTAGTCTCAGTAACAATGATTTTATTGATAAAATTAATTTAGCAGTGCAATTGATAAAATCAAAATGAGAGTTAAAAGAATTAAAACGCATCGAATGTAGGTATACATCAACTGTTATTTTTTTACTGTTTAAGAAAGGTATTTTAAGCTATGATGTATCAAATCTCCTACAATTCCTCTCAATGAAGTCATATGTATGTTCTCTGATACCAAACATCTAGGTATGCTAATGAACATCCACAGACAAATACCTTTCTTAAACAGTAAAAAAATGTTACAAAAGCTAATAATATATGGGTAGATATTGTGGGTGTAATTCAACGCAGGTTGGGGCTTTTGTCCACTGAGTAGTTAGTTTCACACAATATTGTTAATACCTGAAAATATATGAAAAAAATCAACTGTTATATTCTTAAATGAGTTTTCCGTTATAATTTACATTTTAACTTGAAAAAAGTATTACATGCAAACAAATACTTGAATGATTAAAATGTAGCTGTTTTATTTTACTGAATATTTTTAATAACGTGCCTACGAACATTCAATGTAACAAATACCATATTTTACTTTCGTCTCATGGGATAATAGATGTGGGTATTTTCAGGACTTCGTCTCTAACAAAAACCCACAAAAGCTGCACTTTTTTACAGCATGCGCATTTTCCTATTTCAATTTTCCGTTCCTAGATAGTTTGTGGGAATGTCGTAGCCAGAGAGCTTCAGTGTGCTGATCTCCGTGCCAATTTATATTACCATATCGGGAATTGCGTTATATTTCAACACGTTAAAATAAAACGTTCCTACCTGAATTCAAATAATAGGTAGATAGCATCGCTAATGTACAGATTCGTTTTTGGATCTAGTAAAGCATGGAAATTATATATTTAGAAGTATTTGTGGGATTATAGGTATGGCGGAGTTTAATGAAGCTCTTTTATATAACCACTTCGGTGTTTTAATAATCGTATCGATTTAACTAACTATATTACCAGAGAGGTAAGCAAATCTGGCCTGTCAGACTTACAGTGACGTTTCATTTGACATAGTTCGATCTTTGTTTAAACAGAGGCATTCCTCTCGGGGAGATTTTTCGCGAGGAGTCTTTTCTAAATGGAAAGGGTAAAAAAAAGTTGGATTGAAAATACGCCTTTGGGATACCGAGATACGCGAAGCGCACCTGGTCTCGTCTTTATAACAGCAAAATGTTCAATTTTGTAGATTGGTATGGAAGCGGGTGTTACCTAGAGGGTTTAATACATGGTGATCCAGAACACTTATCTATCTAAAAAAAATTAGGAATAGATACATCATGGAAAATGGAGTCAATATCGTAAAAAAATTTTTGTAAAATCCTTATAGTTAAAAAAATATATTGAAGGTCTAGTAGTTTCAGCCTTTACATTGCTGGGCAACTGTAGTCTCTAGCCAGGCGATTTGAAATCTGATTACTGATTGTATTAGCTTTTTCGTGATGCAAGTATTTACATTAATTTTTCAAATATCAAAAATACCTATACGAATTCACTTACATTTCAAACAGAACAAGGAGAAGAAACATTTGTGTTAGTTTGCAGAAACTGGGTAAGACGGGCCCAAAATGTTGCTGTAACATTAAGTATGTCAAACTATTTTACTAATTAAAACCACAAATTAATTCTATTAATAATTAATAACAATAGTGACAAAAGCAGTTGAATTTGCTGCATAAAAATAGGTGTTGTAAAATGTAATTTATTTCTTTCCTTGGGAATTTATTTAAATTGTTTGTCCAATCGCCGATTATATGCCTTACCAGGTTTTACAGTAGACCAGTTTCCAGTGCCGTACGGATATTTGTAATTGCAATTTAAATGCAAGAGACTAAAGGTATAAAGGATATTTTCGAGGGGTAAACCACTGCTTGAAATGTGTACAATAAAATACCATTTTGTAAAAATATTACCCATAAATACCTTATTTTCCCAAAAAATTACCTCATCAAATAAGCAAATACCACAAAAATACCCAAAAACCACGAATTATTCTCAAGTGCCCGAAGAATACCTATGACTATTACCCAATAATATCCGTAAGTACCTAAAAATCCCGTTAAGTACCCAGAAATACCAAATAGTTCCCAAAAATACCCTTAAATATCCAGATATCTAAGAAACGACAAATACATTAAATGACACACGATTATACTTAATATACCTTAATTTTCCAAAACTGTCTTTCATTTCCGTAGAAATTATTCCAATTACAGAACATCCTGTAGTAAAAAAAACTGATTTGAAGAAGTATAATTATTTTTGCAATAGAATGTATTTAATTCGAATCACCTTATATTATTTTTTAAACTAAAGGCTTACGAAGACAGTAAAAGACCACATAGCGGTTTAACAGTGCCTCCGAAGAATTTTACATAAAATATTTTTGTATCTATTTTGAATAATTTTTATCTTCGCCATTGCGTCGGTCAGTTGTTTCCTTATATTTAAACTGTGCCATCGGCATAACGCATGCGCGATTACAATTATTGTATTTAAAAATTGGCGAAAAAATACTAGTTTTCTCTTAAAATACCCATTAATTATCTTCATAATACCCAGTAAATACCCATTATTACCTTGATAGTACCCAAAAATACACAAAGTACCTAAAAATACCGAAAAATACCTATAAATACACACAAATACCCAAAATATGCAAAAAGTACCTGTAATTACCTACAGCTTGTACAGCAAAATACCTCAGTGGTTTTCCCCTCGGATATTTTTATATAAAGTTTAAATTAATAGAGATGTAAAGTGAAGAATGTGTTAGCTTTGCATATGCGATAAATTTTCTAGATAGCGCTTTGTTATTTTATTTATTAACTGGATTATTAAGTTAATTACACATAAACATAATGCAAATTCGTTTAATTATAATATTTGTACAAAATAATAATTGTTACTGCTATTATAATATATAAATAATCGCAATTTAATTACTGTTGTTCAAATTTTATATTTTTTAAGTTGAATAACCGATATGCAATCTTTCTGCTATATACCTCTATTATATATTTTTAATTTGCTTAATTACCTTAAAAAAATTGTGGAATTTATTTTATATGCCTTAAATGGTAATGCTACCATGGCAGCAAGATCAACGAAGAACCTGTCGAAGACAACGTTTTGTATCTTGGATACAACACTACATAGTAATTATCCGTTTTAAACTTTTATCATCAATACTCACAAATTGTTTTGTAGTCTCATAGAACAAATATAAATGTCTATGTTGTAAGCACACACTGCAAAAAATAATTACACGTTTTACCACAAAAAATCCGGTGTTAATCGAGGTTCACAAGGGATAGTAATAGTATTGTATAGTATATAGGTACGAAATTACAATAGCAATAAATCAAATTCAGTTCAAATGAACAAGATCCTAATTTACTATATTTAACAAAATAGTAGTAGTGCATAATAGCAAAAGTACATATTCTAATAAAAGAAAATTAAAAATAAATAACATTCTAGTAAGTCACAAACCGCAAAACATCAAACAAAGATGTATTTAGGTACTCTAAAATTACAGGAAAAATAGAATACAGATATTTTATTTTATTTTTTATTTTATTTTATTTACACTATTCAACAGGTCAAAGACCCAGTTACAGAATAGGAAAACACAAAAAAAAGCATACATGAAGTAAACTTACACAATACTTAGACATAACACATGTAAACAAATATGAAAAAAGAATCAATCTAAAAATCTAGATAAAGACAATAACATTTACAAAACAGATTTTTTCAGAGTTGAAATATTGCAGTCCAAAAAATCTACGGGCAAGATAACTTCATTACATAAATTACACATATTATGCAGTGGAGAGTGTTGCAGAATATTTGTCCTAGCAGGTGGCAAATAAAACATGTTAAATTGTCTAGCTTCAATTCTGGGAACATGAAAGCTCAACATTCGCAAGATGGCACTGCAGTCAATGACATTATTAATTACTTTATGTAAACCAATTAAATAAGCCTTTTTACGTCGATTTTCCAAAGTTTCAAGGCCAAATCTATTAAGCATTTCAACTTGAGGGAACCCAACAGAGGGATACTCACCATCAGCTTTAAAACTAACATATTTCAAGAATTTACGTTGAACATTCTCAAGAGCATCCACTTGTACAGCATAATTAGGAGACGAAACAATTGATGCATATTCACAATAGCACTTGACAAAAGTAGAATATAAAATTTTCAAAGTGTTATAATTCCGAAACTGTTTACTATTTCTTATAATAAAACCAAGAGATCTATAAGTTCTTGCAATAATATGATGTAGATGGTTATTAAAAGACAATTTTCTGTCAAAAATAACACCTAAGTCACAGAAAGTATCAGGTCTAGACAGCGTATGTTGCTCGATGGAATAATCAAAAGAAATTAACTGTTTCTTTGTAGAAAAAGACAGTACATGGCACTTACTAGTATTAAGTGACAGATTATTAACCCTGCACCATTCATTAATGACATTAAGATTGTACTGAAGTTCAGCAGCATCATCAGCGTTCTTGATCGTACTAAAAATTTTCAGATCATCTGCATACAATATAATATAATATTCTAAAACCTCAGAGTTAATTTTCGTAAAGCTCTAATATTTTTAAGGCTGATTTTGACTACCTTTAACTGTATCACAATTATCAGCAATATTTGATAGATAGGTACCATTTTCATTAGTCAAACCTCGATTTAAATATTCTCCATTTTGATACCACGTACGAGAAGTAACTGAACACAACAACGCAACACATCCACAATGGCGTACTTGCTGCCCTAGATACTTCACTTGCGCGATTTTGCATAACCAATCAGGAGTGTGTTAGCACGAAATGTTGTAACCCATTATTGCTAAATATTATACATATTGACTATATTTTATTATAATACTAGTATTTTTTCCACATTTGGTGCAAAACGTATAAAAGAGCTATATTATTTAATTTATCTCTGAAGTGTCCTAAATTTCCTTCTTTGTGGAAAAGGACTAGTGTGTGCCAGATCTTGAAGTTTGGGGATCCTTCTGATGTAGCAAATTATCGTCCTATTATATTAAACAATTTTGCAAAAGTTTTTGCGATTTCAGTGTACAACCACATCTGCTTTTGCATAAATAATTTACTTTCGATAAATCGACATGGCTTTATATCTCACATATCCACCACCTCCAACGTTGTTTGCTTTGCACAGTATACTTCTAATATTTAGATAATCATGGCCAAGTTGATGTGGTGTACACGGAATTCTTTCTGAAGGATTTCGACAGGATACATCACTCAGTCTTACTTCAAAAACTCAATACATTTGGTTTTAGTGATGAATATTTTTGTTCATATCTTCACAATAGAATGCAATATTGCATTCAATGGTTGTAGACCTATGTCGCTGTACCGGGATTCCCCAGGGTTCAAATTTGGGTTCTATACTGTTTCGTCTATTCATAAATGATCTTGACGTGTATTGAATTGTGGAACGCTTTTGTATGTTGATCGTATTAAATTTTTTACTTGTATTTCTGCAATAAACCAAGCTCATAATATTCAGGTAGAGTTAAATAAACTTCTAGTTCTAGACTATTAACAATAAACTTAACCTAAATGATAATAAATGCAAAGCTACCACCTACACTCGTAAATGGAATCATGTTGTATATGATTAACATATTAATTCGCAAATGCTTAGTCGTCACAGTTCTACAAAGGATTTGGGCCTCATGAGTATTAGGGTGATTAGAAATAGTAAATCATTTAAAGACCCGAACACATTAAAACTATTATATTATGCTTTCGTTAGATTCAAGCTGAAATGCTGTTCTTTAATTTGGAATCCTTATTATACCTGTTACATCAATAGTATTGAACCTGTTCAGAGAAAATTTCTTAAATGTCTTTCATTTAAATCTGATGGGGTTTATGCGATACAAGGCTTTGAAAATAAAATTAATATCTAGGTTTAACTTATCTAAATGAATTTAGGAATAGATGAGTCATAAAATATGAAGTCAATATCATAAGAAATTTTTGTAAAATCCGAGAAAAAAATATTGAAGGTCCGATAGGTTCAACCTTTACATCACTGGGCTACTGTAGTCTCTAGCCAGGCGATTTCAAATATCCTATGGTATTAACATCTTTGTGATGCTAGTATTTAAATTAGTTTTTGAAATATCAAAATGGCTTACGTCTATGGCAATTCGTAGTTGATGGATATCGCTTTAATTTATCGTAAAGTGAAAATGCTTTAGCAGAATAATGTCCCGATAAGCATGTGCCAAATGTAGTTACTTTTACATCGAAGTGCAGTTAGTGCAAGTGTAGTGAAAACACTGGCGTGACACGGTAAATGAAGTGAATCATGGAAGATCCAGGGCGTCCACAGCCTATTATAGCAATGTGGCTTATCATACGCGATCAATTATATCCGTACCATGTACAGCGTGTCCAAACATTAATATCAAGGGTTTGGACAACAAGGACCAGCACCATGGCCGCCATGGTCTCCTGACACTATTGATGATTTACGCAAACGTATCATAGTTGCTACCAATAACTAACAGGTTCAAAATGGATAAGAAAGAGTTGTGCATAAATTAATGTTATTAATAATTAATAAACAAATAGCGCAAAACAATAGCGGCAAAAGCAGTTGAATTTGCTGTATTAAAATAGATGTTGTAAAATGTAATTTATTTCATGTCATTTTTTTTAACAGAAAAATAAATAAATTACGGCGTCCAAAAGAAAATTTGTCCAAAAATGTTGATAGTTTTTCTTTAATATCTTTGTTATTTTTGTATTATTTTACAACAAAAAATTACTGGACTAAAATTGTAGAGGATTCAATTTGCAATAAAAAATCTTTTAAAAAAAATTTTGTATGACCAATAGTTTACCTGATAAACGCTAAAAACAATTTAACGCCCTTTTTCCAAGATGGCGGCCGAAGTTGGAGGGTTGCGACCCCACCAACTTAAGTTAAGCTTTTTTTGACCCCCCCCCCCCTTACATCTAAACAATAAAATTGCGTCCTCTAAAAAATGCAACCCCAAATGTAACTTTTCAATGGACTATAGGGAAAATTAGTGTTCACTTCACAACGCTGTAAAACTCAAACTAATGAATATAATAAATAAGAATATAATAAAAATTCTTCGTTGAAAACCACTCTACAAAAATGCTCTGATGTCATTTTTTTAATAAAAAATTAAATAAATTATGGCGTCCAAAATAAAATTTGTCCAAAAATTTTGATTGTTTTTCTTTAATATCTTTGTTGTTTTTGATTTTACAACAAAAAGTTCCTGGACTAAAATTGTAAAGGATTCAATTTGCAATAAAAAATCTTTTAAAAAAAATTTTGCATGACCAATAGTTTACTTGATAAATGCTGAAAACGATTTAACCCCCTTTTCCAAGATGGAGGCCGAAGTTGGAGGGTTGTGATCCCACAAACTTCAAGTTAAGCTTTTTTTGACCCCCCCTCTCACATCTAAACAATAAAATTGCGTCCTCTAAAAAATGCACGCTAAGGCCAAGATAATGTAACACTTCAATGGACTAAAAGCAACTGCTAAGGATTGCCCATGACATGCAGCCATAATTTTTTCTCAGGGTTATTTAGTTACTTATTTATTTTTAATATTTTTGGCAACTACTTCTTGTGCGATTGTTATTGGCATATCATGTTTTTAACAGTTCCTTTATATTTTTAGGTATCTATGCATTTAATAAATTTTTTGTCTTAGGCTAGTTTGATTATGTTATTTTATGAACTTTTATGTATATGAACAATTTTTATTATGATCCTGTAACTGTGTTTTTGTTCCTGTTGGACTATTAATTGTTATTATTCCTTTCAAACATAAATAAAATGTTTGTGAAAATTTCGTACTCACTGAATATGTAACCATGAAGGAATAACTGTCATATGAATTATTCCTTTTAATGACATGAACAGACTCAGCAGTCGAGCAGTCAACATAAGTATGGATGTAGGAAATGTGGCTGACCAAACTTTACCGATATTTAAGTTGTTACGCTTGTTAAAGACGTAAGTGCTCCACATTTCGCAAATTTATTTTATTCGAAGAACGATCTGGCCACTCCGAAATGTACTCCAGTTTCTCTTATTTCAGGGGACTCAATGTCTCATCGCTGCAACGGCAAAGAAATTCAGAACCTCATGGAGATATCTGGTGCGGACATGAAGTATACAAATACGCTGTTTAGTATAAAAGTCTTTTGGGTGAGAAGAAGAGACATGTTTGTAGAAATATATCATCGTTTCGTCGGTTTATTTTGCCTCCGCGCAGTTTTATCGCCGTGAGGCAGGCGGCTAGCGATGCACTTCAATCCACAAATGACTGCTATACATCAGAAGGAAAATAAAATGCTCTCGATGCCACCGAAGACAGTGTTTTATTTCACTTGTTCTCGATGATTTGTCAATGCTGCGGCACGGATATAACGCTTATTCATTTGTTTTCAATATTAAACGTGGGGATATGTCCCATTCCGCTGCCGAGGAAATATGATAGAATAAAATTGCACAGTCTTCACTTATAACAAAATTTTTATAACACAAATTGTAGTAATATACAATCTGCACATGTTAAGGTTTCAGTGAAGTTTCGAGCCATTGTATGGTTGTTTGATTAAGCGTGATTCCTGTCGCGGAAAGTGATCAAGATCCATCATATTGCCGGAAACAATTTTTATATGCTCAGTACACTTAACTGCTATCAGAGCCGAGTATAAATACAGGAAAAGGATTCCATCCCAAAACACAAATTACTCTGCTATAAAAGGTATTCCTGATTACTTGAATTCTGAATACAACATTTAAAGAATGCTTGAATCCTAAATACTTGTATTCACGTATTCATATTATACAATAAATACAATGCTAAATATTTACAATGGATGGATTAATTAAATAGGTATTTTTAAATTCAAATATCATGCGTGAATTTTATAACGGGTTGAAATATAATACAGGGTAATCTTTCAAACATATTGAAAGGTCAGGACATAATTATGTCTGGCGGCAATACTCGCATAATAATAAAACAAAACCATGAGGCCAAAAACGCGATATAATTGGTGTATCGTTACACGCTGTTTGTTTCCATGGATACAGGTGCAGATTAGATTGGGTTAGGTTATATAAACAGAAGTTTGTTTCTTGTATTCTTGCGTTTTTATGGCATTTGTGGGTCATACATATACAGGGTGGTCCACTTTCGAAACCGGAAACTTTAGAGGCAGACAGAGAACCACAAAATAATATCAGTTTGTATTATAAACTATATTCGAAAAATGCTTTGTTAGACAGATACAGGGTGTCTAAATTTGTATCAAAAGTTCCAAAATTAATATTTTGAAACTTACTTTAGATATTTAAATGAAATTTGGAACCTTTGAATAGGTTATCTAGATACATAGTTTTACGTAAAAAAAAATATTTTTCTTCCACCAGTGGCGTGCGTACGAACAGATCTTCGGGAAATTTTAATGAAAAAAATGGTAAGCCAATGTTTTTTTTAGAAACAAAAACTATTTATAGAATCCTTCCTTTTTTTCGTTTGACACACCGTTTGCCAGTAAAAAACTAAAATTCTTTAAGCAACTGGAGTTCTAACAAATTTTAATCTGTCGTAACACGCCATGAAACAGAAAAGACTACTACTGTCAGTGTTTTTACATTTTATAATGACAGTTAATTGAATTGTGTCAGGTAATTTGATTTGTTGTTAACATTGTTATTAGACTGTTGTGTAAGTATTAATCCGAAAATTGCTTTTTGCTAGCAACGAATACGCAGATATTCAATTTTGCTAGGGATTTTGTGATGGCAATGCAGAAGCGGCAGTTCGTGAATATCATAGACGCTATTAGTCGCGTCAAATTAGCATGCGATTGAGATGCGGTTTTCTGCAAAATGTTCAGGGAATTGTTTATAACAAAAGGTACATTTAACCTCAGTACGCTCGCAAATTTTTAATTGTTTATTTAACAAATGACCCATTGTTGTTGAACATATGGCAAATGTCACACACGACTCAACGAAATTGTCTGGAAAATGTTCTGTCGGAGGTTTTCGAGGTCCCTTTTATCACTTTGGTGTTAGCGTTATTATTTATTGCTAAATTGTTGTAACTGGACTAATTAACAAATTAAAAACTCCACCCCCAAAATCACTAGAGAACCGGATTTTTTTCCAGGATTTCTGGCTTATTAAGGTAAACCGTAGGCACAAGATTTTTGCAAATATTATTGTTTATTGTTCGGTTGTTGCAATTTCGTTAATTAACAAATTAATAGCTCTTCTCCCGGAATCGTTATAAAATCGGATTTTTTTTTGCAATCATTCTGGGATCATGGGGAGAACCATCGGCACAAGATTGTTGCACGAAATTGTTTATTTTTCTATTTTTGCAACCTGGCTAATTAACAAATTAATAACTCTACTCCCGGAATCACTAGAGAACCGGATTTTTTCCGGGATTTCTGGCTTTTTAAGGCGAACCATCGGCACAAGATTTTTGCAAATATAATTGTTTATTGTTCAATTGATCCCAGAATTATTGCAAAAGAAATCCAATTTTCTAACGACTCCGGGAGAAGAGTTATTAATTTGTTAATTAGCGAGGTTGCAACAATCGAACAATAAACAATTATATTTGCAATTACTTTGTGGCAATGCTTCTCCTCATCATCCTAGAGTTATTGCAAAAAAATATGTTTTTCTAGTGATTTCTGGCGTTAACTTATTAATTTGTTAATTAGCCAGGTCGCAACAATTGGCAAATGAACAATTACGTGCAACAACCTTGTGCCGATGGTTCTCCCCATGATCCCAAAGTTATTGCAAAAAAAACTGGGTTTCCAACGATTGCGGGAGTAGTTATTAATTTGTTAATTAGCGAGGTTGCAACAATCGAACAATAAACAATTATATTTGCAAAAGTCTTGTGCCAATGGTTAGCCTTAATAAGCCAGAAATTCTGGAAAAAATCCGGTTCTCTAGTGATTTCGGGGGTGGAGTTTTTAATTTGTTAATTAGCCAAGTTACAACAATTTAGCAATAAATAATAAAGCTAACACCAAAGTGATAAAGAGGGACCTCGAAAACCCCCGAGAGAACATTTTCGTTGAATCGTGTGTAATATTTGCCATATGTTGTTTGTTTGCCAACAAAATGGGTCGTTTGTTAAATAAACAATTAAAAATTTGCGAGCGTACAGAGGTTAGATGTACCTTTTATTATAAATAATTCCCTGAACATTTCGCAGAAAACCGCATCTCAATCGGACTTCTCCGCAAAAAGTTGTCCATTTTCACTTTTTCATGCTAATTTGACGTGACTATATCCAAATAGAAGAGTTTCAAATACTCGCGTTTTTATCAGAACACATCAGAATTTTCTTAACTTTGGCCTGCGTGTTACTAGCGAACGGAACAGAAACCGTCGATATAATATTCATAATAATCGTATACTACGTACTTTTGATAACAATCCGAGGCTGAGCTCTCGGAATGAACTCAGCATCCTCACATTTGTAAGTCTAAAATATTACGAACACTACACGATGACCACAGACATGCATATCGCCTACTTCAAGATTTGCACCCTGATAATGCTAAAAAAAAATAAGAATTTGCCAGTGGCTTTTAAACTCGACGGAAGAAAATCCTGACTTTTTACATAAGATTCTTTGCACGGACGAGTCCTCTTTTACCAGACGTGGGGTAACAAATTACCATAATATCCATATATAGGCATATCAGAATCCTCGGCCAAAATTATTTCAAAATTAATTTTCCGTAAATGTTTTGTTGGGCGTTATTGACGATAATGTTTGTGATCCATATTTCCTACCCCCAAGGTTGAACTCAGAACTGTTTATGGAGTTTCTTAACAATAATCTGCAGGACTACTTAGAGGATTTGCCCATTAATTTAAGGTATGAGAGTTACAACTTTTTTCTTTTGTTGTCGATTGTATGTGGACCAGTTCCCACTGCAGCGCAAAACTGTATTTTTAAATCATTTTTGAACTACTCTTTTTGATTTTTGCAAAATTGTATTTGAATAGTCCTTTGTGATTTAATTTTTTTTTTACATAAATTCTGAATCACTCATCATTTTTGTATGTAATTTTCCACGTCTGGAATGATAATTAGTAAACTCTTATTTTATAAAATATATTATAAACACATTTTTAAAAATGTATACAACACGTACTTTTCTTGTACAAATACTTTGGTATACCAGATAATTTAATTTTGGTTACGAATCCAACTAACAGAAAGTTGACTTCAACTAATGAGAGTTACCACAGCTTACTCAAATTGAATCTAGGTAATGCCTCGGTTACTGGCGTTGAAATTTGTATGTCCTATGTAAATTTTCTCGGTAAACTATCCCTAATACCCCTGTTTGTTATTGATTAAGAGTTTCTTTGCGTTTGCCCATATTAGGATCTCCAAATTATCTGAATTAAGAACGAAGTCAAATATTTGCAAATTCATTTTGTTAAAATGGTAACTAAGCAATAATAATCTGCCTCTACTGAAAAATGTAATTGGATAATGGTCTAAGTGCCATTCGAAACAAGATCGTTAGGTTTCATGCATTTGATTATTTTTCTTATAAAACACGATTATTTTGAAGTATATTTAGTTGTCTCCGATATCATGGTACCTAATACATTAACAAGAAGAATAAGCACATACAGCTATACTGTATATATACTGTACTATAAGGCCTTTTTTCATAAGAAAAATTATATCATCCTGTATAATTATACAACAAGGGTTCATTTATCATATAACATTTTCTGAAGAATATTTTGTCTTCAATTTCAATGCTTTCTCATTTTTTTTATTATCTCAATTTCTAAACAATTAGACCTACAATGTTAAACTTTTCTTTTCTTTTAATAATTAAAATCAGATGTGTTGCGTACATGTTTATTTGGATATAAACCACATGCATTATTTTACTATTCTAATATTAAATAAGTAGATACAGTTATTTTCGAAAGTGTCGATAATGTAGATTAAGAAATGAGAGTAAAGCATATCTCATGCCAATGAGATATGCTTTAAGAGGAAACATGTGTTTCACTCTTTTTTAAATAGGGTATTGATATTGGTATTGTATAAAGTGAGTCGACTTTTCTAGCCCTCCACTAACCATAAGATTTATTGCGGCTCACATCCAACATTACAGTTCATACAGTAGGTTTAGCCTATTTATAAAGCTTATAACCACACTGGATGGGATCTTGTCCACATCTTCCTACAGGAGCTATACCTAGCCAAACAAAGAGAATTTGGTTTGGTCTCCTTCAGGGCAGTGACATAATATGTGCTCTGCTGATTCCCCACTCTCAAGTCAAAGATCACATATGACCTCTTCGGCCAGACTCATTCTGTGTAGGTGACCTTTCAACCAGTAGTATTTATATAGGCCAACTAGAGTTCTGTAACTTATTCAGCTCTATTTGATTTTTAGCTCTCTTTCGCAATAGGCCTGTTATAAACACCTGTGAATCAATCTTGGCAATTGATGCCAGTATTCAGCCACTTCTTCTTCCATCCAAGTCAGAGCTGTCCTGACAATAGCAGATACTCTGCCAAGTCCTGGTCTTGGCCCAATGAAGTTTGGATACGTGAATGACCAGGTGTCCAAATCAGAGTTACTATGTTACTAGTTCCTAACCGCTACATAGCAAAACTCCAGGCAGACAATTTCATATCGTTTCTGAATTACATCGGTGGGATCTAAGCCCTTTAAATGCTGCTTAAATAAGGTATTTCTGTTCTTGTTCAATTTTTTATACCGTTTTAATTAACTACCATGATTTTCAAACAGTTTGTAATTCTTATGAAGTAATAAAATAACCCAATGGACAAAATTTAAAAGAATAATAATATCACCCCTGTTGTTTTCTGAGATTTTACACTTACTATTGCAAGTTTGTGAAAAATATTTCTGAGACTGCGAAACCTTCACATCGACTCACAAAAAACAATCAGCAATATATCTGGACGGAAAAATGTCAACAACCTTTTCAGATATCAAAAGAACCTTTGTGTTCTTCTCCGATACTGTCATATCCTAAGCCTGGAAAAACATTCATCGTGAACACGGAAGCTAGAATTGCTGCAATTGATGGAATATTATCAGAAATTGAAGACGGGCACGAAAGAAAAAAAAGGTCCTCTCTCAGCAAAAGAAAACTACTGTGAAACCAAAAGAGAGATGTTTGCCATAGTTAAAACTGTGGAGCATTTTCATAAGTATCTCCATGGTCAGCCGTTCGTCCTGGGGACCCATCATGCTTCTTTGAAGTGGCTACTACAGTTCAAGAATCCTAAAGGCCAAGTGGCAAGATGGCTTCAACGGTCCCAGGAGTACGACTTCAAAATTAAACATCAGAAAGGATCTAACCATCGAAATTCTGATGCTCTATCGAGAAGACCATGCCCTCTAAACTGTAAACACTGTCTGCGACAAGAAATGAGAGAAGATGATGAATTACTTTGCCTAAGAGTTAGCATCCAGGGCCCAGATTATTGGGATAATTAAATCATTGCTAAAGAACACAGTAAAGACCCGGATTTTGGACTTTGGGTTTTGTCTTGACAACAGCAGATGCTATGCCAAGGCCTGGATGAAGTTTGGATACGTGAATGACCAGATATCCAAATCGAAGTTGCTCTGTTGTTAGTTCCTAACCGCTCCACAGCAAAACTCCAGAGCAGACAATTCCCTATCGATTTTGATTTACATCGGTGGGATCTAAGTGCTTTAATACCGTTTACATAGGTTATTTCTGTTTCTGTTCAATTTTTTGTCCAGTTTTAATTAACTACCATGATTTTCAAACGGTTTGCAATTCTTTTGAAATAATAGAACAACCCAATGGACAAAATTTAAAAACATAATAATGTCAACCCTGTTGTTACTAGAAATAATTGTACTACATTTGAAAGGAACGGCTTAAGGCAAAATCTTTAAAAAATAATTCTGATATTATTATATTAACAATGAATTTTCGAAAGAAAAAGATGTTATATACTCTTATTTAAAAAAAATCATCCCTTATGTTGCCTGCTCGTAGTTATTCGACTGACATTTATTATCCCATCGATCAAAATGTATTAGCATTAGCATTAAAAATTAACTGATAGATTTGATAAAGTACTATCAAATAAATATATACAGATATTTCATCATTGTCTGGTAATTACTTAAAAGGGCGGACTGGAAAGGTCAAATAACAACAATAATGAAAGTGAAACTTGGCCCACGAAAAAATTCGTGATGGAATGAGGTACATTTTTCGCGGTACACAGTAATATAAGTGATTGATGAGTTGGCATACTTGCAACAAGTTATAGTTATTAGGGTAATGTATCGTAAAGAGAAAAAGTTTCTGCTGCTTATTTACTATATTATATAATCAATATTGGAGTTTACAAACTGACAAAAGCAAATTTCAAATAATACTTTACATTAAGTTAAGCATACAGGGTGTTCCATATAAAACTTTCCACCTGAATATTTCGTTTAATATGAAGTTTTGAAAAAGAATCAAAAACACGTCGATTTTTAATTTGAGGGTGACATCGACTTACATCAATACTTATTTTGTAGTTGCCACCCCTTCATAGATCGAGGTATCAACTTTGAAATGACATTATAGGGCGTGTGATAATCGTTTGAAAGCTCTTTTGATACTGACTAAATCCATAAAAAAATAAAAATTCATTATTTGTTTTCAAGAAAAAAAAAACATTGTAATATAAATTTTTGGAGTTTTGTAGATTTTCATTTAAAATTGTTTATATTAGATGCTCAAATTATGCTTCCAGTTTTTCTTGGCAAATATAGAGCCTGTCTACGAAATTACATTAGCTAAAACATCTGTAGTTAAACTCCGACATTCGCTTACAATACGTTGTTTTAAATCTTCAAGATTTTCGGCTTGGCTTGCAAAAATCACTAATTTGAAACATCCCCAGAGAAAAAAATCGTTTGCACTCAAATCGGGAGACCGAGCTGGCCATTTTATAGCTCCACGCCTACCTATCCATCGTCCTAGACAATTTTAATAATCCGGAACTTGTTGCTCAAAGTGGTCTGAAGCTCCATCTTGTTGGAACGTCACAAGATTTTCATCCAGCTGATCATCATTCTCCAGAATTTCTATAACAATGGAATCAATATGATCTTCCAACAAACGTAAATAGTTGGCTCCAGTCAAAGTGCCATCTAAAAAAATGGACCAACTATGTAATTGATTACCCAATATTCCTGCGCAGACGTTCAGCTTTTCTGGATATTTAGAGTACGATTCCCTAACATAATGAGGGTTTTCACCCGGCCAATAATGAACATTATGCCTATTCACTATACCATTGAGTGAAAACGTACAATCATCACTCAAGCAGATATTGTAAAGTATATTTTCATATTCTGTAATTCTGTTAGACATGATATCACAAAATTCTATTCTTACGACTATCCTCACCATCCAAATGTGTTTAATATGTTAGTCCACTATCCATGCTTCACTTTGCGTCTAAACCTTCTCTTCTGCTAATGAACTTCTCCTCCCCGACCAAGCCAATATCGATGGGCGGATTCCCAAAAATTCGTTGCATCAGTTTGATACAGAGTGTTACTTGTTGGGAATTGAAGATTTGATGTGATTAAGTAAGGATTTGAGATGCCCCTACCACAAATGGGCAGTATTATGTAGATCGTGAAGCATTTTTATACGTAACCATTATTTTCTTTCGTACTTATGTCCACTACCTTCGTTTGCTTGTTGCTTACATAAAAACAAAGGTAAGTTATGAATTTTACAATAATATAATATATTCTTTAATATTACAATACTTTTTTGGAGTAAAGTATTTTCTGATATTGTCTGTGGCATACTTTAATATATTTCCATTATGAAGCTGCCAAAGGAAATTATTTCTTTTTCAAAACACATAGGGAGACAATTATCTTAGTATTTTGATTTATATTATTATTCTTTTAAAACCCTAGAATGTTTAGGCGAATAGCACGCCTGTAATTGCTTCGGTGAGGTTATCTGTAACCCAGCCATATGTAATGTAAGTATTAAAAAATATAAATATACATTTCAATAAAGCAAGATTTCTCTAACCTCTTGCCTCGCCTCATACCTAATGCATTTTATTTGTGTTAAAGTGTGATAGACAAATATACGTACGGTTCATTAATAAGTACTTTTTATGGGATACTCTTACATAATAATAATAATAATAATAATATAATAATAATATATATTTACCCCTCATTCTAATCATGATGATTAGCCCAGCAGTCAGAGACTTGTGCGGGAGTAGGGGCGGCATATTCATCCCACATCTTCGCCCAGGAACGACATGCGTTTGTAGGCCTAACCACCATTCACTGCAGGAATGAGAGAAACCTGGAAAACCACATTAATTAGGAGGGTGGTTAAATGTCGACCGGTATTAATCTCTCACATTGACCCAAGCCAACATTCTTGCACCCTGCCATACCCACAGAGAAGGTGCCAATCCTCTCCACAAATATAGCTGGTCTACGGTCTACCTACCTCAGGATTCAAACCTGCCAGCAGAGTGGCCACCTCGATTCAAGTACTGAAACTTTAAACCACTCGGCCACCGACCGACAAAACGGTGTAACTATATGCCAATTTAATTGCTATACAATTCATAAATAGAATAGAAACTGCAGCAGCATGGCGTTTAACTGCTTGCATCGAAACTGCACCATTTCCTGTATCTCTAAACCATACAACAACATTCATTTCAGACAAAATATTGTGATAAAATAGAATTTATCAAGACTAAAATGCTATGAAAATTGATTTTACTAACAAATGTTAAAAATTATCATTGAAATGGTTATTATTATTAGTGTAGAATATATTCGAATTGTTAGTTTACAAATTATATTGCATAAATTATATCTTGAGAAACCTATTATCATAGTTAAAGACCAAATTTTGTAAATTTCGTTAAAAAAAATGTTTCTAAAATTCTATAAAATTTATATATATTGTAATATTAATAATATTGTGTTAAACTAACTACTCTGTGGACTAAAGCCCCAACCAGCATTGAATTACATCCACAATATCATATATTCTTATATATTATTAGCTTTTGTAACATTTTTTACTGTATTAGAAAGGTATTTTAAGCTAATATAAATCAAATATCCTACATTTCCTATCAATGAAGTCATATGTATGCTCTCTGATACCAAACATATAGGTATGCTAATGAACAATTCCACAGACAAAGCTCTATTCAATAATTATCTAAAGAAATTAATCTAGCTAAATTTACTAACCTGGTTTGATGAAAACATTGTATAAATATCTAATTTCACTTTTGGAACAGTGCGAACTCGAAAATTCAACTGCAATAGATGAGATCTGACCTATTTCTGCATTTTTAGGATTGCATCTTTAAGTGGCCTCCTTTAAGTCAAACTAACTATAAAAATTATTTTATAAATTAAAATTATTTGAAATTAAATATCGACAATGACAAAAGTAATTTTAGCCTGTCAATGAATTTGAAGTTAAATATGGGGCTTTAGTCCACACAGTAGTTAGTTTCACACAATATTATTAATACCTAAAAATATATATATATAAAAAAATGATTACATAAAGGGTGAATATTATTTAAGTAGGTATTTGTCATTTAAATATTTTGGGGTGATGCTTAACCTTGCTTGGGAGTGAAAGATGCGGAGTCAAAAATACTAGCAAAGAATGTCCCCCTTTACTCTAAAATCGACGGGTCTGACCGTTATTCTACAATCTTGACGCAGTTCCTGAATATGGAGCTGTTTCGTTTTCATTTAGCCACCCTGTAAGTAAAATAATGTTAGATTTTAAAAAGAGTGTCTCCATTTTATTAGTGTACATTTAAATTTCTCTCGGCATTACACATAACCCCACTAAACATTGTGAGATTTTAATGGTAATCAATTATGATTATCTTTCTATTAGTAATAGTTTTCAAACTTTTACTTATTCTTCTTGCTTTAAGAATGTTATAACTGTAAATGCAATCACAATATCGACCTATAAGTGGGCAAGGGAAACATTTTGCACATTTTAAAATTCATCAAGTCGAAATTTATTCATTTCTTAGAACAAACTTCCGTTCTGCATTCAAATTCTAGAAGGGAGTCGGTGGTCTTAATTAATATACACTGGAGCACCTGCGCACATTCTCTTGATTAATAAATGAGAATTCCCAATCCTCCAGTGTCTCCCAGATTGATGGTATGTCAGGCTGTGTTAATTATTGCATCTATTGTTTTGAGATTTCGGTTTTCGTTAAAGTTCCGAATCCGCGCGCATCCGAACTAAACAGATTAGTTCGGTGAAATTAATTTATTAATAGACACCACAGTATATTGCAGACAAAGAGAAGGTTTCTTGAACCGCCTTGAACTTGGACAAAAAACGATGTGCGTGTTTTTATTGTTCGTAAAATATGTATTTTGCATTACTTACCTTGTAGTTCTTAGTTTCCTAGAAACCGTTGTTCGCTAATTTACTTTTAAAATATTTAAATTAGATAAACTTTCCTTAAAGGAACTCATTATAGACTTAGATATATTGATTAAGAATAATTAGACACACTCATAATCACTAACAAACAAAGTGTCAGGTATTTATAGTTAAATTTGTAGTAAAATGGAATATATAGTTCCTTTGATTATTAGCATTTTTACCTGTAACGCGATTGAAGTTAGACTTTTTGTTGAATCACTTGAATGTTTTGACTAATTTAACAGCATTATTTTGTTAAAGATGGTTTTAAGCAATAATTTATGTTGTGAAACTGATGCATATAATAATTGTTGGATTCCTCATCATTTTGTTACTTCAAGAAAATTGGAAATAGTAGTAGTATCAATAATATCACTTGCACATACACTTTTTTATTTAATTAGGTAATACCTCTGCAATATTAGTGTATTCAATTTGCTTGATGATGTTCCCAACAACACATAAATATAACTTACCTGAGCGACGGTAATAGAATTATGACAGCAAACAAGTTTTGAATATGTGACAACTTCCTTCACAAAATATGTCAGTTTAATGTTAACAATGTTAGCAAATTGCGTGTTATCATTTATGAAAATATTGTTATTATTATTACTACCTACCATATTTTTATTTACAATTAAAAAAAATACAATAATTATATTATTTCATTGTTACTTATCTCACAGTGTTAAAGTATTCAAAATATTATTGGAGAGCGATCTTTATTTAAGCATAATAAAATTGACAAAAAACACGAATCTTGAATTAATAAATTTGTTGTTACAGTGTACAGACTCATCAGATTTTGGGAGAAATTTGAAAATTATTGTAATAGAGAGAAAATCAAGTAACTGTATTTATATATTGATGTTTATACAATTTCTTAAAAAAAATTATATGTATGTGTGTAAATAAATTGAGCTAAAAAAATGTAATACAAATTTTACCTATTCTAACTTTTGCCGAATGCGCCAGTTTCAAATACACTTAACTTGTATAAATACTATTAATTTATTGGTATTTCTATTAAATTAAATACTGTTTGAATATAAATATAAATAAATGCATCTACCTTTATTAAATGATTAGGCACAATATTTGCCGTATAAGGTTTGTTATTAGCTTTTATAGATTTTAATAGGTAGGTATTTATGTATCTAGGGCGAAAATGCTTTAGTAGAACGATTTCCCGGCAAACATGTGCCAAATACAGCTACCTTTACCGCGATGTACACTGAGTGCAAATGTAGAGTGACGCGAGTGTGACACGGGAAATTAAAACCCGAAGAGATGGAGGTCCAGGGCGTATTGCAGCAGTGTGGTGTATCCTACACAAAAATAAATTATATCCTTTTATTTGGTATGTAGCCAAGATTATTCGTTTGAGGTTCCCAATTAATGTTGGAAATATGATTCCTTTCACCATATCTTTGCCGGTAATACGTTAGTTTTTTGTCTCACACCTTTACGTAGTGTCTCAGGAATTAATGTGGACCACCCAACACTCTACGCTTCTTCTAACTCTGGATCTGAACGCGTCATAATATTTGAGAACTACCAATTATTGATAAATAACACCATAGCTACCAGTTGCAGAATTATCAATTTCGTCAATTAAGAAAGCCGTGACAACAATAAACATCAGTAGATTTAAAAAAAACTGCTTCGCAAATTTATTCAATAACGTCATTTTTGACATTACATAAAAAATTAAATACGTAAACCAGCAGTACGTTTCACTGTGTAGAACACATAATTAATAGTTTTTTTTTACAAAAAGAAATCAGGAACAAAAAAGTCAAATTTTAAATAAATTTCGTGATTTTTTAATAGAAAACTTGTTGAGGACGGTTGATACGGATGGTGGATGTGTCTTCGAATAGGCTCCAACAAAGTTAACTAGAATTTTTAGACATGTCAAAGAATTATTGAAATATGTTTATTTACGAAAATATTAATGACCCTCTCCTCCCCTTTTCCATTCCTATGCCTCACCAATAAATTGAAAATATAAACCAGATTCTCTACTCACAATCATAGTTATCCAGAATTTGTTCATTATTTATTTTTACTACACTCCAACTAATTTATCACAATACGTTATCATTATCACTATCAATGATTATCACTACTTGACAAATATGCTTTTAACATGTCAACCTTTACACTCTTTGAATATTGCGACATATTTTATTTAATCACGCTGTATTTCACAAAAAAAAATATTTATTGAACATACGTGAGAAAAACACTGCCCATGAAAATAATAAGACGATTTAAATACGTTTTATACGTTAGTGCCGCAACTCTTAAAACAGACGCGTCAAGCAGTGTATTACTTAAAGAAACCATTAGTTTAGTTCGGTTTCAGAAGATGCAAAACTATCTCATATGAACTTTCAAATTACGTTGAATTGAAATTATCAAATCCCTTTCCACAAATATTATATTTTTGTTTCCACTTGTAACTTGCACACAGCTTATTCCTTTGCGCTGGACCATACTTGTGCACTGATATCAACATCGACCTCGACTATCAATCCTAGAAAGTGGGGCTGGTACGGGACTTTTCACCTACTTACTGCTCGTGACATGTATCTTTTACCTATGCCTACGGCACTAGTTTTTTTTTGCATGCTATTGACACTGCTTTTAAATTTTTTACTTTGTCTTATCTTAATATTGACCGCATACATCAAGCTAGTTATTTTGTTATTCCAAGTTTTGTGTTTATTTTTCAAATATGTTGCACCCACTACGAAGTACGAAATGGTTAGCACTGACACGTTGTTTGAGGTTATGTGGCAAAAATTAACTCTTAAGTGTTATTTGAAAATTATAATTTTAAGAATATAATTTGTGATAATATTTCTAACAGTGTACAATGGTATTAACTTCTGAAATGTGGATAATAGTTGGTTTTTCAGTATGTAGGTGAGCTTTTATGCAAGTTTATGGATAATTTCTGGAATCATTGAACAAAGTAACTTCCTAAACACTTTAATTGACAGTATCGAAGGAAATCTGCAAAGAAATTCGTATTTTAATCTTTTATGATAATTTTACTATACTTATAATTATTAAACACAAGTGTTTTTAAATTAGAAACAACAGCAAAAATTAAATTTACGGTAAACAATTTATTTATCTTACAGATGATATGGCAACCTCGCTTTGAGCAAATCATTTGGTTTATTTTATTAGGTTACGTCAGTGTTCAATCTGGTCAGCGGTCCTCAAAATGTGGGTATTTAAAAAAAGATTAATATCTTCGTAAATATTTGAAATTTTTAAAACTTACTTTCACTAGACTTATCTATATGATGAACGACACCTGCAGTTAAAATATTTGTACTTATTTAAGGTTCACCCTGTATAACTAACTTCGTTTTCATGTATTGCTATCGTGTATAAAAATAGTATAAGCATCACGAGCACTAAGGGTTATACCGTTCTCACTAAAAAAAATTATGATACAACATTTCTTTGTGCAAAATTAACTGTGTCTGGCAAACTTCTGTTCTTTCTTTCATGTTATATTGTTGACGAGTTAGATCAATGACACACAAGCGGTTTCCACAGCTGTGGTGCGCGATTCATTTCACTGGCTAAAACTTTTTCAAAAAACATGGCAGTGAAATGCGTTGAATCTGTCCATCTAGCGCCTAATAAACAACAACCGACTCGACTGCCGAGGTAGCACCAACCGCTGGGTCTGTAAGGGCTCTTAACCCATGAATATATAACAATACAGTAAACGTATTCATTCCTGCCCATACAGCTACTAGAAAAAGTATAATAAAATTAAATTAATAGTTACTAAATACTATAATTTAATTTTTCTATTAAAATATCCTTGGAAACTGTTAAAATGGCCGCTGTTCGGCATTAACGAGACAATTATCTCGCATGCAACGCAAATGTTTCATGAAATTTATTAAAATGAACACGTCAGTGCACCGGGGTAACAGTCCCATTTAGAATGAAATAAAGCGGAATAAACAAACCCTCGTATAATCGTTTGTAACTTTAATGCCCCATAATGAATTTAACGTGTCTTTGGTGGGGCAAAACGCTCCTGAGAGCCTTTCATCTTCATTTGCAGGCCCTAACGGCGTGGCTTCTTAGCGCGAGTGCGGCCAACGACACGATAGGTTGTAGGAAGTACAATAACTAGCAGGGGTATTGAATCCTACTTAATATAGAATATCTCAAACAATATTTTTTTTGCAAAAACGACACAGTAAAACTCCTGAATAGGGGACATTTTTGAAGAACGTACAATTTTGCTTTCATGGGATTTCACAGTGGAGTTTTCTTAATATTAACAATTCAGTTTATTGCCATATCATATAGTTTTAAGTATAATATAACTAGAGACCGTATATCGCTCGCACATGACGCCATTATCAGGGGCGCACTTGGGACGCTAACGTTAACGTTTGTGGAAGTCAAGTAAATACGTACATTTATTGTCAACGTCTCACCTTATACTGGTGATATGTATGTTGTCCAATATGGTCCATATTAAGTTGTGTAGTTTACAAAACACTATACTATTCACTTTTATTACTGAAATAAAACTGAATAACCAGCAACTGTTGTTAATGTTCAGCTGTTAAGTTGTAACGTTTATTGCTTAAAATCCATTTCAGTTTCGAAAACGCACTGGGGCATATTTAAAATATGTATAATTTTTCACTGATGGCACATTTATGGTGGGTTTATCAAAATCTACTCCTTTACCTTCAAAAAAGTCTACTATATGGCATACAGTTATAAATTCCGGATTGTTCTGCAAAACGGTATTAAATTTCTTCTTCACACGTTCAGCAGTAGATCGTGGTACCTGAGAAATAAACTGTCGCAAGTCTAAAAACTATTTACTACTACTATTTCCATTTTCTCGAGGCTCCTCGGCCAAAAGCGACGGATTTTTTGATGTGGAACAAGGATAGTTGAGTCGGTTACGCCCCTTTATAGAAGCAAGCGATTTTTTCGAGTGGAACGAGGATAGAGCGAGTAGGTAACGCCCCTTTCTATACATTCGACAAATGACAGACAAAATGCGTTTTGCACGACATAAACGTCAGAAATAACAAACTAATTTGTTGTTTAGGCTCTTTTGTAGAAATTCAACAAACGTCAAACGCAACGTCAAAATGAATTAAAATAGATTATGTGTTCTGGAACAATTTTCGGGTCCTTCCAGCTACGAGAAGTTGTTATTGTGTTGTCTGATATATGTATATTCGAGTCATTTGGTAATGATTTTAGAGCCCAAAATCTGAATTGGTATTTTTAAAGTTTCAGCCAACTACGAGGCGCACCGCCGACCAAAATCACCGAAACGTCAAACGTATGCTCCGGCGATGACATTTCGGTATAAAGCGTAGGAAATTTAGAAAAATGTTTCTAGAAAGTTTCCCGTACCCGAGCGCTGGGGTTTGAGGTAGTTTTTACATTGAACTTTGCATAAGTACAAGGGAAAATGAAGTGAAAATGAGCTATACAATATGGCGGTAGTCATTTCATTGCCGTATCGCTTCAATTTATAGAGTGGTTCAAAAAAGCTTGAGAGAATAAATATTGACCAAAAAAAAATTTCCAAATTCGAGGAAATTTTCGGACAAAGTGTTGAAATAATTGTTCCGGAAAAAAAACTCAAAATTAATGGAATTAAAAATTTTTTTTAATGAAACTTCCATCAAGTATTTATTATGACACTAACTAACGGAGCAAATACAGAGTATTTAAAAATAACTAACTATTCTTTAAAAATCCTTTAAATTCATGGAATTAAAAACAAATTTTTTGATGAAACTTTTAGCATCACATAAAACGACCCGATTCAATATTTAAAATACAGGATGTTAAAAAAAATAACCAAACTCGATAAAACACTAAGAATTACCAAAATATGCCAACTACTCCTCTAAATTATAGCGCACCGTATTTTCCCCACCATAGACAGTTCTGCCAAAGTCACGTTTACATTTTATTATTCACAGGCGTAGAGCCGCGCGCAGTAATGGAAATTAAATAAAAAGCACTACGCTAGAGGGATTTAGCCCGAAGAAAGGTGCCACCTTTCTAGTGTACTTTAAACAACGAACATTCAATTACTCTCCAACGGTTACTTGATCCTTCCACCGCTAATGTGATGTTTAGGTGCTATTTCTTTTGAGGCTTTAGGACGATATAATTTTTAAGGGGGAAGTAATACAAACAAATTTCTCTATTAAAAGTTTATTAGAAAAAAGAGAGCTTTTGAACTAGAAAAAAAATTGGGTATGTTTTTGGAAAAAATATAATTGTTTCTGACAAATCCCAAAGAAATACTTTTGATTGAAAATGGTGCTTACCATATCCCATTTAACACCACGTGTGCCAAATTTTACTGTCGAGTTTGAGGCACCCTGTACATCTTCGGTAAATTCACAATAAATCCTAGGCAAATTCTACAAAAAATTACAAATTACGAATGAAAACACCGCCGTAAAGGAAATTAAATTTACTTTTCACCAAAAGCGATTGAATCACGTGGATCTCGCGCATTGTTGAACGCACTGTACTATTTTTCATTGCATGTTTCTGTAATTATAAGTTTCTTAACATCTGTTAAAGGTACTGAAAAAAAAAACAAAATACATCATGAACAGAAGGGGGCAAGCAGGAAAGCAGAGCTGCCAGCTAGACCCTCGAGAGCGAGGACGACAACGTATAATTCTTTTGGAAAACCGTCTGCTTAAACTTATAACAGGTTCTTGCCGTATTTGTATTGTTCAGCGAGGCGCCTATGCCGGAGACAATGGTTAAGGTTTAACACGACGAAAGGTTAATAGAACTAAGATCGTTGAGATAACAGGTGCTTTGTCTCTCTCGAATGGGAACTAGAGCTCGACAAGTGTATTATTTACGAGGCTATACAATTTTATAACGGATTTAGCAGGATGCGGCAGGACCTCTCTCTTGTACAGGGTGATTTTTAATGAAGAAATAGCTATCTTTCTTTAAAATGCTAAAATAATTCGTGTTTAAAAGTTATACCTTATGACTGAGATAACATACCTACTTATTTTAATAGTACAGTTCTATTTCACTCAAAAGTTTAATAACTACTCTTAATATCCTGTTTTAAATACTTACAAAAATCACGATAGTAATTGCCATTTTTAGGCTTTCACTTTCAGCTATATAATATGTAGATTACACAATGTGCATTTAAACATGTTGAATTTTTTAAAACATTACAGAGCACTATGCACTATTTTATAGCACAGCTAAACCGCACACACGAAAGCCTCGTATTACTTAAATTTCAACTAAGTGCACAAATTTTAACCACGTACTCAAGAGGCCTCAAATACAATAAATAAAATATTCCAGAATGTCGATGTTCGATGTTTAAAAATGGGGCAAAAACCATCTTTTCCTGCAGAATGTCTGCGTCTATGATAAACATCGACTGAAATAGCTTAGATGCATAGATAAAGCTTACATGTGTCAACTACCATGCTGTCGTTTATTTGCAACGTTTCTAAATGCAGAAATGACAACAGTTAACATTTTTATTAGTAATAATACCTGGTAGATAGGTAACATTTTAAACCAGTTAGCTGCAGTATTTTGCATTCGTTTTTCATTACTACGTTACAAACTGGCAAAACTACATTTTCATTACAATCAGTCACTACCGATAAAACGCACTTCCCGCACGTACAGTTATATAAAATGTCTATTTATTATATGAAAATTGGGCGAAAGGAATAGGTAGCTACTAATAGATAATAGAAAACTTTTAATGCACTCGCCGTAGTCTTGTCCCATAACCTAGAAAAACAAACCGGCCAACTATACAGGGTGAACCTTAAATAAGTACAATTATTTTAATTGCAGGTGTAGTTCATCATATAGATAAGTCTAGTGAAAGTATTTTTTTAAAATTTCAAATATTTACGAATATTAATTTTTTTTAAATACCCACATTTTGAGGACCGCTGACCCGATAGGCGACTGACCTAACCTAATCAAATAAACCATATGATTTACTGAAGATGAGGTTGCCATATCTTCTGTAAGATAAATATTTTTTTAAAGTAAATTCAATTTTTACCATTGTTTCTAGTTTAAAAACACTCGTTTTTAGAAAAAAGTAAAGTAAAATTATCATAAAAAAAATGAATTTTCTCAAGTTTGATACTGTCAGTTAAAGAGTTTAAGAAGTTACTTAAATTATTTCAAAAATATCCATAAACGTGCATAAAAGCTCACATACTTCCTGAAAAACCAACTATTTAAACAGTTATCCATACCATTCGGTTAATACCATTGTGCACTGTTAGAAAGATTATCACAAATTATCCCCTTAAATTATTTTATAAACAATAAAAAAACTATAACTTTCACACAAAATCTTAGAGTTAATTTCCACCACATAACCTCAAACAACGTGTCAGTGCTAACCATTTCGTATCTCGTAGTTTCGTAGTGGGTGAAAGAGATTTTAAAAATAAACAGAAACCATGAAATAACAAAATAACTAACTAACTTGACGTATGCGGTCAATATCAAGAAAAGGCAAAGCAAAATATTTAAAAGCAGCGCAATCGCATGCACAAAGAAACTGATGTAGGCACAGACAACAGGTAGGTGTCAGGAGCAGTAGGCGAATTGTCCCGCACAAGCCTCATCCTCTAGGCTCTAGGATTGATAGAGATAGATGTTGATGTTGATATTGATACCGGTGCACTAGTATGGTTCAGGACAAAGGAATAAGCTGTGGCACAGGCATGTGCAATCAAAACATGTATTATTTGTGGAAAGGGATTTGATAATTTTAATACACGTAAATTGAAAGTTAATTTGATATATTTTTGCATCTTCTGAAGTAATGCACCCCTTGACGCATCTGTTTTAAGAGTTGCCATACTAACGTATAAAACGTATTTAAATCGTCTTATTCTTTTCACGGACAATGTTTTTCTCTTAAGTGTCTTGTGTATTTAATTAATATTTTTGTGAAATACAGTGTGATTAAATAAAATATGGCGCATTATTCAAGCAGTGAAAAGGTTGACATGCTAAAAGCATATTTGTTAAGTAAGTAGTGTTCAGTGATAGTGATAAAAATAACGCATTGTCATAAATCAGTCGGAGTGTAGTAAAAATGGATAATGAACAAATTCTGGATACTATGATTGGGAGTAGAGAAATTGGTTTATATTTTCAATTTATTGTAGAGAAATAAAAATGGCAAAGGGGAGGAGATGGCCATTAATATTTTCATAAATGAAAATATTTAAATCATTTTTGACATGTCTATAATTTCTAGTGTAACACTGGCAACGCTGTGGAATGCACATCCACCATAACTCCCGAACTGTCCTCAACAAGTTTTCTATTAAAAAATCACGAAATTTATTTAAAATTTTACTTTTTTATTCCTGATTTTTTTGTAAAAAGACTATCAATTATGTGTTCTATACAGTGAGCTGTACTGCTGGCTAAAATATTTGTACTTATTTAAGGTTCACCTTATACTGTGGAAAAACATCTGTACCCGACACAAATTTCTTTATTTAATAACTATAGAACGTTTAAAACTAAAATAACGCACTAAAACTGAAGAAGAACGAACAATTACAAGGTAAACACAGGAATTGAATTATGACATGACAGCGAATTTTACCGATGTGTTGCTTGTTGTCTACTCTGACTGCAAACGTAAAACGTGCGGCGGACGGACCGCATAGTTAGCGTTAAATAAAGATTTAATATAATATCGAAAAAAAAATTGTTTGTTTTATAAATAAGTAAAATTTTTATGAAGGATGATTCCGTTAATTCGCTGTAAGTAGACGCATGCGTTGAAATGTGTTTACCATAACTGTCTATGTAAAAATATATAATATTGATAATTTTTATGAAACATTAGACAATTTGCTGTTAAAAGTGAAATAGAACTATTACGTTTTATTCTGTAAATAATAGGCGCATGCATTAGGTATTATTTAAATTAATATTGTAAAATTACAGGAGTTAACTATAAAATTACTATAGCTAATATGGTAAATATAAATAACTTCTTTAACATTTTACAGACATTTTTTTGAGTGCAGAGTTTAGAAAACAATTAGAATGGGTATTTTCCAGTGTATAAAAATTCTCTTAAGAGATGTGGTAACAATGGATGCTGCAGCTCTCAAGTATACATATATGCAAGGTGAACCAAGTTTAAATAGTCAAACTTCGGAAACAGATTCCTTACGAAGTTTTAAGAAAAAAATGTAAATACAACTTACCTCTTCTCGCGCTCTCCAAAAAAGATCAACGATCAAGCTCAGAAAAATAAATCAAATTTATCCGGATACTCGAAAATAACGAAAGCCACTTTATTAAAATTTTATAGGTATTTGTAACTTAAAGTGGAAAAAAAACCGGAGTCAAATTAGAATCAGTGGTGTAGGTATGAGGGATGTACAACATCGTTTGAGAAAAAATATTTGGTAAGCCATTAAACAGGACAATAAAATGATTTTGGGAATGCCCAATCTCTTTACTGCAAGGACTCTGATAAAAAAAGTCAGCAGACGGACCATTTTCCTAATATATATATATATGCTTTAGTGGTTAGTGCGTTTGATGGTTGTTTGACTCATATTTGCCTGTCCAAAATATAAAATTAAACAAATAATGAAATATCCAGGCAGGCTGGCTTTAAAACAACTACCGCCTAATGTCAAAGTATGCATATGATATGTTATATAGTGCGTTTGATGGTTTCTTGACTCACGCTTACCTGTCTAGAAACGGAGTATGAGAATTACGAAAGGAAGTTAAAAAAAAATCTGTTTGCATAACACAATTTGAGAAATCAAACTTATAATAGGTATATGTTTCTAAAGCTCAATGGCAGCCTGCACATAAATATGACTCCTATTCAGAACTACACACTTCATTATAAACAGAAACTAAAATATATATTGGAGCACTTTTTTGTCCCTAGATATTCTTTTTGTATCCTTCCCTATAAATTGTTTCCATTACATGGCAATGAACCATTAACACAAATATGCACATCATCGAATTATTAACCTTAACATCCACAATTTTCCAGTTTCCTAACATTACTAATCGAATATGGAAACAATTAGCAACCCACCTCCCCATATCTGCCGGTGTAGTATCGCTTAGTCCAATCTTTCGTATCAAAAGCAATAAGGCGGGCCTTTAAATCCGATTGGAAACCTCAGCAGATTATTGGGATTCGTTCAGTCGTCCTTTGGGCAGAAGCCAGATCGGCAGGGACACAGCTAAATCCTTCCCAGGGGACACGGAGAGCCTTCTAAGGAGTTCCAGTTGCTGTCGGCGCGCTCACACTGCTGACTTCATATTATGTCATGCTCCTCATAATATGTTTCCTTCTGGCGTTGACCCGGGATAGTCTATTCTGGATCATATTTATTTACTATTATGGCATTGGCTGAAATACGTCCTGCTGCTTTTCAGTTCCACTTTGCAGGACGCGACTTGTAGCATACACTGAGAAAAGGTTATGCTTTTATACTAATAAATTTCATTATTGTATTAATTATTTTAAAAGCCAGTAACACATCTGGTATTAAAAATTATCGACCTGTAGCTAGTTATCCAATTTTACAAATATGTTTAAGATGTCCTTATATACTCAAATCTACAGGGTGATTCACAAGTTGTCTAAAAAAATATGGGAATAGCATCATGTAAAATGGACTCCATGGAATACCATAAAAAATGCTTATAGTTGCCGAGTAAAAAATTATTGAAGTTGTAGCATTTTCAACATTTACATCGCTTGGCTACTGTAGTCTACTGTACTGTAGCTAGGCGATTCCGAATATTGAAATCCGATTACATTTTGTAGGTATTCAAGTTTTTGTGATGCCAGTTTTTACATTAGTTTTTCAAGTGTCAAAAATGACTTACGTGTATAGCAACTCGGAGTTGATGGATATCGTTTTAATTTATGGTGATGTGAAAATGCTTTATTAGAACGATTTTACGGTAAACATGTGCCAAATGCTGCTATTTTACCGCGGCGTTTAGTGAGTGCAAGCGTAGTGCAACGCGAGGGAAATTTGAAACCAAATCATGGAAGAGATGGTGGTCCAGGGCGTCTACGGCGTATGCAGCAGTGTGGCGGATCATACACGAGGCTCAATTATATCCGTACCATGTGCAGGATGTCCAAGCATTAATATCGAGGGTTTGGAAGAGTAGGACTGGTGCCATGGCCGCCACGATCTCCTGACTTTAAACCATTTGGACTTCTTTTTATGAAAATATTTAAAAAATGAAGTCACACAAAAGTGTGTCGGGTTTTACAGTGGACCAGTTTCCGATGTCGTGCAGAAGTGTATTTTTAAATAATTTCTGAACTGCGTTTTTGATTTCTTTTTTTACAAAATTGGATTTATAAGAGTTGCTTGTACATTCATATTTTATTTTTAGATAAGTTCTGAATCACCCTATATAATAATGTGAATGCATTTCTTCTGATCAACATACAGGGTGTAAAAAAAGAGTGTAAAATATTTTAGGCGGTAATAGTATGAACCAAAATAAGCAGAGAAGTCTTAATAAACATGGATCCGCAAAGTAACGGTTGCGGAGATATGGACCACTATTCGTTTTTCAATCATTTTATTTTATTAGGAATAAACCGACAAAGGAAGCTTTTAACAAACAAAAAACAAAGTTACAGAAGATGTTCAAAGTGCCCTCCGTCCATTTCCAAGCAGGCACGACATCTTCGTCTCAACGATATTCGAACTCTTTCGAAAACACCCTCCTTGACACATTTGATTAATCCGTAGCTGCAGCTCCTCCAGGCTATTTACAGGAGTACCATACACTAATGTCTTCAAATATCCCCAAACAAAAAAATCTAGAGGGTTCAGATCAGGCGATCTTGGAGGCTATAAAACAGGTCCGGCCCTTCCTACCCATCTATGTGGAAAAGTTTGGTGTAAATTATCTCTAACGGCCTTAAAAAAATGAGCTGGACACCATCATGCTGGAACCACATTTGTTGCCTCTGATTCAAAGGAATGTCTTCTAAAAACTCATACAGTGTGTTCTGCAGAAAGTTGAGGTAAACAGCGCCTGTTAATCAGTTTGGTAAAACAACAGGACCTAGAAAACCTGTCACCTACAATACCCATCCAAATGTTTAATGAAAAACATGCCTGATGTCCAGATTCTATTGGAGCATGAGGATTTTCGTCGGTCCAAATATGCGTATTGTGAAAATTAAACACTCCATTTCTTGTGAACCCGGCCTCATCAGTAAAAAGAATGTTTGCAAGAAAGCGAGGGTCTTCAGCATCATGACGTAGAAACCACCGCAAAAAACCAAACGTGCTTGATGATCATTTATTGGATTTAAGGCATGTATTCGTTGCACATGGTATGGATAAAGCACTTGGTCGTGAAGGATTGTCCAAACAAGAGGACCACTAATTCCTACCTCGGCTGATATTCTCCGCACACTCGTACCTGGATTCTGCTCTACCAGTGCTAGAGGAGTGGATACCGACCTTGGTCTTCCGGATAAATGGCACTGTTTGCTCAAGGGACCGGTATCACGCAATCTTTGGTCAATTCTTCCAAACATGCGTTGTGAAGAAATCTGGCGATTTGGATAAGCGTCAACATAAAGACATCGCGCTTTGGTGGCGTTCCCATTAGCACGACCATACACGTTTTTGCAAAATAAAAAAGGGGTTAAAAACATAAAACATTCCATATCTCCGCAACCGTTACTTTGCGGACCCATGTTTATTGAGACTTTTCTGCTTGTTTTGGTTCATGCTATTACCTCCTTAAATGTTTTACACCTTTTTTTAACACCCTGTAGATTTATTTCACATCGTTCGACAGTGCCGAAATTGATTGAATTGACATAATTTTTGTCAAGCTATATGTGTCGATAAGAAAAGCCAAGTGGATGTGGTATATACAGATTTCAGGAAAGCTTTTGAAAAATAAATTAGAACTGTATGGTTTTAATACTAAATTGCATTTTCTTTTTCAGCCATGTCTTAATCAACGTAAACATTTTAAAAATTAGTATTGTTATCATGGACATAGTTTATACTAATAGCCGTGTGTCACTATACAATATTATCTGAGAAAAATATAAAAAAATTCATTTGAAAATTATTTTTAAAATATCCTGTAGTTGCAAGTGGGAGTTAGTAAATTATTTTATAAATTTCATACCCAATCTCCCACTTGCAACTACAGGATATTTTAAAAATAATTTTCAAATGAATTTTTTTATATTTTTCTCAGATAATATTGTATAGTGACAAACGGCTATAACGCATACATGACTAACATGAAATTAGATTATGGGTATAATGAAAGAAATAGACGCAAATCTATAAGCACTACCATATTTTTCCTTCAGCGTCTGTAAACGTTTGAGTGATTTATTTATTTTCCAAATAGATGCATCGATTTTGTTAGAAATATAATACATATTCTAATGCGCTGTATTTCTCTTACTATTATTTTTAATACAGTATTATTTTTATTCCAAGTATATTAACACATATTTAAATTACTTTTTCCAATATTGCAGTATACAGGGTGATTGGCACAAATTTAACTGCGTTTTCTTCACGTCAAAGTAAGACGAAAAGTCTAGGTATATAAACATGTATCCAAGGGTGTGAAAGATTAGTTATTGATGTCTTCAGTTGTCTACTTTATAATTAGTTTTATAAACAAAAAATTTCATCTGATAATTTTTTGTAAACTTCCGAATTTACAGTTTCCGGATGATAATAATAATATGCCGTCACCTCTCCCGCACAAGTCTCTAACTTCTTTGCTAATCCTCGTGATTACAATGAGAGGTAGAGTTATTATTATTTATATACTCCGTTATTGCTACAATATTATTTTCCTTGGTGTGTATTTATTTCGGCACGGTACCTTTGCACATCTATTTAAACTTAATATTGATCGAAATACTTTGTTAAAGTTGAAAGATACTATACAATACTATGCAATTGAAAATAAATAAACTTTGTATCTCCTTAGAACTCAAATAAAGGGCACATATGTAGCATTTCCTAATTTTGAGTAAAATATATAATAGAATAAAATGTTCTTGTACTAGTTCCCTTTTATCAGGAAGTATTGATCATTTTGGGCTTTATATATTTCATAAAGGACCCAATTTTATATTTTTGTTATGGTTATTAGCCTGTATGTAAATGTATGAATATCAACCTACTTTTTGGAGAATACCATCTATACAGGACGAAAAGTACAAAAAAAACGAATGTTGTACAAGCACATAGTAATACAAATATTACCATGACACGTATATGTGTAATAGAAACTGAGCTACTTGTTGAAAATATGCACCTCAAATATTCTGCTGAAATGTGTTAGTTGTTATCAATATTGTGGCGTTTAAAGAAATTTGATATATATCTGAAAAATCCAGAAAAACCGGGAATTTAATCGTAAACTTAGCCTTTGTTTTTGAAAATTAGCCCACTTGTTTTCGAAAATTAAAAAAAAGTTTCTGATTGTGCTAGCTATCCTGAACATTGTTCTGTTTAAAATAATTTGATATATATTTCCGTTCTCTAGATAGATCTGACCGTTATTTTTTATTTTATCAAAAAATGGGGTAAGGGAGACCGGGTACGAGTAACACGGGTTGGTTCTAACAGTAAGCCTATTGTCTTTCTAAAGAGGTTTTGTCTATGATATTATATCATCATAGAGTCGGCAGTGAAATCTACATTAATTTATTTGAACAACAATATTCGTGGTGTGTTTTAGTTCGAGTTAAGACCTCCACGGTGCAAAATCATATGCAAAGTAAGTTTTCATTATTAATAATAATCGTAGAACGGAACGTTATATTGAATTATTTTATTGGCTTCTTATTGTCCTATTTGAAATGCTCAGTGCACCGAGAAAAAACTGTTTTGGTGTTAGGTAAAGTGCCTTTTCTGCTGAAAATATAGCAAAATTTTACTTGAAAAAGTTGTTCAGAGTGGTAAATTATGGAGACGTGCAAAATTTAAAAAAGATCGGCCTGCTTTGATAAAATCTTTGTACCTACTTTGTTGAAAAATGGTTTCATCAACCCTCGCCGATCTTCTCGAAATTTTGCACGCGTCCATGATTTACCATTCTGAACAACTTTTCCAAGTAACATTTTGTTATATTTTCAGCAGAAAAGGCACTTTACCTAAAACCAAAACAGTTTTTACTCGGTGCACTGAGCATTTCAAATGGGATTATTTCAAAAATGGTTACTCCTACCGACTTCAGCAAAGTATACCTTTTTCAAATAAAACAGGTAAGAGAATCGATTGTTTCAATAGTCAGATGGATACACTAAGCTACAAAAAAGTTACACACGCAAAATACCAAGGGCCCCCCCGTACCAACCCCAATGGACCTTGTGGAAATAAATGGATTAGTTCATCAAATTGCTCATCAAAATTTAGCTGTGTATACCAAATTTCATTCATCACAACGCGATTGAGAGATATTGCATAGAGCTACTAATGAAAAATCTAGAAAAAATAGTTTTGCATTCAAGACCCCAGCAGTCTCGATGCCAGACAGACTACCAATTCCCTCACAGACACATTATATTTCGTTCACTTTACGATGCCATAACAGAGGAATGGAATCTCTCAGCCTCGTTTAGATTCATGTGCATCGAGTGCTACTCCTTATTAGTATTTAATTTATCATAAGCAGCTAGATGCTGCGAATGTATAATATTACTCAGGGACACTCGTAAAGGAGCCGTTACTTCACCCCCGGGACTAACTTTATGGCAGCTTTCTAATTTGTTTTCGCTATTAAGTGTACCATGGCTTGTAAATATTACAAGACAGCAATCATGCTGATTTCAATGTTGTTCAGGATTAACTATTCAGTGTATAATTTAGGAGATACTGAATTACTATTCTCATAAGATAAAAGGGTGTTTGCCATCAGGAGATACTTTAAAGTGTGTCAAAGTAAATTTAAAATATCTTATGTCACATTCAAGAAACTTAAATATTGACATGTGTGACACTGGTCGTAATTGTAACATAGAGCAAAATTTGTCGACATTTGTGCGGTAAAGTGTTGACAATCAAAAAAAGAAAACAGTTTGATAGGTGACAATTTAGGGTTCGTAAAAATCGAACACTACATGGAAGAACAACACGTTCTGATTGTTGAACAATATATAAAGAATTATGAAAGTTTGACCGCTACAGTTCGCAAGTTTCGTACAAAATATGATCGGAATAATAATTTATTATCTAATAGACCAGTACATGTATAGAAGTCGTCAAAAAATACAAACTAGTGATAGGCGAGAAAAAAATACATCAACAATCACTCAATACAAAATAAAACAAACTGGTTTCAAATATACTCATTGGACCCAGTTAGTAAAACAACAACTAAAACTGATATTTCAAAAATTCATCAATTGTATAAAAACAGTACAACAATAACATTTCTTTTAGTTGTTGTTTAGTTTAGTTTTAAAGTACATACATGGCAACTTATTGTACAATTTAATACCCATGTGCGTAAGGTTCTTTTCATAAAGTACTAATTTATGTTTAGGGGAAAGCAAATCATCTTGTCTATGAACATTATAATTATGATGAAAGCTATTTTTATAAAAGAATCATGATGTACTTTTATATGCATAAGTATTTCAATGATATATATGTAAGCCAAGGGCAGCACCCGTAAACTTTTGAAATATGACCGACATGACATAAAAGTACTTATTCTCACAATGTTACTTATGGCTTTCTGTGTATCTTAAATGTCTTCTCAGAATAGGTGGAAGAACCCTAAAATATGATGCCATAAGATAGCCAAGAGTAAAATTGACCGTAATATCAAGACAGTAAGACTCCTTTATATGAAATATATCTTAGTCTGTAAAGTGTATAGCACATAGGAGTTACACAGTTTACACAATTTTAAAATATTCTTACTCCAACCCAGAACACTATCCATATAAATACCAAAAAACTTCGTCGATGCTACTTGCTGTAATGATTTACCATTATTTCTAAGTAAATAATTCTCATAACTATCTATTATCGCTGATTGAAAATTTATAAAAACAGTTTTCTCTCGATTCAACGAAAACTTATTCGCTTCAAAGTTTGAAGTTAGAAGTTCAAACCAAGTTGAAAAGAAATTAGTTATCGTGTGTGTCAGTAATCAAGGCAGGTATATCACTTTTTAGATTTAAAAGAGTATTATCGTCTGCAAACACTACCAAAAAACATGATGACACACCTGGTAGATCGTTAATAAAAAGCAAAAAGAGTAAAGGTCCCAAAATAGAGCCTTGTGGCACTACTCGTCAAATAGGTGGGTTTACCTGAACTAACTGTAAACGGTTTGCCAAATATGAACTGAGCCACTGACCTAACTTTCCTTTGAAACCATATCTATTTAGCTTCAGGAGAGGAATGGTATGGTCCACCAAATCAAACGCCTTTCTTAGATTCATAAAAATGTCAAAGTATTTTTATCACTGTCCAAATTATAATATAATTGATCTAAAATGGAAAAAATTGCAGGTTTGGTGGAGTTACCCACTCGAAAACTTTATTATTACACAATATATCATAGTCATTACAAAATCTCGTCATTCTATTGTAAATAACTTTCTCGAACAATTTTGATGCAGTCGATAAAAGATAAATAGGCCTATAATTGTTTAGCGATAACTTGTCACCCTTTGATTTAACATCGTCAGCTGTGAAGAGAGTAATTGAAAAATTCAGGGAGACTGGATCAATTGGGGACGCTAGACACACTGGCCGTTCAATAACAAGCAGTTATGTGGGTTCCATAAGTCCACATCCATCCGGGCACTGAACGAGTTAACGCTGCATCAACAAAATTCAGTCACATTTATTCAAAATGGTCATGGGAAATTTCGACACAAGAGTGCGTATGTGGCAGCAAAGCCGTGGAAATAATTTGCCCGATGTGCTATTCCATATACAACCCTATCCTATGTACTTTATGTTTCAAATAAAAAAATACCATTAAAAAAACTATGTTTTCTATTTAATTGAAATATTGTATAAATTTTGGGATAATTATTTATTTGGTATGGGCCAGGTATCGTAAAGACCAGCGTGTTTAGCAGCTAAAACAAGTTATAGTTAGTGTTGGCTGAGACAAAGAATCTTGCAAAATTTCAGAAAATCGCGTCTTGGCGCTTAATAAGGCTTACTTAACTATTACGCCTTCTTATGTTTGCAAGACGTCTTGCCATATCAGTATTTCTTGTCTTGTCTTGCAATTCGAGTTGTTAAGTTGTCAAGACAAGACAAGATCAAGACAGTCTTATCTTGTCTTGTCTTGCCTTGTCTCGTTTTGCGAGGCCAAGCCAGGATCAAGACAAAGTTAAACAAGATTGGCATCTTGTCATTGTCATTGGCATTCAATTAGTGGTCGGCGTATAGCAAGTAATCTTTATTTACCATCGAATTTTGTATGGCGTGTACTAAAGAGGAAAATGTTACGACCATTTCATTGCTAAAATGTACAAGCGGTATATGCTAGACATGCTCCTCAGCGATTAGAATTGTGTTACTGGTTACTGCAATATGTATAAAGTGATACATTAATTTCGCTGGTCATGTAGTCCAAGCGTTTTATTGGGAACGGCATAAATAATACTCATAATGGATATTCAGGGTGATTTTAAATAAAGTAGCAAAATGAGACCACACACGGTGAAAGTAAATCGATTTAACCTATCATACCTAAAAATTTTAATTTTGACACCCTGTATATTTTTTATTATGCGTCTTGGGTTATAGGTATGTTCTTAGGTTAAATCGACGGAAACTTTAGTTCGCCTATGTTATGCTTGCATTTGAGCCGAGGTTGGACATTTTGAACAATTTTCGTATACAGAATTGCTAATTTGGTTAATAAAGGTATCTAATAGTGATGTTTAAACTTTAAACACATATATTTTGTGTAGCAGGCTACTTTGAAATATGAAATATGAAATTATTATTATTATTATATTGTCACGGAATTTGCCCCACTCACTCCCAAACCGACGACTGTGGCACCGCGAATTGCCTAAGATTGCTCCGATCGCCCCTACGCCATTCTGGTAAACAAACAACATGCGTGAATCGAGGCGTTACCAGAAAATCGTGGAAACGACGAGAAGCGTTCCAGTCGTACGAGAAAATGGATCTAGAGATACTGGAATATACCTGGAATATTCGTTGGGTCTATAAAAGAAGAATAAACGGCCGAGTTAGTTAGTCTTGTATAAGTCTTGTATTACAGTCTGAATTAAAGTGTTTAGTTGGAGATATCAAAGTGATTTATATAGCGATTAATTAAATAAGTGTTTAGTTGACCTGTAATTAGTAGTGTGCAGTAGTTAATAAAGAAGTAATTAGTTAACGGATTGTTTTTCTGGAAGAAAGAGAAAAGACGGATTGGGAAATCCGTGACAATTTGGTGTCGGAAGTGGATTTAACTGGAAGTTTGAGAACCTTTCTGGAACCCTGTGCGTGAGTGGGTTTAAGTGGAAGTTGGAAGAACTTTCTGGAACCCTGTGCGTGGGTGGAATAAAGACCCAAGTGTGATATATCACCGCACTCGTCGTGACTCAAGGAAGTGAACGGTGGTATTCGCGAAGGACAATCTCGAACATTCTAGAACTTTGTACAGGAGTGAGACAAATACCCAAGTGTGATATATCACCGCACTCGTCGTGACTCAAGGAAGTGAACGGTGGTATTTGCGAAGGACATTCTCGAACATTCTAGAACTTTGTACGGGAGTGAGACAAAGACCCAAGTGTGGCATATCACCGCACTCGTCGTGACTCAAGGAAGTGAACGGTGGTATTTGCGAAGGACATTCTCGAACATTCTAGAACTTTGTACGGGAGTGAGACAAAGACCCAAGTGTGGCATATCACCGCACTCGTCGTGACTCAAGGAAGTGAACGGTGGTATTTCCGAAGGACATTCTCGAACATTCTAGAACTTTGTACGGGAGTGAGACAAAGACCCAAGTGTGACATATCGCCGCACTCGTCGTGACTCAAGGAAGTGAACGGTGGTATTTCCGAAAGACATTCTCGAACATTCTAGAACTTTATACCGGAGTGAGACAAATACCCAAGTGTGGCATATCACTGCACTCGTTTCATTGTAAGGAAGTCAACGGTGACATTTACAAACATATTCCTGGACATTCTAGAACATTTCAAATAGAGTGGATGCCTGTAACTAGAAGCCAAGTCAACATGGATGCACAACTGGCGAAACTGTTAGAAATGATGCAAACAATGCAAAAGAAAATGGAAGAGAAATTAGAAGAGCAGGGACATAAAATGGAAGACCAGGCGAAGACGATGCAAGAGAAATTAGAAGAGCAGGGACATAAAATGGAAGACCAGGCGAAAACGATGCAGGAACAAGGAAGGATGATGCAAGAGAAATTAGAAGAACAGGGACAAACAATGCAAAAGAAATTTGAAGAACAAGGACATAAAATTGAAGACCAGTCCCAGACAATGCAAGAAAAATTTGAAGAACAAGGGCATACAATGAAAGATCAGATACAGACAATACAACAGGAAATGAGAAACCAGACGAAAGAAATGCAGGAGAAATTAGAAAATAAACTAGAAGAGCAAGGGTATATAATGAAAGAACAGATACAGACAATACAACAGGAAATGGAAAACCAGACGAAGGATATGCAGACAAAGTTAGAAAAATTGGAGAATACACTAGAAGAAAAACTAGAGGAACAGTCACATAAGGTAGAAACACAAGTAGAAGAGAAAATGTTAGCACAAAAACAAGAAATAGACGAAGAAATAAACTTGGTTAGAGAAACCTGCGAAGAGCTTCGACATAAATTAGACAAGATAGCAAAGGAGGGCGTAATCAAATCAGAAGGACCTGTTATCCGAACTCAGAAGACGAGACCCCCTGAATTCGACGGCAAGGTTTCCTGGAATGTATATCTGCGTCAGTTCGAAGCAGCAGCTGCAGCAAACGAATGGTCCGACTATGAAAAGGCTACAGCTCTGATAGTTGCTCTACGAGGGGAAGCTCTTGACGTCTTACAAGGAGTTCCTGCTGGGCAACAGAATAGCTACGATATTCTAAAACAGCATATGGAAATGAGATATGGGGATAAACACCTGAACCAAGTGTATCAGGCAAAATTGAAAAATCGTCACAAACAAAGTGGAGAGAATTTACAACATTTTGAGACCGATGTTGCCAGACTGGTTCGATTGGCTTATCCAACAGCCCCGTCCGAATTTGTAGATCAGCTCTCCATCCAAGTTTTTATCGACGGCCTAAGAGATTGCGAAACTCAGCAGGCACTACGGCTCGCTAGACCTAAAACGTTGAATGACGCTCTTTCACATGCACTGGAATTCGAGGCAGCAAAGATGGCATCCGGTAGACATGTTAAAGTTCGGGCCATCAGTGATAACAGCGATAGTATGGCAAATGGAGACCTAATAAAGACGCTAAAGGAGATTATCGATAAATTCAGCCCATCTATTGGGCCAAAGAAAGAACAATTTGATAGTCGAAGGGATCGCCTTCTTAAATGCTGGAACTGTGGACAGACAGGACATCTAAAAAGACAGTGTAGGGCCCCGGTCACGGATCAGCAAAAGCGCGACTCCCAGGCGGCAGCTACACAGGAAAACTAGGGTCAGCCGGCTTGACGGGGCAAAGGCCGGCTGCGTCCTCGTACCATGCCCCACAAGAAGAAGTTACGTTATCACGTCTCCAGGACTCTGACTCCTTGCTAATAGAAGGCATTATTTTTGGTCGTATGTTCCCTATGGTAATCGACACTGGAGCGGCAAGAACTATTGTACGACCGGATATTATTGGTGATTGGCGTATTAAGAGCCCTGCCAAGCGTTATGTCCTTACAACAGCCAATGGACAACAACTGCCAGTCAAGGGGGAATGCGAGCTTGACATAGAATTAGGAGACGTCAAATTCAAACACAGAGCCCTGGTAGCAGATATATCGGACAATGTCATACTCGGACTAGACTTACTACGAGCAAAGGGGGTGAACTTAGATTTGAATGCTGGTACGCTACGGATAATGGGTGAGGAAGTAGTGCTAACGACCACCACTGAGAATAACGCTGTACGGAGACTCGTTGTTAAAGAAGATGTGGTACTACCTGGTCAGACTAAACATTGGTTGCCACTGTAATGGATGGAAATGTCTTGCAGTGTTGGAGTGGTGGAACCCAGTAATCCGGATCTGTTCAATAAATCTATAGTCACCGGCCGCACCCTGATTAAACCAGAGAAAACGACAATAGTACGGGTAGTTAACCTGAAAACCTTTCCACAGAAAATTACAAAGGGAACTGAAGTAGGAGTCTGTGAACCTGTTACCATGGTCAGAACACTCAAAGAAAACAACGAAATGGAGAAGAAACCAAACAACACCAGTCTACCGGAATGTCTAAGGGACATCGTGGATAGGGCCCAGGAAAGATTAACAGAGATGGAGGTGAAACAACTGGAAGAGCTGCTAAGTGAAAATGAAGATGTGTTTGCACTTAAACCAGGCGACTTTGGGAGAACAAATGTAGTGAAGCATCGAATCGATACTGGTTCATCATCTCCTATAAAGCAGCCACCACGAGGACTTCCACTAGCCAAGCGAGAAGAAGTTAACAAGATGTTAATCGAGATGCAAAATCAAGGCACCATAGAGCCATCTCAGAGTCCTTGGGCTTCTCCTGTAGTTCTGGTCAAGAAGAAAGACGGCTCCACCCGATTTTGTGTGGACTACAGAAAATTAAATGACGTCACCAAGAAAGACAGTTACCCACTACCAAGAATTGACGATACTCTGGACACCTTGGCTGGTGCGCAATGGTTTTCCACTTTGGATTTAAAGAGTGGATATTGGCAAGTCGAGGTCAGCCCAGAAGACAAGGAAAAGACCGCGTTCACTACCGGAAATGGATTGTGGCAGTTCAATGTAATGCCATTTGGTCTATGTAATGCCCCTGCCACTTTTGAACGACTGATGGAAACTGTACTTCATGGCCTGCATTGGGAGACCTGCTTGATTTACTTGGACGACGTGGTGGTGCTGGGACGCTCTTTCCAGGAGCACCTGAAGAACGTGTCCGAAGTGTTCAAGAAGTTAAAAGCAGCGAACCTGAAGTTGAACCCGAAGAAGTGCAGTCTGTTCCAAAAGGAGGTTAGATACCTAGGCCACATTATTACTCCAAACGGTGTGAAAACAGACCCGGAGAAGACAGAGTGCATAAAGAACTGGCCGGTTCCTAAAGACAAACATCAAGTTCGAAGTTTTCTTGGCCTATGCACATACTATCGACGATTCGTCCAAGGATTCTCGGACATTGCCAAGTCCCTTCATAAACTGACAGAAGACAACATCCCGTTTGAATGGACTCCGAGATGCCAGCAAGCCTTTGAGACGCTGAAAGAGGCTCTCTGCACTACCCCGATTTTGACATACCCAATACCCGGACAACCATTTATAGTGGACACGGACGCAAGCAACATTGGAATTGGTGGAGTTCTTTCCGAAGTACAAAATGGCCAAGAGCGAATAGTGGGCTACTTTAGCAAAGTTCTGTCAAAAGCCGAAAAGAACTATTGTGTGACTCGGAAAGAATTGCTTGCCATCGTCAAGAGTTTAGAACACTTTCATAAATACCTGTATGGTCAAGAATTCCTTCTAAGAACGGATCACGCTTCCCTTAAATGGCTGCTACAGTTTAAAAACCCTGAAGGACAGATGGCAAGATGGCTGGAACGGCTGCAAGAATATCACTTTGTTGTTGAACATCGAGCCGGCAGGAAACATGGAAATGCAGATGCCCTTTCTAGGAGACCCTGTCCTGTCAACTGCAAGCACTGTAGTAGTCTTGAAAGGAAAGAGGACATCTCATCAGTTCCATGCAAGGTGGTAGCAGCCCAACCTGAAGACAGATGGAGTTCAGCGGCGATTCGGGAAGACCAGCAAGCTGACTGTGACATCAAGCCGTTACTAGACTGGAAAGAAGCCAACAACCGACCCTCTTGGGCTGAAGTCAGTAGTAAAAGCCCAGCATTAAAGAGCTATTGGGCGCAATGGAATTCTCTGGTGTTGGAAGACGGTGTCCTAAAAAGAGCATGGGAGAACAATGACGGAACGGAGGTCAAGAAACAAGTACTACTCCCGAGGTCCCGGGTCAAGGAAGTGCTGCAAGAAGTACATGGGGGTACTGGGGGTGGACATTTCGGTATCAATAGGACTCTACAGAAGGTTAGGGAGCGTTTCTACTGGTTGAGTTGTAGGACGGATGTAGAAGATTGGTGCCGAAAATGTGACATATGTGCAGCCAGCAAGGGACCGAAGACCCGTTCCAGAGGCAAAATGCGCCAGTACATCGTAGGAGCACCGTTCGAGAGGATTGCCATTGATATCGCTGGCCCATTTCCGAAAACCCAAAGTGGGAACCGATATCTGCTAGTAGCCATGGACTACTTCAGTAAATGGCCGGAAGTATATCCCCTTCCCAATCAAGAGACCACAACCGTAGCAGAAGCGCTAGTCAACAACCTGTTCTGCAGATTTGGGGTGCCCATGGAACTACATTCAGATCAGGGCAGAAATTTCGAATCAGGTGTGTTCCGAAAGGTCTGCGAGCTTATGGGAATCCGAAAAACCAGGACCACCCCACTGCATCCCCAGTCAGATGGTATGGTGGAACGCTTCAACGCCACACTAGAAACCAATCTGAGGATGTTTGTGAACGAGAACCAAACAGACTGGGACAAGCTCATTCCAGTCTTCCTGTTAGCTTACCGCTCAGCTGTCCATGAAACTACTGGGAAGACTCCCGCAAGGATCATCTTTGGAAGAGAGCTTCGCCTTCCAGCAGATTTGGTATTTGGTCGTCCTGCGGAACAGCCCACCGAGCCAGACACTTACACCCATGAGCTAGAACGAAGACTAGCAGCCGTACACGATCAAGTCAGATCTCGAATGCGACTAGAGAGCGATCGCATGAAGACTCGATACGACGTCCGGGCCAATACAGTCGGATTCCAACAAGGTGACCTGGTGTGGCTGTACAACCCCACGCGGAAGAAAGGAAGATCGCCTAAACTACAGATCCGTTGGGAGGGCCCCTACACAGTCATTAAAAGAATCAATGATGTCGTCTACCGGATACAGAGGACTCCCAGGAGTAAGATGAAGGTCGTCCATCTGGAGCGTCTGTCCCCGTATAGAGGTGTATCCGATCGGGACGATCGGTCCTAAGGAGGGGGCAGTGTCACGGAATTTGCCCCACTCACTCCCAAACCGACGACTGTGGCACCGCGAATTGCCTAAGATTGCTCCGATCGCCCCTACGCCATTCTGGTAAACAAACAACATGCGTGAATCGAGGCGTTACCAGAAAATCGTGGAAACGACGAGAAGCGTTCCAGTCGTACGAGAAAATGGATCTAGAGATACTGGAATATACCTGGAATATTCGTTGGGTCTATAAAAGAAGAATAAACGGCCGAGTTAGTTAGTCTTGTATAAGTCTTGTATTACAGTCTGAATTAAAGTGTTGAGTTGGAGATATCAAAGTGATTTAGATAGCGATTAATTAAATAAGTGTTTAGTTGACCTGTAATTAGTAGTGTGCAGTAGTTAATAAAGAAGTAATTAATTAACGGATTGTTTTTCTGGAAGAAAGAGAAAAGACGGATTGGGAAATCCGTGACAATATATTAAAAGCTGTAGGTTTCTCTCGCTCGCACACTTCACTCCAAAATTGACCATTTTACCGCCACAAAGGCTTTTTTTGCTAACCGTGTGGCGCCGAACGGCTAAACGCTACGCCTTTCGCCGTGTTTCTAGATTGCCTACGGCGTATTTTGATGCCGATTTTTTCGCGTTTTCCTAGCCATTTTCCCGAGGCTCCTCGGCCAAAAACGATGGATTTTTCGATGTGGAACGAGGATGGTTGTGTGGGTTACGCCCCTTCGAGCGCCCATTTATAGAAGATAGCGATTTTTACTAGTCAAACGAGGATAGAACGAGTAGGTAAGGTCCCTTTCTAAACATTCGACAAATGGCAGACGAAATGCGTTTTGCACAGCATAAACGTCAGAAATGTCAAACTAATTTGTTGCTGATTAGGCTGTTTTGTAGAAATTCAACCAACGTCAAACGAAATGTCAAAATGAATTAAAGTAGATTATGTGTTTTGGAACAATTTTTGAGCCTTTCCAGCTACGAGAAGTTGTTATTGTGTTTTCTGATATATATCCGAGTCCTTTGGTGATGATTTTATAGCCCAAAATCTAAATTGGTATCTTTAAAGTTTCAGTCAACTACGAGGCGCACCAACGACCAAAATCACCGAAACGTCAAACGTATGCTCCAGCGATGACATCTCGGTATAAAACGTAGGAAATTTGGAAAAATGGGCAGACTGGAGGCCGGCAAAGACCAAAAACTGTAAATTTGAAGTCTCTATAAAGTTTCCCATACCCGATCGCTGGGGTTTGAGGTCGTTTTTACATTGAACTTTGCATAAATACAAGGGACAATGAGGTAAAAATGAGCTATACAATATGGCGGTAGTCATTTCATTGCCGTATCGCTTCAATTTATAGTGTGATTCAAAAAAGCTTGATAGGAAATTTTTGGTTTTTTCGCTTCGGAACGGTTGTCGATCGTGCGAAAGACTGTTTCGTATACAAAGAGTTGAAACGAATGTTACCGCAAAAAAAACCTCAAAATTTAGGGAATTAATTTTTTTTTTATGAAACTTCCATCAAGGATTTATTATGACACTAACTAACGAAGCAAATACAGAGTGTTTAAAAATAACGAATCATTCTCTAAAAACCCTTTAAATTCATGGAATTAAAAAAACATTTTTGATGAAATTTTAAGCATCACATAAAAATGACTCGATCCGATATTTAAAATACAGGATGTTGAAAAAAATTAACCAAACTCGAGAAAACACTAAAAATTACCAAAATATGCCAACCACTCTTCTAAATTATAGAGCGCCGGATTTTCCCCACCACAGAGAGTTCAGCCAAAGTCACGTTATGATTTACAGACTAGAGCCGCGCGCATTAATGGAAATTAAGTATAACGCACTAGGTAGCGGTAGTCATGACGCGTGCAGCGCGGCCCCGGCCTTTAGCCGAAGAAGGTCAAGTCGGCGATAGCCGACTTGCCACCTTTCTAGTATTTCTTAAAATGCTTGTACCTTCAAAACAAAAACCATTCGGATCTATTTGTATTAAAAAAAGTGTTTGACACTAATCTGTCTATCATCTACCGTCTGCCAAAGTTTGTCATAGAGCTTGTAGAACAATTTGCATTATGGCTAGAATTCAGCGCTATTGCGATTTTTATTCCAAATAGTAGTTAGTTTCATACCATATTATCAGTACCTAATAGAAAATGTATACAAAATATAATCAACTTTAACCATTAAGGGTAGTGCTTGATAACCCGATATACAGTGTCCTGAATATGAGTTATTTTACATCATAGTCTGCTATTTGACTTAGGAATTCCACAACAGTCATATTTCTTACGACTAATGGTTGGTTTATCAAAGAAGAAACTAAATTCATTTACTTAATTAGGTAACTTGCGTTAGCCACCACACACGTATAAACCAACCTTATTATTTAGTATTTTGACATAATGCAATACATTGGCCAGAATATAATAGTCATAAAGTAACCACAGATTGCTGAGGAAAACATTACTAACAAATTCACTACAAAGTTATAGGATAATGAAATCTTACTTTTAAATAGCTTTTGTAAACATAACAACTAACAAAATAATGTCTCAAACTTGATACAGAATATATGGGCGTGGCAAGCCAATAACATCATTTTCAAACATTCACTCTTAACCTTCTCTTTTTGAAAATATTTTCTCCGCTTATTGATCTTTTAAATATAAAATACTGAATTATATGTTTATTGTAGATTTAAAAATTAGAAATGTTGTGCTTAGTTACGATACGATGAAAATTACACCGTCATATATATATATAAAAAATGGTCGGTACTTTTGACCAGACTTACCTATCTTTATGCATTTTGAAGCACTGACACCGAATCTGAAGCCTGTTTAGGTCAAGCACCCTCAAAATTTTAAGTAAATTGCAAAAAATACGAAAAATAGCAAAAACTCACGTTGCTTTTAGCTGAAAACTATTTCAAGCCATGTTTGCAAAATCTATGGGAAATGCAGCTCGGTAGTCTTCACATTCGAATTCAGCGTATCGAAATACATAAGAAACATAATTCATAAAGGTGAGAAAAAAATTTCTTATGTGATAATTCTCAATTTTTGCTATTTTTGCAATTTTTTCAATATTTTGAGGGTGTTTGAGCTAAACTGACTTCAGATTCTGATTTAGTGCATCAAAATACGGTAGGCGGATCTGGTCAAAAGTACACACCACTTTTTTGTGTGCCGGTGTTATTGGCGTACTATCCATACCCTGAATCCTAATTTAATGTTAAATAATTTCGTGAACTGGTCTAAAAAAATTCTGACAGTACGTCGGATGACATCAGTTTCTTTTCCTTTATAAATTGGAAACTAAAGTTCTAAGAAACAATCTGTTTGTTTCCCGTTGTTGAAACAAACAATCCAGCTGTTTCTCTCAGTGTCCCCAGAATGGCATCCAATTCACTTTATATTCAGTAATACGGATTTTTCCAATGCAATTCTATCTATTCTCTTATCGTGTCATGCTGCATAAGATCAAAGCTGTGTCTCTTGCTATTAATTGTAAGGGTGATGTAGCCGTCTGTCAGAAGAAATAGTTTTGTATTGGACTGTATTATTAGATACAGGGTAAACATATATAGTTCTTGAAAAAGTACTGAGTAATGTAATATATTGTATTCCTTTTTCCCCATTCATTATAAAATAATGTCCGTAGCTGTTGTGTTGTGTAGTTGTAAGTCAAATTTAATTATCAAATAATATCTAATTCTTCTATATAAATTATTGATAATAGTTATTTACAAAATAAGTAGATTATAGACTACCATTATTACCGTAAGCATGGGAAAAATAATCACATAAGTATGGTAACAATGTAGTATCCCACGAATTGCGTAATATTTTCTCTACAATTGTCGAGGTTATTGGGGTGGGTCGGTCAGTGGTCGTGCGGTTTAAGGCGTCAGTACTTGAATCGATGTGGCTAGACCGCTGTGGGTTCGATCCCCGCGGCAGGTAGACCGTATGATAGTTATATTCGTGGAGAGGATTGGCACCCTCTCTGCGGCTACAGTATCGTGGAAAAATGTTGGCTTGGGTCAATGTGAGAGATTGATACCAGTCGACGTTTGACTATCCCCCTAATTAATGAGGTTTTTCAGATTTCTCTCATTCCTGCACTAAATGGTGGTTAGGGCCTACCAACGTAAGTCGTTCCTGGGCGCAAATGCGGTCTGCTGCTAATGTTATTATTATTACTAATATTAATAACATTAATTAGTATTATTATACATAATTTATATTCTAGTGTGACATAATGTTTTATGAGTCGAAAATCAGGACGCATGCCGATTATTCGACTCTGCTTACCAAACAAAAGTTTTTGCTTCGTTGAGAATAAGTTTGAGAGCAACACAAAAATTTGACAATAATTTTCAGTATAAATTCTATCAACCGCATTGTTAATTTCAGCGCTTAGAAATGCATGGTCATCCACGTATTGATGTATTTGACAACTTTCTAAAGAGGTATACAAATCTGCAGTATAAACAGAGAATAAAAGAGGACCTAAAAGGCTTCAATGGGGAACTCCTTTCCTATTAATCTTAAAATCAGAATATTAACCACAACATACTACCCGCTGCCGCCTACCAGATAAGTATTTATTTGAAGAATAAGGTTGAGACATTACCAGTGCCAATATATTTAAGTTTGTTAATCAGTATATCATGGTTCAAGGTGTCGAACGCTTTGCTTAGATCATGTAGAATTAAACATGTATTATAGTTATTATCATTCGAATTAAATATGTTGCCAGTAACACCTAAAAGGGCTGTTTCTGAACTACTATTGTCACGAAACCTTGACTGATGTGGTGGTATTAATTTATTATTCGTAAGAAAATTATTAAATTGCTCAAATATAATTTTTCCAACTACACACATCCAATTTTACTCTTAGCAATGGACACTAACCGTATTTTGTATATAGGGGTGGATTTTTTTTAAAACACCCAAACACGTTAACTGATCTTGATATTTTCCCATCTTTCGGTTATATATTTTCAACGAGACCTACCTTTTTCGAATCAAGCTACGTTTTATTTAAATGGAGTGGTTAACAGGCGCAACTATCGCTATTGGTTCCAGAAAAATACACACTGGACATGCGAATCGCATACGCAGCACCCACAGAAAGTTAATGTATGGGCAGGTATCATCAACAACAGACTCATTGGGCCCATTCTTTTTGAAGAAAATCTTACTGCCGCACGCTATCTGGTTTTCCTAACATTTGACCTGATACCTGCTCTAGCTGTGATTTTTCCTCATAAAATTGATCCAGATATACCGAATGAAAGAATTTTGTTCCAACAAGATGGCGCTCCCCCACATTTTGGTATTGATGAAGATACTTAGATGAAATGTTCCAAATCGTTGGATTGGTAGACGGGGTACAGTTGAATGGCCGCCAAGATCCTCCGATTTAACGCCCCTGAATTATTTTCTTTGGGGATATTTTAAAGAAAGAGTCTACCGGGACAGATTAGATGTGGACAGCTTTCACTATCGTCTTGGAGAATGCCAAATAGTGAATGGAGGACATTTTCAGCATTTGAAACATTGAGTTTATTTTTGTAAATTATCTACTTGTTTCAATTTCTAAATGAAAAAACCGGAACCGGAAGATGGGAAAAAATCAAGATCAGTTAACGTGTTTCGACGTTTTAAAAAAAAATCACTCATTCAAAAGATATGAACTTATCTCCGTACTTCTGGCCATCCCTGTATAGGTAATTTAGTTCTTCCAGATGTGAATTTAAGAGAAAATTTACACAATTCTAACACTTTTATCGGGTGCTCAGAAAACACGTGAATACTTTCTCATGTCTCACACTTAAAAAATGTTAATTTATTTTTGATAATGAATATGTTTATTAAATAACTTAACATAGCAGCTTTTGTTCCAATAGTGTCCTAACTGTTAAGTGCTCCACTATACACTGAGACTTTCATATACCTTTGAAAACGGAATTTAAAAAAGTTAAAAATAAAGATTTCTAATCTATAGGTAGAGCAATATCAAACTCATTGCAGGGATTGTTTATAGTACGATTCAAAGGCTGAGATGCATTTCGCTACAAAACAGCAAACAGAACACGACGGCAAACAATACCAGATGCCATAAAACGCCGAACATAAGCCAACTGCGTATTTGCCGAAAATATTTGTTTTGAGCTAATATTTATCGCAAACCCTGAGTTTATGAAAATTAAGCCGAAACCCAAGTATCATTTCCATTGCAAATACGAGGTACTCCGGCGTCCCTAGTCGGCTATATTGCATTTCCCACGGGTTACATCTTGTAATTATTGTCTTTCCGAACAATAACAAACGTCATTGGTCGTGTAACGTTATAGATATTGCACAATAGGGTCAATTCAGTGTCTATCTCTGCGAACAATTGAACTTGTTGACATACATGGAAGGACAAGATAATGTTATTTGTTTACATGTAGATGGTGTAAATACAATAGTAACATGAAATGGAAATTTTGTTACATGGTAGACATGGCGTTGATCGGAATTAGGAAGATATTCATTAGAGTATTCTCTGAAGCTATTAATTTGTGGTAAAATTCTAGTTTTTATTTAGTTTAATTGGGTATCTTGCCATACTTGTGAAAGAATAAAGATTAATTGCATAATCCCTTGCGCCAAAAGGATCAGTCAAGGGTTATTTGTGAAACTAAGTTGGCCTAACAAAAGAATCTCACACTGAAAAAGCAGATAAGTAAAATATAACATAAGTCACGTCACTATCATGCACTTCAATATTTGTTTACTTTTCTTCGAAAAACTTGTGTCATCTACATACCTGCACCAAACAGTAGGTTTTTAATTTACATTTCCGATATATGTATTAATTGGTGATAATGATCAGCCCTTTTCCATTTTGGAAACTAATAATGATTTTTCAAGTAATATACCAGGATGATGATGGGTGAACTTTTCTACAAATGGATAGAATATTTTATTAAATATTTTCAGTCCTCCCCTAACTATAATATCCGTTTGCTCCTCGATAGCCTTCTCACAAAAGTATCATAGTTTTTAAGTAGGTAAGTGGATTTCAGAAGTAACTAATCTCAACCTGTTCAACCTTCATATTTTCCTTGACTGAGCACATAGAATGAAAATGATAATATATGCCCCAGAATGAAAACGTTTTTGGTTTTTCAACCTCCCAAAGAGTATCAATAGTCAACACGAAGTTGATTGATACAAATATCCCAACTTCTAGAATAGCCCATTTCAGAAACAGTTGGCGGTAACGCTATTGAGGATGGATCTAAGAAAAACTTGAACTATAAAAATATTTGCATAGAACCCTTAGCGTCATTTTTAGAAGCATCGCCATTGGTAATATCTAAAAGAAACTAAAAGTAACAAGGCGCTATGATATTAACGTCACACCAAACACTAAACAACTTAAACTTAAGCGCTTATAATAATCAATTCATTCAAGAATGTTTATGCTATTTTTGTATTTAACTACCTACTGGCGTAACAGACTTTGTCCTAATAATAAAAATGTATTTGACGGCATAATATTCGTCCTAGTTATTAGTCATAAATGAGTTTATGTTACAACGCGGTAAGAACTAAAAGTCTTAATCAGTATCTTTACGTGAAGTTTGTCAAATGATTCAAAATATTCATTTGAGTTTAATTATAATGAGTTTAGTTGTTATTATAAAACAAATTCTAAATTTGTTAGTTTCACACAACTCATAGTTCATCCTACATGTAAACTGTTGTAAACCCAATTATTATGTCTGGGCAGTTGTTCCAAAAATAAATAAATGAACAATATTAAAAAATGTATTATTTTTGGTAAGTATGTGTGCTTATATGAAACTTTGTTTATATCGTGTCAGATCAGATACGCTGTTTGGCAAGTAAATTATGTTTTAATATAAAAGTCGCATTATCGAATGTAAATTAAAATATAAATAAAGAACCAACAAATAAAAAATTAAGCATATTCCAGTGGGTACTTTACACACCAGCTCTTCTGTCAAGTCACTTCCTACATCGACATGAAGACTCCCAAAAGATACTATTGGCAGCCTTCGCCAAACACTCAAGGAAATTATCTTATTACCTCAGAATAAACACGCACGAGTTTCCATTCTCGACAGCAACAAAAACAAATTAAAACAACACTTCTCGGTAAACAAATCCAATCCAATCCAATGCTGAGGATATTGAAACAGTCGAAGCGCGGGCCGGTAGGAGAAACACCTGAAGTTCAATTTACACTTAAAAAGAGGAGTAGATAAGAGAGTGTCTCGTCTTTTATCCCGAGCAACGAGCGATGTTTCGTATCAATCAAAGGGAGAGAACGGGGCCTAAAAGGCGAAATGAGAAGGTGTATGTGTCACAAGGGAGCCCGTCGACCTTTTTATATTAGCGCAGGAACGAGTCCCTAATATTGTAAAGCGTCGTGCCCGGTGTTATGCTGCCAAATTACATCGTGAGCTCGTCTAGACCCCGCCAGTATGCACCTTTTCGTAATGGTTCATCTATTATGAGCTATGCAATTTAACAGTCGGGCACGTCAAATGTCAGGATCTCTCGCTGAGGCGTTAAAATTGAAAATGGTACGGATCAAAAGGAAAATAGTATTAGGTACAACAGCCTTTATAAATTGTAATAGTAATTTGACGTTATAAATCCAGCAGGTAACTTATTAGTACAACTTATATAAACAGGAATATGAAAGAGTATTGTAATAAGACTTAACGGAAGTGTATCGTATAATATTAATTTCATACTATCTTCATAATCCTTTTTAAAATGATAAAAGTTATAATTAGTAAAATTAAAAAAATATTAGTTGGCAATATTTTGTTTGTCACTATCAAATTAAGTAATAGCATCACTGTGGAAATTTACACGCATTTCTATAAAGAATTAATATAATTTACAAAAAAAATTAAACAAAATAGATAGATAGGTATACTCGCGACAAGAATTCAGACGACTTACGTCATACGAACAAATGAATAATTCATTATATTTTCATCAAAATATTTAAGAAACTGCAACTGACAGTAATAAAACTATATACTACACTAAACGTTTGCATTATATATTGCACTAAATTGCAAAAATTGATTGTTTTTAACGCAACCAAATATCAAACAAATTGGGAAATGATGCATCATGAAAAAAGGAGTCAAATCGAAAAAAAATTCTAAAATCCTTACAGTTTCCGAGGAAGAAATTATTAAAATTATTACTGCTATTGGGCTACTTTAGCCAGGCGTATCCGAATATTGAAATCTGATTACTTATAGTATTAACATTTTTGTAATATTAGTGTTTATATTAGTTTTCAAAGTGTCAAAAACGGCTTACGTGTATAACACCATGAACTTGATGGAGATATCATTTTAATGTATTTTGAAGTCAAAGTGCTTTAGCAGAACGATTTTCCTGTAAATATGTGCCAAATGCAGCTACTTTTACCGCAGTGTGCAGTGAACGCAAATGTAGTACAATGAAGGCGTGAGACGGAAAATTTGCAACCGACTCGTGGAAACAAGGCTCAATTATATCCGCATCATGTACAGTGTGTTCAACCATTAATACCAAGTGATTGGACGAGGAGGACGGGTACCATGGCCGTCACGATCTCCTGACTTTAAATGCTTTAGGAAGTCCAAAGAATTTAAAACGGATAAGAAGCAGAAACATTTGTGTTAGTTTCTAGAAACTGGATAAGGCGAACTCAAAATTTTGTTCTTTGAACATCAGGTATGTCAAACTATTTTATAAATTAAAATCACAAATTAATTTTATTAATAACAAAAGCAGTTGAATTTGCTGTGTAAATTAGGTGTTACAAAATATTATTTATTACTTTGCTTGGCATTTTTTTTTCAAATTCGTATCCGGGCGCCATGCGCATGCTTAGCTGCCTCATCAGGTTTTAGAGTGGACCCGTTTCCAGTATCGTGCATAAGTGTATTTTTAAATCTTTTTGGAACTGCTCTTTTTTATTATTTTTACAAAACTGTATTGGTAGTTCTGAATTGTCCTGTATAGGAAATTATCTTAAGTGCAAGGCTTTACATAAAGGCATTAATTATATTATTAGTATTATTTTTATTAGTTACCCGTACCACAAAAAGAGGCAATTTGTTATTTAAAACGTTACAATAAAAGTAATATATTCAATAAAGATAAATACATAGGCATTTCACGGTTATGCTCAAGGTGACTGGGCCAAGAAATTGCCCTCCATTGCGACCTTATGGTCTATTGTGGCTTACACCCATATTATATCGATAAATTTCCTATGAGCCTTCGAATGAGCTAATCTTGGTAAATTTTCCCAGTACTCGCACGCTTTTTCCTCCGCCCAGATCGTGATGGCTATTTTGGTAGTAACTTAAGCTATACCAAGAGCCAGTTCTAGACCATTATAGCTGGAGTAAGCACCTTGCCTTGCTAACGAGTCGTCGCCTCGATCTCCTGGATGCCTACATGACCAAGTATCTAAACCAAAGCTTCTCTGTTGCTTGTTCCCAACTGGTCCAGAGCCTTCCGACAATTCCATAACAATTCTTCTGGTAGGAATCAAGTGCGTTTAAAGCCGCTTGAGTATCGGAAAAGGTTTTTATCGACTTTTCCAGCTTCTATTCACACAACTCAGTGGCGTAAATGTCTGCTTGAAATATAGTTGCATACTTACCCAGACTTAGAGGCAGGGTTACGACTGCAGCCCAAACACATTCCTCCCTTTGAGAAAGGCAGTCTATTGTTGATTCTTGCGTAACATCTGAGACCATTAACAGAGTGTTGTAACTGTCTATGTCCTCCAGCAGTTCATTATATTCCATTATGTTAGCCCTCGCCATACTAATAGCCGCTTGTCTCATTCTGTATACTGCCCACCTGGCTTCTCTCCCCAAGAGTATATGGAGATGTGGTAAATCCAGAAGAATCTCCAGAGCAGCTGACGATGTGGAGCTAATTGCTCCAGATACGTTTGTTTCTGTAAACCAGGGAGTTTAAAATACATAATTAGTCTGATCTGAAAATGTCAACCGTTATGTTTTGTGGATTGTGAAATTTGTACTAAATTAGGTAAACAACAACAGAACCGGTGGGTATTACATTCAAATGTTTTTGGGAGATCTTAAAAAATTAGTAAAAATAAAAAATGCTTCTATCTTGCAAACGAGCTAACTGAGGTTGATTTTTTGGTGACAAATTATCCTCTGGGTATATATTGTTTGACACACTCTGTACTTTATTAACGTTAAAATTGGAATTTATTTATCTATTTTAAAGTTGTTTAGTGCACAAAACATTTTAGATTAAAAGAAATTTGATTCAATTAAATTTCTCCAGAAATATAGTTAAATGAAATTAGGGCGTAAATATTAAAATTATTAGATATATCGACCCCAATATCCGAGAAATAACATTAGGAAAGGTTCATTGAGGATATATCTGATCTATTAGTCACAGCGAAATAGGTTTTAATTTGATCTATCCCCACGGAATGTTGATCAATCCAATAATATAGATGGAATGCGGCCACCAAGCATTAACGTGTAAATTTTTCAAGCAGTGGATGTGACACGTGTCTTCCCTCGAGGAAAATTTCGTACATATAGCCATCAAATTGGAAACGGTATTTGGCTTTCCCCCAGCACTACAGCCTGTCTTCATTTATCATTTCGGCTTAGGTACGCTGATGCATGATACAGTGGCTCTGAATTCATCAACGGTTTATTAAATTCCTCTTTATTTTATTGTGTTCACAAGTGACGTCCAAATTCAATTATGATTTAAATTTTAAACTCGTTTATAACGAGCGAACAAGGACTGCACCCACTAATAAAATTAAAGCTGCTCCACAAATATTTGGAAAGAGTTGTTGAGTTGAGTTCGATAGGTAACTGTTTTTACAAACCTTACATTGTTTTATGGTATTTTTAGGCAAAATTTAAAGTTTAATATTTTCAACAGGAATGCAAATTTTTGAACGTGGCTTGCAAATTTTAACCCTCCGTTAGGCGCGTGGATATTCGTTGCATGGATAGTCGCGTTGTACCTCACAGATACATTATAACCATTTAATGTTTTTAGTGAAAATATACATTCTGAGGGTTGTAAAATCATTAAAATATGGTTTATCGTTTACAGTAAACTCCGTATTTAGTATAAATTATAACAATTTTATTTAAAAAAATACACTGAAGCGAATGGTATATATAAATCTAATACAAATTTCTGACTTGAGCTGGAACATTTTATAGCAAATGAAAAATAAAATTTCAAATTTATTTTTTTATTTACACAACATAAACAAACATAGGTACGTTTAAATTATACAAAATTATTCAGAAGAAGAATCAGATTCATCTACCTCTGGATTCAGACACTTGTCGCATATTGTTCTTGCGTGTAATTTTAAACACAAATGTACATCGCGCTTTTGACATTTATATACCGAAAGTAAATTATTTTTTTCTAGGTAGCATGGCTGACATATTTTTCTTTTTGTGGCTCCTGATATACCAGCTATCGTTGAAGTTTATTTTTCATCGTGTAGTATTTCAGGCTGCTTGTATTTCTGCAATATATTTGTGATTTCTCTTGGCAAATTTGTTTTATCATATATTCTTGCACTCATCTTTATACTTACTAGTGAAAACAACAAACACACAATATTACTCGTTAGAAACACCAGCACTACGAGGTAACTGCCGCCGATCGACTGTAACAAGAATAATAATAATAATTCTCTACCCTCATTCTAATCACAGGATTAGCCAAGAAGTCGGAGACTTGTGCGGGAGAGGGGGCGGCATATTATTATTAAGCAGGCCGCATTTGCGCCCAGGAACGACTTACGTTGGTAGGCCCTAACCACTATTCAGTGCAGGAATGAGGAAAACCTGAAAAACCTCATTAATTAGGGGGGTAGTCAAATATCAACCGGCATCAATCTCTCACATTGACCCAAGCTAACATTATTCCACCCTACCATACCTACAGAGAGGGTGCCAATCCTCTCTATGAATATAGCTTATATACGGTCTACCGGCAGCTGGGCTCGAACCAACTCCGTCTAGTCACCTCGATTCAAGTACTAACGCCTTAAACCGCGCGACTACTGACCGAGAATGGGCGCTTAGTATCGAACAGGTACATATCCCAAGGCATGCCCAGTTTTACCTAATTAATAAAATTTCGAGGAAAGGTCTGGGTTTTATAATACTATACTGTTACCTGAGGATTATTGCCAATTATAGAACTCTAGAATTAACAGTTTTTGTGAAATTCTCATAAATATTAACAAAATGTATCTGTCAAATACATACGCGACTAACGGAGGGTTAAGAGCTAGTTTTTTTCGGATTAAGCTGCATGACGTATATTCATCGTAGAACCACAGGTTTATTATATACGGGGTGATCAATGAAGTCATGCAAAAAATCGAAAAGTTTGTATATGAGTGAAATTTCCCCAAAAAATTTTGTTTGGTCGTTGCAATATGGTTCGTTACTAAAGTAACAACAATATCTTTAGACGTTTTTGTCAGTTTTTGGATTAAGGCACTTAGGCCTTGTACACACTACTCAACATAAAATTTGGGCAGCAGCATTTTTTAAATGCTCTAACTTGACAGTGGATTGACGGTTCTTGATGATTTTTGCAGATCTGGAGTCCCTATTTCACGTAGATTTTCTATGGTCAAAGCATTTTATTTGAGGGTTGAAATTTACACATTATACTGGGCCGATAATAAACAAAAACATATTGTACGACGCGCTCTAAGGTTTGGCATTATTTTTTATTAAGTTTTTGTAAAAATAAATTCTCACCTCAAGTTGTTTTTATTTAATGTTCTTTTCACTTATTTCTAAAATAATGTTAACTACTTTGAAATGGACGCGTCGCGTAGAAATTACACCCGATCATAATTATGGGCATGGGGGTGGACAAAGAACTCTGTAAAACTGAATGATTCTTTGAGACAAGAAACTGGGGTGTGAGTTTCGGGCAGAACAGTCAGAAGAACATGGGAAAATAATGTAATACAGCATTGTCTCTGGTTCTTCCAAATCTTCAACAATATACTGGACATTATTTTCGTAGATCATCTGCGTCGTGCTTGCAAATTCAGGAGTCGATTTATTAACTGTTAAGTAGTGTAGTGGTTGGCCCTCTAACACAGTGGCAGAAAGCTATATAGAAGATTCTAAAGAAAATAAGAACAAAATGGTGATTGGTATTTGGTGATTGTCGAAAATGAGAGAAAATATGATGGAATAAAATAATTAAAAAGGCCATCGGATGAATTTGGAGATATTGTTATGAACCTACTATATAAACTTATCAGATGTTTATACACCTATTATTGAAAAGATAATGTTTCCAGTATTTTAAAAACTGCACATAAAGCATCCTGTATATGTACCTAATTTTCATGCTAGTGGCGTTAGAGAAAAAGTTAATTATTAACATAAAAAATTAAACAATATAAATAATAGAATATAGCAACTAAATTCTAAATTAAGTACTTAATTTTAATGTAACGTGGAACGGAGACGGTATATGCGTTTGAGGTGAGAGAATTATTAATTTAAACAGTTTATTCGATAAAGAGCCGTTTGAACAGTCATACAACATCGCTGAGTATTTTGTGACACCAAAATACATAGTTTGTTTAAGTTAGAATGTATTGTTGAATAATAATTTTATTATTATTAATTTAATTAAAACTATTTGTAACAATCATAATGTTACTAATAGCAATAATAATTATTATAAGTATTTATAAAGTACATAGTAAAGGACATAGTTTAGAAAACTTACTCAAAAACTGTTCAGTGTTACTCTTAAAAGATTTATTTAGCTAAGAAATAACTGAGTGAACATTACTCAATGAATTGTGTTATTATTTCAACAAAATCGGGTCTTTAGACAGAAGTACAATACATTTAGAATTGAAAACACTTACTCTTTGCTCTAAGAACAGTAAATTACTGTTTTAATTCAAAAGTATGGTTCACAAATGCTTCGTAAGGAAGCATATGAGAAACTAAATTGCACTTTAATTGGTGCTGTTTCGGACAAAAACAACCCACCAAACAAATATCGCCGTCCTAAGTGGTAAATACTGTAGCACGGGCTAAAAATAAAGAAATATCCCTGAAACGAAACCACCCTAAATATTGTCCGTCGTCGGGGTGTGTGTAGGACCCGGGGTTAACCAAGACGAGGCCGTCGAGCTGCAGTCGTAAATGCAACTGAGTGCCGGCTACGGGCCGCTATTAAACTGCTGTAATGAAATGCCACTTCGAGCTACAATGTGCTAAAAGAGCTTTTGGCGTCGCCGTTGGATAAGCAGTTTATTATTGTGCGCACCGTTACCTTTGGGGTTTGTCTTTGTGAGAGGGAAAATAGCCAAGGTTGGGCCGGATCAAAGATAACACGGACGCGTTGTTGCTCTGTGGTGATGGGCCTAACAGGGTTTGCTGCGTATGCGAATACTGATTATTAAACTAATGCGTTGCTATCTTGCTTTTAGGTAGAATCTAGGAATTAATAGTTATTTATGTATCAAGGGAGTTATGAGGATGTTAATTATCGAGGGCAACATATTGCAATTTACCCGAGATTATTAACATCCAATGACTCACGTGATTGATAAAGATTTTTATTTCATACTAATGAAATATGAAAATCAAATTTTGTTGGTTTTCAAAATTAAACAAATGTTGCTTAATAACTAAGTAGGCATTATTACCATACATATTTGATCTGACCAGTTTGTAAATAAAAGTTTATCAAATTTATTAATTTGCAAAAATGAATAAAAACCTGGAGAATATTATGATTTTAGGTGATTTGTTCCAACAGGCTGAGAAAGCTCGTACCGCACTACTACCAACAAAGTTTGAACCAAAGTATGAAAAAGAATATGACAAACTCCTGCAGTGGCTGAAAGCTAACTGTATTGAAAACAAAAATATAAGTGAAAGTATAATGTTGGTTTACTTTCAAGTCATGGAATGTATTTATTCTTTCACGTTCTAGTATAAGTGATATTGATTTATTTTTCTTACAGTCTGAATCGTACAGTTCTAATTTCCTGCGGACTAAGTGGTCAATATTAGAATCAATGATGACAATTTATAATAATACAGATGGAAGAAAGTTTCATGAACTGGAAGCATTTCGCAAACGAAAAAGTAAAGTCTAAAGTGTTTACTAGGGATAGGGCATTGTCAAATTTTTTAAGAATACTTCCTATGAAGAACATTTATTACATAAGATAATACATTATACTATAAGAATTACACGTGTATTGCTCTATTGTACTGGTGGTTCTGATAATGGGTTATTTCGGGAGATGAAGAGGTCAAGAGGGAGGTGATTGACATTCCGGAAAGTAAAACAGATATCTGTAATAAATTTACAATTGTGGAAAAAAACGTGTTCTCTGCATTGGGTCTAGTGAGGAAATATATGTCTTTACGTCTGTCGGGTTCAGAAAGATTTTTTCAAACGCATTGCGAAAAGCGTTGCACAGTTAAGCCTGTTGGAAAAAATACATTTGGAAAAATGCCAAGCAAAATTACTAGTTTTTTGGGATTGCCAGATCCAGAAGCCTTTACGGGACATTGTCTGCGGAGGACTTCCACGACTGCCTTGATCAATGCAGGAGCAAAAATGACGACATTGAAGAGACATGGTGGATGGTGAAGGTCAGCAGAAGGGTATTTGGCCGACAGCATGGAATTGAAAAATAAAACTGCAAGAATGTTGGCTGTCATGTCACATGAAAGAAGTAGAACATCAACCTAATGTTTGACTAGAGTCATAAAAAGTGTCAACAATTCAACGGATTCGGGAAAACATTTCAGTGGAAAATTCGATAATTGTCGGTTTATTTTTGAAAATACATTAGAGGAATATAATGATTTATAACTACTTAGTATAACTCCCAAGGGAGTTATAAACATGTTTATAGTTACAGTAACGAACGGTTTATTTGTTTATAATGTATTAGTATGAAATAATAGTATATTAGATACAAAAACAGAAAGTGTTTCATTCTTGTAGAGAGAAACCATTTCTGAGACAAGAACTTTTCACCGAGATTTGTACATTATTTCTTTACAACCATACCTTTTAAATGCTAGTGACGGTTTTAGTAACAAAAATAATTACATGAGAAATTAGCAAAGATCCCTGTATAACCAGATTACAGATAAAAATAAGCGTCAAGTTGGCATTTTGACAATGATTACTATAGTACTAAAAAGTCAAACATACAAACACCTAAATTAGTTTTTTTACAGATTTTCATCAAAAAAGTGTTTTCGACGGGCGATTCAGAAGAAATTATTTGTTGCATACTACTTTAAATATTAAAGATAAATTGAATACCCTCAAATTTTCGAAGTTATTGGCATTTTTGGAACAACATAATCTAGGATATATGTCCTAAAAGTCAAGCACTTTCTCCAGTAAGAACATTGTGGCGTTTTTGAAGAATGCCTCTGATGGTATGTTACCTCTAAATATTGCACTCATAATTGATGTATCAAGAACATGTTGAAGTGACGAACTGTATAAAATGAAATTGACTGGTGTTAATATCATGGAGAGTAAGGTTCACATCGAAATTTCAACATCAAAAGCCTATCAGTCAAGAATATTTGTAGTGAATAATGAAGAACATAACGTTAATTAAACCGTATGTGGCACTTCGTTCTAAATTAAAACTTGATTTTATAATTAAGATTTGGTAAAATCACTCGCCAGTGATTTGGTCACAATTCGATAAGTAAATTTCCCAAAAATATTGCAGTGCTTCTCAAGCTTCCGCATTGTGAAACATACACGGGACACTGTTTCCCAAGAATAGCAGTTACAGTATTAGTAAATAGCGGTGGTGACATTCTCCAGTTGAAGAGATTAGGGTAATGGAAACCTTCCACCGTAGCGGAAGGATACATCAACAAGTCTACAGACTATCAGGTTATAATTGTTACAAAAATATCTGGCAATATGCCAAGTTCCAGTACTCTAAACGTTACTACTTTTACGCAGGATGTTTAGTAAGATTTAAAAAAAAACGTAATTTTTATTTATCTCGGTAGTGAATTGCCTTAAACTCTAAAGTAGATTATTTGTAAATAACACACACAAAATAATAGCAATGACAACACAACACATAACCACTAAAATGGCGAAGCATAAAATCAAATCAAAACTTACCATTCTTATAAAAAAAATTTGAAATTAATCTTCTTGAACGCGGATACAGGTATTGTACCAACGCATTCAATTCTGGCGAATATTTTCCTAGATTTCAGAAATCCTTTTAATTGTGTCAGCGGCTACAAATATACGGTCCTGTAGTTCCTGCAGTAAACCACTGACTTTATGTAACTCCATAAATAAAAATCCATTGGGTTCAAATGGTGGTCACGGCACAGCATCAAAGCGCCCAATCCATCGCTGTAGATATTTCATTCAAAAGCATCCTTTATTATTTCAGTACGGTGTAGAGGCTCATCTTGAAGAACCCAATCAGTTCTCGAAAAAATCAGTATACACTGGCTCTTGGTCTTGGACTAAGTAGGGATCAAAAAGTTCTTTGCCGATTATGCCAGCCCAAAAATTTACCGAGAACCGATTTTGGAAGTTATTTTCGCTAGTCTCATTTTGATCGAGCTATATGTACACATTATGCAAATTTATCACTTCGTCACGGGCAAATGTTACTTCATCTGTTGCAAAAACAAGCGAATAAATTTACTTGATTTTCACATTATTGCAAAAACCAAGTACAAAAACCATATGTTGCGGGCGGAGGTCCTTACTTGCTGTGCTATTCGTGTGGTCTTCTTCAAGAATGTCTATCATTGCATGTTCTACGTTAGGATTAACTAGCCTGCCACGTCCTTTTGCTCGTCAAATAACACTTCCCGTTTCTCATAGTCGTCGAATACAACGTAGAAATGATTGTATCTGCACTTGGCGACGATTTGACCATCGTTCTCTGTACAACCTACTTGCCGCAAGACCATTTTCCCCGACTGCATCATACATTTGAATTATATCTAATGTTCAATAATAGTAAATGTATTATTGTTTTCTCTGTTTAGTGTAATAATTCGCATGCAAACAATATTAAGTGAACTAAAAAATAAAATATTTTTAAACGTAATCGACAAATGACACTAGGTAACAAAAATTATTACAGGTATATATTATAACTTATTGGATCAATGTTCATCTTTTGCTTAGTGAATACTGATATATGTTACTGATAAAGAGGTAAACCACGAGATATTTACATAGATTATATTTTAAACAATGTTGTTAACTCCACTGGCCTAAATAAGATTGCAAAAAATTTTATTTTTGGTTGCAGTGCTATCTAGAATTTCAATATTTTGGCAATTTTTCAAATAATACTGATGCTGCCTCTATTTGTGCTAGAATTATGTAAATTCTCATTCTTTCGGTATATCCATAAAGGGAATGAGGTTTCATTTCCAAATTGTTATAATTGGTCTGAAGTTGTTTCGTTTAAAACTGAAGTTTCATTCAGAGACACTTCAAAGTAAATAAACGAAACATAATAATAACTGGCGAACACGCCTGGTAATATGGTCCAAAAAATGACAATATATAAAGAGAACTCTTCGTAAAGTACTTTTTATTACCGTTTTCCTGTTTAATGTTTCCATAGGCAGTGGACAACTGCCGGTTAAATGTAAATGAAAGAGATGCAATATTTTTCCAAACACTTGTTAATAATGGCAGCTCATAAATAATACTTCCTAATATCAACGGCAGCGGGCCATGTAACGTTAACGAGCTACACAACGCAAACAATTGAACAAACGAACGCTTTTGTATCATATATGCGATTAATTTTTCTGTTTAACCTAAAAGCATTAGAGCGAAAATTTCCGATAATATTTTCGCATAGATAGAACGTAGCCGGGGCCAGCGCAGTTTTATAAATCTATCTGTTTGCCGCTGGATTGTTCGGTCGCCAGATTATGAATGTGTAATTCCATTGTCGCGGCACAATGTACGAGAACTCTCCACCCAATAAAATGTACAAAGCACATAGGAAAGTGTTATTACCGACTGGAGCTACAATGGAGGGCTGTGGTCGGACTGGCGATAAATATGAGATATATTGTAGCACCCCCACGGACTCTGTTCTCCTGAATACAATATTGGCTCATTCGAAAATTTATATTGTCTGCACCAATGATAAGGGTTGAGTAATAAATGGCCGCAAAAAATGTCATTTGTAAAAGTCCTACAGCCGTTCCGTTTGTTTTAGGAGGCGACCCTATTCTTTGCGTAAAGATATTATCTTAAGGTAAACGAATGAACGTCATAAAAATGCCAATAACGTTTATCTATCCATAATAAATATGGCGGAAGGATCGGAATTTATTTTCCGCGGGTCGGACGAGATTAAAAGGGAGCCCGATGGGTAATTTTGTTGGAATCAGATGCTGCCCACGGTAATCTATTGCTCATTTCGCCGCTCTGAAATTAACCGCGGTCGATAACGCCTTCATTAAATATGTTATATCAGAAATAAATTAGGTACAGTATGTATAGGGAGTCCTAAACCGAAGGTGACTATTGCGAAAATGTTTACGCTAAGATAAAGTTGCGCAATGAGGAAGTAGTATAAATTTTGTATTGGTTTGAGATGTATTACAGGGTAATCTATCAAACATATGGAAATGTGAGAACATGTGTCTGGCGGCAATAATCACATAACAGCATTAATAAATTACCAGGAAATGTAAACAAAACCACGTGACCAAAAACGCGATTATCATTGGTGTGACGTCACATGCCGTTCAGCGCGACCATCTTGCTTATGTTTCCGTAGACATACGTGCAGTATTACGGTGTTCGTGATGTAAATAGGTATCTGTTTCTTGCGCTTTTGCATTTTCGTGGAATTTTTGGGTCATATGTAAATTCCGTATAAGGAGTGCTGTGCAAACGATGACGGAAGCGGGTTTTGTGCAAGCACAATCGGACAATTTACTACGACTGGGTTCATTTATATACATCTAAACTTCATTAGTGCGAATCTCTACTTCATTAGTGCAGAAATGCGGGGAGTCAAAGCAGGCAGGTATGCCTATCTTACGTTTTTAATATGATAATAATTAGTGGTGATGTGGTGCACTTACGGTTAGGTAAATGTAACTTATCTATTTGTTTACAATATAGATCCGCTTGAGAAAGTGACGGTGACAATTACGTTCATGTTAAAAAGATGACAAGCTTTGCACTAATGTGATTAATTAAACTTTCCGAACATACAATAATAATTTTGAAAAAACCTTTGTATTTCACACATTATTTTGCTATTCTGTTCCCACATTTTAACAATTATTTTCTCATATTTATAAATAAAAGTGAATAATCTTATATGTAATACTAAGTAAGTTTATGTTATAATAATATTTGCATACATAGTTAAATTTAAGAAAATGCATATTTTCAAAGATTTCTGTACCTAAAATTAATTGTATTCGTTATTTGATAGACTGCTTTTTCATTATACAGGGTGAGTCAGTCATAATGTTATTCGGGAGGCATAATAAAGGCAGAAAATCGAAAAAAAAATGTTTTTACTCGACCTTAAAAAAAATAAACAAATCACCCCATAAAAATCGGTAACACGACGCTCCAAGTGCACTACAAACTTTTTGATTACACACCCATCCTCCAATCGAATGCCGGATTAAACATCGTTGCCACATCATGTTTGCATACATAATATCGTCTAAAACTTCAGCGTGTTATTATTCAAATGTACCACCATTTAGCACTTTCTGCATTTCCCGCATTTCTTTCCCCCCAAATTTGTAGATCACGCCACACATTTGGAGGAGAGATGGAGAGAATACAAGCAGTAAGCAGTAGTTTGTTTATTTCGGTCTCGCGTATTCGTCGTAAATTCACAATGCATAATTTTACAAATTCCGAATATGTGGAAATGGTAGTGTTATACGGAGAATATGAGCGAATTTTGTGTAAGTGCCTTTGCGATACAGGTTTTGTGAAACTGCGTCGGGTGACCCTAATTTTATTAATAAAGTGCTATGGACGGATGAGTGCAGTTTTACTCGAACTGGCATTTTAAACAGGTTAGTACCATACTACTTAAAAAACAATAAATTTCTAGGCTAGATGTACGTAACTACAAACTGAATAATTAATTGTACTTACGAGTAATACTCAAAATTCATATTGATTTATAAAACGTAGTGAAAACTTAATATCAAAATTATTAAACTGTAATAACCTAACATTGGAAAACATTTATTTACTATCTACATTTGTTTTTATTAACAAATAAATTAATATTTAAGGAACATTCATACATGTATGTAGATTAAAAATATAGTTTTATTCCTTGTCGTTAAATAACAGTACAGAAACTAGGTAACTAAGTTATTGACCTAATAATACGGTAGGTCAAAATTCACTCTCGATTATCAGATTAGAGGCATGCCATTTCGGTCTTGGACAGTTTTCTGTCGACAACACGATAGTTTTTTATTACTTAGTATTTAAACACGAAACACTTTTCAGCTTCTCTTAATAATTTACCCATTGGGTATAGGTTTTTTATGTAATGTACGTAAATGGTTTATTACTCGGTTTATTATTAGATACCCTGGAGTTTTGTGATTTCAATGTAACTAAGCTAATTTCAGTCATAACAGCTACATTTGCTCAGAGGAAAATCCACACGCTATTTATCAGTTTAGCTTTCAGAGGTGATTTGTTGTCAACGTATGGGCAGGAGTGTACGGGTATCGTTTGATTGGACCGTATTTTCTACCGGAAAACCTGAGTGGACCGGGTTACTTGAAATTTTTAATATAATTATTTGATTATTATTATTTGATTTCATTGCTGAAATTTGTGAATAGAAATATTTATGTTACAATTAACATTTCCATAAATATGCGTGGGAAGGATGTAATCCTTTTTTTACTTCGGCCAGGATACCAATGTACTGACGTCAATGGTCTGATTTTCCACGCTGTTATGTATTAATTCTGATACTGCCCACCACCCAACCGTTTTACTGTCTGAAAACGCCTAATTTGTTTGTATTATCAGCCCGCGGAGTAGTTGTTTCCTGCAGTATCATTTATAGATTTAATAGCACATCGCCCAGGGCGAGAGGTCTGCGGTTAAGTATATATGAAAATGTAGGTCGCTTCCTGCAAGTCGAGCCACTTAGGCCGAGCAGGAAGTAGCGGACAAGTTACATCTTACCTACACTCGATTTATATGTGAACCTACATATGAAGGAACAGCCAGTTCAATTGTCGGTCATCTCACCTATGGCATACTGATGAGAGCTAACAAGCCCGAAACCGGTCTATGTCTGGTGGAGTGGCCGACAAGGGTTCTTGGCTGTTCACACAGATACTGCAGGTGTAATTCAATGCCGGTCGGGGCATTAGTCCGCGGAGTAGGTCCTACAGTATCATTTATAGATCCATTCTATAATTGGTTTTACTGTAGAATGTTGTCATCATTTTCTGTTTTCTTACTTGTTTACATTAAAACTTGTCGTTGCAGATTTTTTTACTTGTTATATATGATTTTTTGGGAACCGAAATAATTTTTTTTATGTTTTTTAGGCAGGGTTTCCCTGAAAACGTTATTAAATTTTTTGTACTTAGTTACAGTAAATCCTGTATGAATAAATAGATAAAGATACCGATTTTTTCTTCATGAAATAATAACTACGAGTGTGTAAAGAGTTTGTTAGACATCTGGAAGATATACCGACCCGTATTTCAAGGTTTCCCTGTTGATAGTCTAATTTGAAAAGCCGCTCGCGCGCGCGAATGTAACAACCACCCACATCGTGTGTTATATAGTCAGTCATTTGCGCCTCGACAGAGAAAAGATCTGTAGGTCGCTGGTTGTGTCAGATAGGATTCCTCTCCCGGAACTCAACCACTCATCTTTATTGCGTCATGTTTCTTGTACGTGAGCGGGCATACCCGGCTGCAAACAACAACAGTCGTCGAATACACCCATACATTTCTGGACTGCCGATGAGGGATGATGCTATGCAATATCGGGAATTTCAAGACCCCCGTCTTTTTACGTTTTGTTTTTGTGGTTTAGTTAACTCATATCGGTACGTGCCCTCGATAAACAAAGACTTTTCGGGCTAGCAGGTTATAAATAAAGAATGGGTTTCTTTGAGAGACATCTCGAGGAACTGTTAAATTACGATATGTGGAATTTTCTAAAACACATATACCCACAAACAAATTCATCGTTTATCGCATGATTTTTACAATTATGTGCAGAAGAAAGATTTATTTTAATCGAAAATAAATAGAGTTTGTCCTGGACCATTTTGTGGGAAAGTAAGCCTATGAACATTATTCAAAATTAAACAATCTGACATTCTCGCAGAAGACAGTGAAAGCCACAAGGAACACATCAGATGACGTTCATACATATTGTATATTTAATACAGCACTGTGCTTTGTATCTATATACGATTTCTATTTCCATACAAGGCAGGACATACGTTTAGAAGGGTTCATTACTTAGTGATATTATCAAATGTTATTGTACGCGGTGTAGAACTAACTACATCTATCGGCCATTGGCTACTCCATGCCGGACTGAAAATGTCACAAACACGAAGCGTTCTATATGCAGTAGACACCATTGAAAGCTGTCGACTTTATCGCGTTCGGCGAGAAACGATATTTGGCAAACACGGAATTCCAGGAAACAACTACTCTGCGGGCTAATGCCCCGATCAGCATTGAATTACACCTGGAAAATCTAAAGGTTTTTTGAAACAAAGATTAAATATTTTGGGGATTAAGGAGTCATTATATAAATGGATTAGTTCATTCTTATCAAGCACCAGTGTTAAGCTAGCTGGTACTCAGTCAGAACAACATAAATTAAATATTGAAGTTGTGCAAGGAAGTGTGATCCCTCCACTTCTATTTTTACTGTTCGTAAATGATTTAAAACAACACATGACCGATAGCATACCACTGGTGATGTTTGCTGACGATACTACTATTGGCATTGTAGGTAACAATTTTAGTGAATTGCAAAGGCAAGAAAATATAGTTCTCCATAAATTTTACTGTAACTGGTGCGAAAGAAATAGACTCAAAACAAATGAAACTAAAACAATATATGTAGTATTCCATTTGCGAAAATGCAAACAGAGAAATGTATTTAATTTAGAGTAACATACCACTGGAGAATGTCACAAATACCAAATTTTTAGGCTTACATGTAGACGAAAGCCAGTGAGTTAAATTCAGCTTATCTTGCAATAAGGAGAAATACATTGTGGGCAAACAATATTTTCTAAATATTTGCTATGCCTTAGCAAATTCACATAATAAATATTTAATTATATACTGATGTTCATCAATACATGCACACCGAATATTTATTTTACAGAAGAGGATTCTTAGATTGATTTTTTCCTTAAATCCATTAAATTCTTGCAAAACAAAGGAAAACAATATATTGACTTTTAACTTATTTATGAGGCGGCTATTTTTGTGAAACTTACCTAACTCTGACAAATTTCCTCTGCGAGGCACTTTGCATACTCACAGTACAAGAAATGCAAGTCTTGTTATAATCCAAAACTATAATTTAAGCGCTTTCAGAAGAGGTCTGTTCTATTCATGTGCCATTGTTAATAATAATTTACCTGTAGATATTAAGAATATTTGTATTTTAAAGACATTCAAAACAGAACTACGTAGTTTTTTGTGTAAGCATGCTTTTTACTCTCTACATAAATAGTTAACGTACAATTAGATTCAATATCTGTCTGACGTATTTCCGTAATTTTATCTCTAATTTAAAAAATATGTTATATCAAATATTGGGGTTTCATATCACTGTTATATTGTTTATGTATACGGGTTGTATTGACGCATCATGTCCTGCTTAGGTTTTATGAATAAAGATTATACTACAATAAAAAATATTCCACTGTGCCAAAAACTGAAAACAAAAATGTGATGTAAGGCGATGAAAGAAAAACGTTGAGCTCTCCAGCATTGCAACATGGTTTGTTCATTTTCATGTAGGTTTAACTGGAACTACATAAGTAGGGTAGATTTAAGTTCATCGAAAAAATTGAATTGTAGAGAGTTAATTAAAATTTTATATTAAGCCAGCAGAATATATACAGGGCGTTTATAAAATCAATGGTAAACCAAGCTTACATTTTGTTTTCATTTATTGTATTCAACGTCTCATTCCGATACCAAATACTATGTTCTGTATTTGCCCCTATCGTTTACGAGATGTAGAATGTTATTTGAGATATTTATACAAATTTGCTATAGTGATTTCTAGTCTTTCACGGCCATTGCTATCATGTGATACACAGTGATTTTCCGGGTTGTTATGCCGTGACCTCGGTAACTAGTCGCTACCACAAATAGAATTAAAGTGCACATCCCTAGCATTAGTTGGGATTCTTTGACCTATCCTAGTTTTTCTCGGGCAAGGCTCTGTGAGGACAGACCCGCTATCGGTATCTCTGGGCTCGCCCATATATTGATTTCGGTTCCTGTTGTTGATATTATGACTGCTACGGTCAGAACCGTTCCTGGTTCAATCGCGGCAAAGCTTTTACGGAGTCACCACTGAAGATGCCGACAGTGAAAAGCGGTGGCGTTAATGGTGGTCTTCCCAGAATTCCTGCAGCCACCTCTGTAACTGGACCCATCCCATGCTTCCAAATGGTTCGCCATCAATCTCTCACATTGACCCAAGCCAACATTTCATACCCGCAAAGAGGCTGCCAATTCTCTTCACAAATACAGCTCGGAATGAATGCTTTTACACATATACATCTAAGTTTGATGTTGAACGTTCAATAATCGCAGAATGATGTGCATGATATCGACCAGTTAATATCTGAATTGATAAAAATCAATACTCAAATCGTGTGATTTATGGATGTAATATCAGAATGGGTAAAAGTTGCTTAATATGCTACAAGAATATTGCGAGTAAAGTAAGAAAGTACAGTAAATACTAAGGTACAATTTTGCCGTGATTTTCCATAAATTGGCAGCTTATCTATTTCTAATTGATAATTATAGTTATCATAGCTCACAAGGCAAACAGAAATCATAAAATAAAAAAGCTGACGGTAATTCAGCTATTTCACAAAGATAGCTAAATAGCGCGTTGATAAAAACTGTCCAACTAACCTATTTTCTCCTTGATGGTCTGACAACGTTTATATTTGAATCCATTATCTTAATCAGAAAGAAAGTTTTGTTTAATATCCAAATACCCGTTTATAGAAAGTTTTTTATTACCACCTTAGTTCTGTATCACCTTTTCCAAATACCCTGTATAACATCACATACATGTACCATAAATATTATATTTCAGTGACTGAAATACCCAGTTTTTAGAAAATATTTTATTTTGCATATAAGTTTATGTCCTATTTTTATAGAACCTTGACATAATATTGAGATAAATAAGAAGAATTTATTTGGTATATAATTTATTTTTTTATATGAATATTAAGTTGAGATTCTCTAAAATATTATTTTTAACTTGACCACATAATTTGTTATATATTGAAGACGAAATATTCTTCCTACAGATATGTCTCCTTATCCATTAAACATTTTGCAGGTGCAGGTGTGATAATCCTGTTTATTCAAATGAATCCGTAAAAGTGAAATATTGGGACTGCGATAGATGGTTGAAATTATTATTAATTATCCAATTATCCATTTAATTTGCCGTATTGTGAGTAAACCTATTCGACGAAAATTATTAATTGCTTTAATACTGCTCCAATTCCAATTTCATGCAATTAGCAAATTTGAATGAAATTGATTTTCAATTATATTAAATAAAACAAGCTTAGTTCTTATTCACAGGGAAATATAATTTTTAAGTAGGTACTACGAGTATGTCACCGACCACTAAGCACATTAAAATAAACCTACACAGCGCATACCTTAGATTTTTGTTATCTAAGACATGTAAGTATAATAGTGTAAATGTGGGTAACATAGGTACCTGTTACTAGTACAGATACTGTGGAAGAACACCTATGTCGCGCTATATAGGGTGTTAAAAAAAAGAGTGTAAAATATTTCCGGAGGTAATAGTATGAACCAAAATAAGCAGAAACGTCTTAATAAACATGGGTCCGCTAAGTAAGTTGCTGAGATATGGACCACTATTCGTTTTCAGATCAGGCCGGACCTGTTTTATGGCCTCCAAGATCACCTGATCTGAATCCTCTAGATTTCTTTGTTTGGGGACATTTGTAGACGATAGTGTATACACTATCGTCTACAAAGGTGTCCCGTAAGATATGTTACAAAGTTTGGGTGGTCATAGTACATAAAAAATATGACTAAAAATTCTAATAAACGGAGCTTTTAAACGCACCATTTTACAGTTGTAGACCTGAAAAAGTGTCACGTCAAAAGTAGTTTTTATGACGTAACTTTGTTGGAACAAGAAAACAATGTCACTTTTAGGAATCAGTCAACCTTAGAAGGCCAATAAATAATGTGGATCTGAACAAAACAAGAAGAGCGGAAGGGTGTTTTTTATCACCCGGATATCCTATTTTCTGCTAAAAAAGACAGAGGTAAACCAAGATTTTTAACAAGGCTATTGAATTTAGAATAACTTTTCTCCAACACGATTTTAGAAAGTTCACGTTCCACAACTAAAAATCTAATTTTTAGTAGTACTAATAGTTCTACTAATCTAGTAGTTACTAGTAGTTAGTAGTAGTTATAATACATATCAATCCAGCATACTGTGTTAGAATGACATTCTATCACACTGCTAGAATGTTATTCTATCATACTGTTTTTCATAAAATTATTAATTTTGTTCATACATTTATTCCAAACCACGACCTAGCTCCCACTATATAACATCTGAGACCGGGTCAGACACATCTCAAAAAGATGTGACAGTGCTTACCATTTTCTTCGATCAAACCTCAATTCAAATGGTCTGTCATTAAAGATTCTACATTTGAACGTAGTGAACGAAAGGTAGCTGAACACAACAACGCTACACGACCAACAAGACATAGTGACGTATGTTGGAACAGCTAATATACTGCAGCTACGCAATTATGCTCAGCCAGTGAGTAGTAGGAATATAGAACACAGAGGTGTGTCAAGTTTACACAAAATGATGTACTTTAAACACGTCCACTGGTAAACATACATTCAGTATACGAGAATATTTATTACAATTAATTTCACTAAGATTCAAAGATATTAGCTGAGTACGAGAGTAATTGAGTTTCAAGTTTACTAATTTATTCTTTTAAATAATGAAGATCAAGACAATTGAATCTATAAAAAGAATTCAGACATTTCTACGCGAACTTATATTGGAGAATCATAATTTACAGACGAGGGCTCACTACGGACTGAGCGACTACATGTTGAATACAGAAGTCTTATTTCGCGAAATTACATTAAAATGCCGTTTGGTAGATTAGAATCATAGACAAGGAACGAGGCGAAGCGTCCGCGAGGAGCGTTCTCCGATATCTGGGAATTATATTACACTTTCATGCAAGTAATTTATGTAACACTGAATGAAACTCTATATTTCTGCTTCAAACAGAAGCTGAATAATCTGACTCAAATGTACAATATTTCCAAATAAAATAAGTAGCAACGGTTTATCTGATTTGTATAGAGAATATACAGGATGTTTCTTAAATTAAGTGTACCACATGACAAATAAAGGTAAACATCCATTAAATATCATTTTATTTTGCTAAATTCTTGCATGTTTGCAAAATTGTCAGCTTTATCTGTTGACTTTTTTTGGAGTTTGCATAAGTCGTATTTTGATAATGTAGCATTTTATTTTAAAAATTTCTGTTCATATTTATGTGGCAAGTGTGAAGCTTGTTGCAAGCGACATTTTTTACAGTTGATTATGTCAGGAGTATGTATATTTAGACAGATTTCTCAGCTTAGTAACATTGAGAGAGGGCCGTTTATTGGGTAGTGTGAATCAGGTTTGTCGGTGTCTAGAAGGTGTAACAGATTCTTAGTTACCATATTAACTACGGTGTTATTAGGCGTGGACTCAGGAAGGTCGCGGAAACATTGCGAAGGGCACCGGCCGTCGTGGAAGAACTACAGAGTGTGAAGAAGATATAGAATCACATACGGCATTGGGCTGTCATGTTAGTAGAATAGCTATGCCGATCCTGCTCCACAATTCAAGATGGCGACTGGAGCAGGATCGGCATAGCTTTCAGCCGTCTACGTCACAATGTTTGGGAGGGGTTACAAGTGTGTAGATAGATGACGCTAAGCTACTTTAATAATAATAATCGTATTATGCTCATGCTGAGCGAAAGCGTTTAAAACTTGAAGTATATTGTTTAATCGATTTTCTTCTGATACAATGAGTGGTCAAAAGCGGGTTGTGTTTAACTTAGACAATAATAAAACCATTATACTTATGGATCCTGATGGTTTGTTTGAAAAAGCAAGAAAATCAGATTGGATGCAGATGGCTAGAGATAGAGCTCGCTTTCAAAGAAGAATCAATGATGTCTCATTTATTATAAGTAGTGTTTTAGATAATAATCATCGATCACGTATTTACTATGAAAGATTTTGTTGCATGTCTATTACTATAAAATAAAGTTTTATTTTCATCACTCTGTATATTATTTTGTGGATACCTAACCTGTTTAGTGTAAGGGCTGTTATAAAAGTATGTAACACTCAGTTATTTCAATTATTATCAAATAAGAATCGTGCTGAGCGGAAGTGTTATTAATTGCAATATGCCTGTTCCAGTAAAGTACAAGTGCATCAAATGTGGTGGAGATTGCGACCTGCCAAATAGAAAATGTTTCACATGTGAAACTAAGGATTATTTTGAGGGTGCTGATGGATCAAAACATGTTCCTAGTTCTTACTTTGATAAAAGTGATTCCAAGTAACTGTTGCTGGTTGTGTCCAGTTCAACTTATTAGCCTTTCTACTATAAAAAGTAGGAGAGTAAATTATAATTCCAAATGTGAGATGGAGGGGGTACTAGAGAAATATGGGTGGGGTGGGTGAATAAGGTATATATATATGCATATATGAGACTTATTTGAACAGTCAGTCTACTATATTCATTTATATTCAACATGGATCTGCAAAAGTTGAACAAGGCAACTTCATATAAAGAAATTAAAAATGTGAAAGATTTAGAAATAAATCAAAAGTTTAAAATAGTGAAGCTGAGGTTTAGTAAAACAAAATATGGTGACAGTGTTGTGGCTGAAACTGAAAATTTTTCCTGCTATTTACCAAGAAGATTTTACATGCATTTTGAGAAGGAAGGTATTGAAAACTTTAACGATTCTTTAAGAAGTCGACCTGTATATCTGGTTAGTAAAGGAAAAATTGGTTTAACAACGGACATTACATTTGTCCAAGACGATGCATGAAGAATTCATAAAAATTATTAATAGGTATTTGTCTACGGGTCTTATATTCCAGACAAATGTATTATTATACCTAGTTATAAAATAAAAATAATTTAGAAATAAATCAAAAGTTTAAAATAGTGAAGCTGAGGTTTAGTAAAACCAAATATGGTGACAGTGTTGTGGCTGAAACTGAAAATTTGTCCTGCTATTTACCAAGAAGATTTTACATGCATTTTGAGAAGAAAAGTATTGAAAACTTTAGCGATTCTTTAAGAAGTCGACCTGTATATCTGGTTAGTAAAGGAAAGAAAATTGGTTTAACAATGGACATTACATTTATCCAAGACGATGCATGAAGAATTCATAAAAGGATTATTAATATGTATTTGTCTACAGGTCTTATATTCCAGACCAATGTGTTATTATACCTAGTTATAAAATAAAAATATTTGTATCAAATTAGCAATTTTATTATTCTACCTCGTACATATACTATAAATAAATCCTTGTATACTATATGTTCTGCTCCAGTGTATTACCGAAGCATGAAAAATTCATAAAACGAATATTAATATTTTATTTTGAAGTAAACCTTTGTCTACAAGTCTTATATTTCAGGTGAATGTTTTATTGTACCTAGTAAGAAAATAAAAATATATATTGAATTAGCAAATTTATTATTTTACCCCGTACATATACTATAAAAACATAATACAGTGAATGTTTTGTCATAGTTTTCTCCTGAAACTTGATCGAACCTTGTATATAAGCAGAATCTAACATTTTACACATATATGGTTATTATTATTTTATATAAAATAAATGTAACACATTACTGGAAATGAGTCGTAACGTTTCTATCGGACCATTTTTGTTGTAACCATGACCATAGACTTACAAGACAATTGAGTTTAGCATTGGTTACTTAAAAAATCTATAAAACAGTGCAACAATAACCACCTAACATTTCGACATCTCATTTAGTTTAAAAATTTTTACTAGGTAACATATATTTTAAAATTTTTAATATATGAATTATAAACTATAATCCATTGCATTAATAATATTTTATATGATGCTGAAAAGCTGCTATGTAGCACATATTTGACTTTAATGTTCACGAGAAAATATATTTATAATTAAAAAATAAATAAATTTGTTATTTTACTTGTAATCAAAAACTAAATAATTTCAAAATATGCTTTATTATTTATTAGATATTCAGGTTTGACTTGGTAAAGAAAACAAATGAATAGATAATAATGCTATATATTTTTTAAAAACTATACTACAATACATAATTAAAAAACAAAATATAATATAAATATATACAAAAAACAAAATATATACAAAAAACAAAATATATACAAAAAAGAAGATTAAAATGAGCACTAATTAAATGAAATTAATAATTAATTATTAATTTCATTAAACTTTGCTGCGATGGCCTCATATTTTTTTTAGTCTCGTTAGCAGAACGCTCCCTCTTATCGATGGAGCGTTCTTGCTCATCGAGCAACCGAATTTGTTCCCTGAGGGTCTCTCTGTGGACCCTCAACGATTTTCGCTCCCCCTTTAGCCGCGATATGAGGTCATCGCTGTTTTTAATCTTCTTTTTTAGAAGTCATCTTTCCATCCATCCGCTGGCGGAATTCTGCCCTCCGCTGCTTCTCTTCGTTGATTGCTCCTGTCCAATAATCTTCGGAATCCGAGGAGGAGGAGCAGGTCGAGGGCGTAGGCGACAGCGAGCGAATGGAAGATGAGGGCCGTCTAATGGTTTTCCGAGCCAAACCCAAATTTTTGCCTCTGCAACAAAAAAATAACAGATAATAATTCATACATTTTTTACAATTTTTTTTAATATTTACCTAGAAGGAAGTGCAGGAATTTCCCTCGGCGGATTTTGGAAAACGTCCGCGTCATCCTCTTGTTCGAAGCACTTCCTTTTGGCAGCGGCCACCTTCGACGAACAACTTGGGCTTGGCCTGGTTGAAGCTTCCAATGAGGTAATTGCCTTCACGGCCAAATTGAGTTCCTCTGATATTCTGTAAAAACGAGAAAATAGTTTAATAAAACGTAGAAAAACATTAGAAAAAAACTTACGCCTCATTGATGGCTTCATCCAAATGAGGATTCTGCATTTCCTGCTGATAGATCTCTTCAGATAAAAATTGAGACATTTTTAAAATGGTATAAAAATTAAGCGAAGCGAAGTTAAGACTGTTCCTACTAATAGGTTTGTATTAGAATGAATATACTCAACGAATGCAGTATGCTTATATATCAAATTGTTGCAACTTACACAGTAATATGAACATCCGGTGAATTCCGTTGAACTGTACAGGTCACTAACTTTCTCGTGTCAGATAAAATTCAGTTTCATACTTATTCTTTGAGAATTGTAATCCGACACCATTTCCTGCTGAGTTAACAAAAAATGTAATTTGACACCACGTTTTGAAATTTGACACCGCGTTTTGTAATTTGACACCACGTTTTGAAATTTGACACCGCGATTTGTAATTTGATACCGCGCTTTGAAATTTGACACCTTATTTTGAAATTTGACGCCGCGTTTTGAAATTTGACACCGCGTTTTGTAATTTGACGCCTTTGTTTTGAAAATTGACACCTTTGTTATGAAATTTGACACCGCGATTTGTAATTTGATACCGCGCTTTGAAATTTGACACCTTATTTTGAAATTTGACGCCGCGTTTTGAAATTTGACACCGCGTTTTGAAATTTGATACCGCGTTTTGTAATTTGACACCTTATTTTGAAATTTGACACCGCGTTTTGTAATTTGATACCGCGCTTTGAAATTTGTCACCTTATTTTGAAATTTGACGCAGCGTTTTGAAATTTGACACCGCGTTTTGAAATTTGATACCGCGTTTTGTAATTTGACGCCTTTGTTTTGAAAATTGACACCTTTGTTATGAAATTTGACACCGCGTTTTGTAATTTGATACCGCGCTTTGAAATTTGACACCTTATTTTGAAATTTGACGCCGCGTTTTGAAATTTGATACCGCGTTTTGTAATTTGACGCCTTTGTTTTGAAAATTGACACCTTATTTTGAAATTTGACACCGCGATTTGTAATTTGATACCGCGCTTTGAAATTTGACACATTATTTTGAAATTTGACGCCGCGTTTTGAAATTTGACACCGTGTTATGTAATTTGATATCTATTTAAACAACACCAACATCATACATATAAAATTATGAATTTTAGTTCCTTTTTTTTTTTTTTTTTTAAGTCGCTTATTTTTTATTGCATTTTGAAAAATACTTTTGTTCTACAATTGAAAAAGTAACATTGCAACCCCTCATCCTTATGTAAAATTTGGCGCTACCCCACCCCGATTTTCATACTAGTTGTGAAACCAAAATTATACCATCGTTCGATAGCTTTTTCTTTCCTCTTCATAATAAAAAAAAAATCAACTTTCTATCTCTTATAGTAATCAAGTTATAACGAAAAAACTGTTTAAGGGTATTTTGTTTTTTTCACCCCTAGCCCTTAAACGTGACGCTTGACGATGAAGTTTGTATAAACTTTTTTTCTTTACTCAACCTCTAATATGACTTGCTAGAATTTAAAAAAAATTCTACGATTGGTTTCATTTTCAGATTTCAGAAATTTCTTTGAAAATGTCCAAATTTTGGATGTGTATAGGATCTCTGTTATAGGTTTATTTTTGGGATAATCTGATACAGGGTCAATTAGGGAATGTCAAATCATGTAAGATTTTTCCATATTAAACAAAAAATACGTGACCTTGACATACTACCTATTACGATTTTCAGAAAATAGCATTGGCCAAATTCATCTAATCTATTTCACTTCATACTATATGCTATATACTTTCGTTTTATGATTTTAAAAATCAAAAAATTTCAAAACCAAAATTTTTCAAAAATCATGTTTTTTCGAGACAGGTTTTTCTGATGACAAATTCTGAAAGAGCACCCTCGAAAACATAAAGATACACAGTTTCATATTTTCACCTTTTCTATGCAAATAACTTTGAAATTTTAAATTTTTTCATATTTTCTATGTATTTAAGATGACTTAAAATCTTATTAAGTTATGTAAAGTGTTCCACCAAGACGTATTCAATAATGCTTAATGTTTCACAGATTCGTTATTCCTCCCACCACAATCATTATAAGCGCTGACTTGATCATTTAGAAAGTATATAAAGCAGTATCCTAGAGTTTGTAACCATATTACAGATATTAGTATCTGAGCTAAATAAAACATTATTTTTAAAGATCCTTCGAAAAAGATGACTTCCGACTGCGTGGTAGACATTCAGTGTTTTAAAATTAGTAACAAGAAGGACGACATCAGATGGGCCGTGAAGGAATTGGGGTGTATAATGGTAAAATCTCCTACCATTATATATTTAAACCCCTTTCCCCTTTCATCAGCTGTCATGGGAGCTACAAAAGAGGCGTATTGGGTAGTCAACTACCATCATGGTATTCCATGGAATGATGGCAACGAATCCCTCGAAGATCTTCCAAAAATTCTTAAGGCAGCAACCCAGACAGCTGGAATAATATATGTGAAGGGGAATCAGAAGGCTGAATTCCTAAGGAAATATGTAGACAAACCGGTGGTTGAGCTTCTGGAACGTCCAAAATTGAAGCCCATGGTTCCGGAATGTTGGCACCACAAAATGCAGCATTGCGCATGTGCGTTAGCAAATGTTTACAGTTTATATAATTTTTATTTAGAATTTGCAAAATAAAGAAATAAATTATATATTTTTATTTTATTGTTTTCCCTGTAATATAGTTGCTGCAGTATATTTTTTAAGAACATATCATAAATTATATATTTATTAAGCGGTTGAGGTGTTACGTTTAACAATAGCAAATGCAAAAATGTAGATATATGCTTCAAAATGAGCTAACGTTTCAATTTATCTGCGCAAGCTCCTTGCGCATATAAAATGAGTTGTGTTCTTTAAGAAATCACACAGTTTATATTTACACTTCTCATACTAATCTGGTATACTTGCTGCTGCTGCTGCTGTTGTTGTTATTTTCCTTGATTCAGTGCTACCGTACAGTGACATAAAGTAGACATGAATCCTGAAACCGTAACCTCTATTAGTTCTACAATTGTGAAAACTACTGAAGAAGCCGTAAAATTGGTAAAAACTAAAGAAGAGATAATAAGGCAAATAAAGTTAGTAAAGGTAATGTGAAATTGTTGGAGACGGCGATTAAAAATAGAATTAACCGTCAAGAGGATACTGAAAATCCTTTTAAGTTAGAAGGAAACTTAGCATTATTGAAATATTATTTAGCTAAATTGCAACACTTACGATATACTTCTAGTAAAGTTGGAGCAGGCTTAGAGAACAATACTGCTGAAAAGAAGCGTAGTCGAAATTTAGTTTGGCATTCGATTGATTCTTGCTTCGACGGACGAGTGTGTACAGGATTAATTGCAAATTTAAGTATCAAAGATCCATTATGCTTCTTAAATAAGGCATTTAATAATTTTCAAAGAAAAATTAGATTATATCGTCAACAATCAATGCTTAAAGTTAATGTTGTATTAGTATGTAATTTTATTAAACCTCAAAGTGGTGATATTGATATGAAAACGTTTTCTACAAAAAATCATATAATCGATATAAATACTAATTTAAAAACTTGGTACAGGGATAACGTAATCCATACTTTAACAAATAAATTAGAAGAATTTAGTGAAAAAGATTCGGGATGGGCTCTTACAGAGGTTTTGCACTTAAAAGTCAATATTAACAAATTTTCACCTTTAAAAGTGTTAACATATGTTAGTTTACCAGGTTTTATATCACGAAAAAAAGCTGTAATAAATGTAGAAAATAACGATTCATTTTGTTTTCTGTGGGCTGTAATCTCCGCTCTATATCCAGCTAAAAATAAACATCCTGAAAGAATAACAAGTTATCCTCATTTTAAAGATGTTCTAAAATATGATTCCATCGAGTTTCCAATAAAACTTAATGATATAAAGAAGTTTGAAAAACTGAATAACTTGTCTATTAATTTGTATTGTATAGAAAATAAAAACGTTCTGCCGCTTTCTTTAAGCGATTATAGAAATAGTAACAGAGAACCCATTAATTTATTAGTGCTATCGACTGAAAATAATAATAATAATTTTACAGGATTCTCAAACGATAAGACATTTTTCCACTTCGCATGGATAAAGAGAATGTCAGCACTACTTTCAAAACAACTATCTTCTCATGGACATAAAACTTTCATATGCTATAGGTGCTTAAATCATTTTAGTTCTGATGATTTACTTAAAGGACATTTAGTTTACTGCAATAACATGAATAAGTGTGCCCTCAAATTACCAAAGGAGTCGGATAAAATTTTACATTTCAAGCATTTCAGTTACAAAGAAAGAGTACCTTTTGTGATATATGCCGATCTTGAAAGTATTCTTGAACCGTGTGAAACCTTAGGAGTGGAACAGTACAATTCAGTTAATTATCAAAAGCATACACCATTCAGTGTAGCATATTATTTGAAATGTTCATATGATAATAATTTATCAAGACTCAAGCTATATCGAGGTGATGACTGTATAAAATGGTTTATTTCAGAACTACAAGATATTGCATTGAATATTGATAGTATCCTTAAAAATTCGAAAGAAATGGAAACTTTATCATTCGAACAAGAAATAAATTATGCTACCGCAACACACTGTCACATATGTACCAAACCATTTACATCGAGTGATATCAAAGTTCGTGATCATTGTCACCTCAGCTCTAAATACAGAGGTGCAGCTCATCAAGATTGTAATCTAAATTATCAAAACTCATTTAATATACCTGTTGTTTTCATAATTTAAGCGGTTATGATGCAAATTTTATAATGAAACAATTGGCTACCGGTTTTGCAGGTCCAGTTCGATTGCTACCAGTTAATAAAGAAAAATATATTTCATTTACTAAAACGGTTGAAGGTACTGCTGTACACTTACGATTCATCGACTCATTCCGCTTTATGTCTAGTAGTCTTGATAAATTATCTTCTTATTTAGAAAATGAAAAGAAAACCATTGTTAAGGCTTATTGTAACACTGATCAAGAATTTAATTTATTAACAAGAAAGGGTATTTTTCTTACGATTATATTGATTCGTGGGAAAAACTCACTGAGACATGTTTACCACCAAAAGCGAATTTCTATAGTCAATTGCATGATGAATGTATTAAAGATGAAGATTATCAGCATGCCCTTAATGTTTGGAAAACATTTAACATAAAAACGTTAGGTGATTATTCTGATTTATACTTGAAAAGTGATGTTCTCCTTCTTGCTGATATATTCGAAAATTTTCGACGAACTTGTTTACTAACATATGAATTGGATCCATTACATTTTTATACTGCTCCAGGTTTAGCGTTCGATGCTATGCTTAAAACGACTGGAGTACACTTAGAACTTTTAACGGATATCGAAAAACTTATGTTTATTGAGAGAGGTATTCGTGGTGGAGTGTCTCAGTGTTCCAATAGATATGCAAAAGCAAATAATAAATATATGGGAGATCTCTATGATTCAAGTCAAGAATCCGTATATCTAATGTATTTTGATATAAACAATTTATATGGGGCTGCAATGTCTGAATATTTACCATATGGAGAATTTGAATTTCTGAAAGAGAATGAAATTGAAAATTTAGATATAATAAATATTCCAGATAATGCAGAAGTTGGCTATATTTTCGATTGTGACTTAGAATATCCCAATTATCTACATCAAATTCATAGTGATCTACCTTTAGCTCCACAACACATGACACCACCAGTACCTTCAAGATCAAAATTAAAGAAATTATTACTAACATTGTATCCAAAAGTAATTATGTTGTTCATTATAGAAATTTAAAGCTGTATTTGAAGCATGGATTACGTTTAAAGAAAATTAACAGGGTTCTCAGATTCAAACAAGCTGCGTGGTTGAAAAAGTATATTGATTTAAACACCACGTTGCGTCAGCAAGCCAAAAATGATTTTGATAAGAATTTTTATAAATTAATGATAAATGCTGTGTACGGCAAATTAATGGAAAACGTACGGAAATATAGAGATGTCCGTATGACCACTAAATGGGACGGCCGTTATGGGGCTCAAAATTATATTGCAAAACCTAATTTCCACAGTTGTAGCATTTTTGATGATGATATGATCATTGTAGAAATGAATAAATTAGAAATTTTGTTTAATAAACCTATATACGCAGGATTCTGTGTTCTAGATATATCTAAAACCTTTCTGTATGAATTTCACTATGATTATATCTTGCAAAAATTTAAAAATAAAGCAAAACTCCTGTACACAGATACCGATAGCCTAATTTATCAATTGAATGTGCCTGATATTTATGAGTATATTAAAGAAGACAGTCAGAGGTTTGATACATCTGATTATGATCCTCATAATCCATATGGAATAGAACAGAAAAACAAGAAAGTGCCAGGATTGATGAAAGATGAGAATAATGGAAAAATCATGCTAGAATTTGTAGGCCTTCGAGCAAAAATGTATGCTTATAAAGTTCATAATAACAAGATAGTTAAAAAGTCAAAGGGTTCTACATCTGCAAGTGTTAAGAAAATTACATTTGAAGATTACAAAAGAACTCTGTTCGATCATGAAATTATTTACAAGCCACAGCATCTAATTAGATCTAAAAGCATTGTGTTTATACAATTCGACAACATAAGATGATTCTTAACCCTTACGATGATAAAAGAATTTTAAATTCTAAGAGCACAGATACGAAGCCCTGGGGTTTTGAAAGAATTTCAGATGACAACGATAACATTCCAAACAAAAGAATTTGTATTCGATAAAATTATGTGTGGCAATGTCTACTGTAAACTGGATAGTGTGCTCGTGAGTCAGCAAATTACTGGTATATAAGTTGTAAGCTAACAGATCAAAATCAGTTTGTTTTCATCTCTCCAACATGACTATGAACAATCTGTGTAGTGAGATGCATATTGCTTTGCATTATGCAACCGTTAAAGTTTACAATAAATTTATCGAACGTTGCATTATCGAGTGCTGTTACAGTGAAGAAAGATACAAGTTATTAAAAAGTATCTTGGAAGAAGTTGTAATTCCAGAGGAAGCCTTTAAGTGGTTATCGGAATATGATATACAACCTCCTTTACAATTCATTGAATTGTTGATGGACAAGAAAATGGAACTTGATGAGTTTATTCACAGCGTGTTGGCGGTGTGTCACAAAGAAGGATATGAATACGTATCCGTTAAACGATTGAATGATATTATACAAATATTACATCCCTCAATTAAAATATCATTCAAAATATACTTATTTCAATTGTTACTAGATGACAAATATTATCCATATCTTGACAATACCACTTTTCCACTAAGAAATATATTAAGTAATTATAAAACCATTGACAAAACGATGGATGAAGCCATGTGTAAAGCGGCATACTATGCCAGAAGCCGTACACTTCACAAATTGCGCACGCTACAAGAGTCTAAAAAGTTGCACTGGAAGTTTCAGCCATCTACAAATTTTCATCATGGTAATATTCTTAAATGGATTGAGGATAATATACAAAAAGCTGAACAAGATTTAGATGCTTGTTTAGGATGGAGCTGTGGTCCCGATTCCGCCCCATGGCCTTCTACACATTTGTATGATTATAATAGAACTCTTTGTATATTAAATGAAATTAAGGAATAAAATGATTTAAACAACTTTAAGACTTGTTTTTTTATTAAGTAATATACAATAACAACTTACAATAATAACAAAAATAACTATCATTAATTATATGTTTTATAAAATCCTTACAGTACTAGTTAGAGGACTATATTTAACTAATCTATCATGAAGTATAAGAGCGTAACAACTTGTATTTGAAGGAATATTTTTATTAGTCTCGAATTCTAGTCGAATATCAACTGAACCAGATTTAAGACTTTCATTCTGATGAGAACAATCTATAACAATTAAAGGTGCATATTTCTTGAACTCTGCACGTGTATAAATAGGTTCATTTTCCTTTCCATAATACGATCGTTGAAACTTTGCATACATGTCAAACAAGGTTGCTATCTGATTGTTCTCAAAATTTATATTCAAATTGTCATAAGGAAACATCTCAGAATTAAGATACAGTTTCATATTAATTAAATTACAATGATCAAAGTGACTGAAATTTTTTTTCAATTTATTTTTACGATCAGTATGAAACCTACAATTACAAATCTAGGTTTCTCAAGTTGCGTCGCCGTCTTGATATTCCAGGTGTGACGTTGAGTTTCTTGTAGGAGAGGATACTCATGCAGTTCCCAACCTCTAAAGGGAACTTCCAATTCCTTGTTCCTAGCTACATAGTCAACCAATTTCAATCTTTCCACATCTGACACTGATATATGAGGCATTTTCCACAATACTTTATTTAATACAACTTTAACTGACTCATCTGCAGAATTTATTATAGCGTTGGTATCCGAATTTGAGCGAATTAACACCAACTCCTGCCTCAAATTTAAAATAATTTTCTTAAAGTCTTCGCAGAATCCGAAAATGGTGGATAAATCGATTAAAACATTAAAATTTCCATGATCGTCAACTATAAGTGACCGTTCGTTGTTATTAAAAAACCATCCACTATTTTGTAGATATTGAGTATCACTTGTGTTGAATGACACGTATCCTTTTAGAATGGAGGTTAGACCTGGATGACGGATGCGATCTATTACATATCCACCCATTTCATATCTGATTTCATCAAATAAAAGCATGACACCATTATTCACAAATGTAGCAGTTTTGGAGGGTGTATTATCAGTTTTCAGTAATTTACCTTCAATATACAATGAACTTTCACTGGGTAATGTGTAGACATCCTGCTGTTGTATTGGAATGCGAATTTCATCATTATTATTCAAAGACGTAGATGCGTACGGTTGATGAGTATGTTTCTCAGAGTTAATAATAGTGTTGTCAAAATAAGCCCTCTCGTTGACATTTAATATATCCATTTTTATTATCACTTCTTAAAAATTACCTTAAAACCAAGAGATTCGAGAAACTTTCGATTTCTTACTGTTATTGGTTTGATGGTTCGTGTAGAACTGATGGCAGGTTTTAAATATATACCTCCTATATAGCTTCGACTACTAGAACCGCCACGTTTGTTATACCTTATTACCATTGCACTTATTGATCACGCTTCCTTCAAATGTAGTCTTAATGACACCACCTCTCTTCCGAAATTGATGAGTTCACCATCTTGACTGACTATATTAACAACAATCTGATCGATAAATCGAGTGTTGATGGGTAAATAGACAACGTTACTTGGAGTCTCAACAATTTTGAAACCAGCTGGCACTGTAGGGAAAAATTCGTGAATAACGTGAGCTTGCCTGTCATTAATATAGGATCCACCCACAATATTGCATTCTATACAAATGGTATTTACACTAAAAATATCGACTGGAAAATCTGATACATGGTAACCAAATGCAGCCAATTTTCTTGGTTTAAAACCAAGCAAGTGTCCTATTGAATCTTTTTAGTAAAATCTATGTCCTCACTGCACTTGATTCTACACTTCAGAGTGTTATTGTTAGCTTTAATAGAAATGAGCTTTTGATGCTCCTTAACAATTCCCTCTCTTATGCTGTCATCATTATCATGCCATCTGAAGTCATCTAAGGCTCGTTGTAGATATTTATTTATTGCATCAATATCATAGTTACCCTCTGGAATTTCAATGTATTTACCCTTGGAACCATAATAAAATTTGTTGTTCTTATTTTTCTCGATATTTGGAATTGAATTATAAGCCTCAAAGCTTATTAACCCTAAGACGTAGTCTTTACTATCATCTAATATAATTGGAGGAGTATACCTAGAAGTAAGAGTTGAACTTCTTCCAGACAGTAAAAAAGAATTCGACATCTTCGGTGTCGTGAAATATACTATTCAAATATAGCACTGCATTTTTAATTATACAAAAATTTCAGACATAGATGACCACAGTTGAATGTATTAAATGTTTGTAACTGTTCATGATTATACAATATTTTACACGGTCCATTTGTATTTAGGTAATGTACCAATTCTCGTGGAGGCCTTAAATTGCCATAGCTATCAAAATATACTGCTTTTTCTCCAGTTTTCTTATATGCAGTCCAGTGTGTCCCAGAGCCTCTTTCATTGTCTAGATTAATAATACCGCATTCTTTATAATGCACCCGACGTGGTAAACTATCTCTCATAAATATGCCTCGAAAATGTTGAATATTTAATTTCTTAGTCAATCTTATTAAATCCAAATTAGTAAGAGCTCGTTTCGGTAATTTTATCGGTAACGCTTGGAAGGTTTTGCGCCCTAAAAAAAGACCAAAACCTTGCTTGTAAGGTCTCATGTATAGTCCTTTACCCATAGCTATTTCTTCCATTGCAGCATTGTGACGTTTACTTTCTTCAAGCTTTTGTTTTGCAGCTTTGGCATCATTAACAGCCTTTGCAATTCCTGCTGCTCCACCACCTAAAGCACCAAGCGCACTTAAGCCTGCAAATAATGGAATTAGTGGTAGAAATCCTCCTGTCTTAGGTATTGGTATTACTCGGGCAGCTTTAATATATTTCTTCTTCTTAACTTTATTAACAGCTTTTAATGCAACTTTAATAGCATCTTTCATATTCTGCACATTTTTACCTTTTAGCGCTACTCGTGCTTGCTTTGTTACATCTTTAAATGCTAACGATCCACCAACCTTTTTAGATTTCGCTTTACGTTTACCAGTTTTACTTTTATTTCTTTTAGTTTTTCCATTAATGCATCCCATTCCTAATTTAACTTTAGCTTTCATTGCTGCTGCCACAGCCAAGGCTGCTGCCTTTTCTCCTATAGATGCGTTTGGTGATTTAAATCTCTCCACAGCCTTCTCACCCAAAATTTTATCTGCCGTATGTCGTTGCTCCAAGTTTTCTCTCTGCTATAAGCCACGTCGTGTTCTTTACAAGCTTCGTCTAAACCATTAATACCCACATCACCTCTTGCTAATCTCTTCGCAAGTTTAGTACCAGGACCACAAAATTTATATCCTGGAATATGGAGCTCTACTGGTAAATTATTTATAGCAGAGTTCAATATACCGTTGCCAGATTTTCTTGTTATTCTAAGCATTTGGCATCACGAACTACTCACGAATGATGACAATACCAGTATCACATCTAATATATATATATACACACAATCATAGACTGAGCTTTATTTATAGTTTTGCTTCCGTCATGCGCATTATAAAACAGTCAATTGATTTACCTATTAACAACAATGATATCGCAGAAATAAAAATCTCGAAGAGACATGGAGAATTGTTACCATCTACAATCCGCTGCTTGGTTGTCGGTCCATCAAACTGTGGTAAAACTAATGTCATGATTAGTTTGATCGAGCATCCCAATGGATTAAAGTTTGAAAATATTTATATTTTTTCTAAGTCTCTCTATCAATCAAAATATCAGTATTTAGAAGAACTTCTAAAACCAATAAAAGGAATTGGATACTACGCCTTCAATAACTGCGACAACATTCTACCGCCTGAAGATGTTAAACAAAACTCAATATTTATTTTTGATGATGTAGCCTGTGATAAACAAAATGTTATGAGAGATTACTTCAGTATGGGGCGTCATAACGACGTAGATTGCTTTTACCTTTGTCAAACTTATACACGTATTCCAAAACATCTAATACGTGATAACGCAAATATGTTGGTAGTCTTCAAACAAGATGATTTGAATCTGAAGCATATATATGAAGACCACATTAACAGCGATATGAGTTTTAATAAGTTTAAGGAAATTTGCACACTGTGCTGGAAAGACAAATATAGTTTTATGGTGATTAATAAAGACAGTGACATTAATAATGGTAGATATAGAAAGACATTTGATCATTACATACATATATAAAGAGAAATAAGCTCTGCTAACTTTATTCATCATTATTAGTATTCATACTGAACTGCTCTTAGCACTACGCTGTTTTAACTGTTAAGTATCTGTTTTTTACTGCCAGATACCTACTTTTTACTGCCAGCTACCTGTTTTTTACTGCTAGCTACCTGTTTTTTACTGCCAGCTATCTGTTTTTTACTGCCAGCTACCTGGTTTTTACTGCCAGCTACCTGTTTTTACTGCTTATTGAGGATCTATATCAAGTACTACAATTAGGAAGATTTGATGCTTTCAATATGAATAGAAAGGAAGTTGAAGTAAAAAAATTGTTAATACAAAGGAGGAACATAGTAAAGCAAAAGCTGAATGCTCTGAAAGAAGGAAATATAATTCAAGAACAATCGTTTCTCCCTATCACGAAGCGTTTACAAACAATTGCCGAGAAACTTGATGGAGAGCCTAATATAAAAAGTGAGAAGCTTATAAAAGGAAGTGAAATCAAGGTTTTCGTTTAGCTCACCAAAGAAAAGCATAGCGAAATATAATAGATCAACGACTTCTGATGCACCAAGTTTCCTAGATACATCAGTTGTCGCAGAAGGAACTTCAAATGATAATGACATTGCTGATAGAGATAATGAGGAAAACAATGAGGAACTAGATGAAAGTGTAAGAGATGCAAAAGAATATATTCAAGACTTTGGTAAATCGCCCGATATGATGTACTATTTAAATCACCTTGATCCCTTACCTAGAGACTATGTTCATAAAATGATTGGTGATGTTCATAATGAGTTTGACTTTAGGTATGGTGTTAGATATGATCCCGAGCATAATGAACTAAAAATTGGTAATGCATCTCTACAATTCGATGGTAATAATTTAATTATAGGAGGGTTAAATTATATTGGGACTCCTGGACTCTACGAATTAATTTTTAAGAAACATCCAAAAGGTTTCACAGAAGGTGATAAAAAAAACTACTTAGACATTGTTAAACGAACGAATGCTCATAAAAGAAACTACTCTGAAAATGAGCAAATTCAGGGTAATGCATCTTACAAATATAAAAAATCATCTCCGCATTGAGTATACAACCACTAACATCACGAAGACCTCGCATCATAGCACCCTCAACTCGAAAGAGGTTAGGTCTTGGTATGTTAATGGAAACCTCGAATAATCCAATCGACTACGTATACTGGGATGATCCCAATGAGCTTGTTGATAGATTAAGGCTTTTAGTTGCCTCTCAAGCCGCTGGCCATACAGGTCACTCTAACGAGATCGTCTCTATTATCGAAGAATTACGTGAATCTAAAATTATTGAGTAGTAAGAAAAAACTTACAGCTAACTTAAAAAATGACAGTCGATAAATTTGGTAGACACATAAGTCAACCAAAGCATTCATCTGCGGATCATGAAGATTTTGAAGTAACGTTAACAAGCATCTCAGGAAACATAGTGAAGGAATTATATTATAATATTGTTTTAACATTTGAGTCTACAACCTTTCATGAAAACAGTAAGAACTATTTAATATCTGATATAAAAACATGTCAAGTTTTCTTCTACGAATCAGCTACGATTGAACATGCTACTGGTTACCCTACTGATATCATAACAATTATAAATGAAAAGGAATTTACTTTGGCAGAACTAGTCAACGTTATGCTACGTCGCAACGATAATATTTCATTTCGAGAAAAGATCCGGAAACAGAAAACAAAAATTTATTTGTAGAAATCGTTATACGAGTTCCTGTGGGGTTAAATATATAGAAATTTGTTTTACATACTGTAATTTTAATTGGAATCCAATATGAAATATCTCAACAACTTCAACAAATATGCAACAAATATAAAAGAAGATATTGTCAATGAATTACACAAGCCTGCCAGAATCAATTTTAAAACGTAGAACCGTAATAAAAGGTCTGAATGATTTAATACAAGCTGATTTAATTGACTTGATATCATATTCCAAGGAAAATAATGGATATAAGTATGTACTAATCGTTATTAATTGCTTCTCTAAATTCATATGGACAGAACCACTAGCGAGCAAATCAGCCCAGGATGTTACAATTGCAATGAATAGGATTTTACAACGTTTGAAAAAATTCCGAAACATCTACAAACCGATATGGGAAAGGAATTCTATAATGAGAATTTCAAGAAACTGATGAAAAATATAAGATTAACCATTACAGCGTTTATAGTACAAAAGGCTTCGATTGTGGAACGCTCCATTAGAACTATAAAGAATATGCTTTGGCGTGCTTTCAGCTTAGGAGGAGAATATAAGTGGAATCATATTTTAGATAAAATTGTTGACAAATACAACAATACAGTCCATTCTACAACAAGGATGAAACCAATTAAAGTTACATCAAGGAATGAGAGATCATTATTAAAATCAACATATACTCATTTAAAAATTGCTAATAAAATAACAAAATTTAAAGTAGGCGACCATGTGAGAATTAGCAAATATAGAGAAGCTTTTAAGAAAGGATACACTCCAAACTGGTCTAGCGAGATTTTTATCATTAGGAAAATAAGATTAACCAACCCTACAACATATTTATTGAAAGATGAGAGTGGTAAAGAAATAACAGGAGGCTTCTATGAATTGGAATTACAAAGAGTAAAACATCCTGACGCTCACTTAGTTGAAAAGGTGTTACGGTTTTTGTCAAATGGTTAGGTTACGATGACAAACATAATTCTTGGATTGATAAAAATAATGTATTGTAGCATGTTATATTGTATAAGAATTATAATAAATGATATACATTCTATATTCGATTTTTATTTTAATAATTAACCCTATTAGTTACATAATAATGATAAGCAGGTCATCAACCCAGCTGACGTAGTCACAGAAACCGACTATATACTTCCGCTCAGCACAAACGGTCCTCAACCTCTATCGCGCATGTGCCAGCCGCTGTGACGTAGACGGCTGAAAGCTATGCCGATCCTGCTCCAGTCGCCATCTTGAATTGTGGAGCAGGATCGGCATAGCTATTCTACTCATGTTGCCTCTAACAAAAAATAGTTGTGATCTGCTACCATACGTGAAAGCATGTCATACTATAACTGTGCGAAGGACATGACGCTCTCTGTCAAATTGTAGATTGCGTTTTTAACCACTTTGCCTTCTCACCCTTGTATGAGCAATGTGCATCCCTTGGCAGAAAGGAGATTTGTCACTAATGATCACCAGATTCCATTCTTGGTCCCACTGAATCCTCTCTCTGCACCATTGTAAGCGGTTAGCTCGATGTTGACAAATGAGAGGCAGCGTCCAATGTGGATGAGAAGACGAGAGTCAAAACTTCATACTCGGCGATATACTATACCCCCAAGTTTTTGAAACCAGTAATTTACAATAGTTCGGCTGCTGCTGAATCGGTCTCTGAGAGTTAAAAGTCATAATAGAAGATCTTCACGCTCGGTGGTTCCTCTGTTCCAAGGTCTCAAGGTTAATATCTCATCCAAATTTTGTACCTTAATGTCGAATGTCGATGTTACGCATTAAAGACTGTTTCCGAGGTTACCCCTTTAAGTGAGCGTATCTTCCTTAGGAGCCGCCACTGATAAAGGTTTTCATTACTTTTCGACTTGTTTTAAGCTTACAAGTTTTGAATACTTACTGCTGGTACACCTTGTACACAGTGTGCTTCACTTCTTACCTTTACACCCCTGTAAAGTTTTAGTGCGTTTTTATTTTTGTTATTATAAAATAAACTGCAATTATATTGTGCATATGCCTTTTTTGTGAGTTGTATAAATAAGTATGCAAAAAAATTGTTACAAGAAATATCTGAATGTAATGAACTATAATGTAGTAGATTCATGTTGTCAGAAAAAAATGCTTATTTGTCTAGTTTTCAAAATATCTAATTATCAGTTATTTATGACAAATGAGCATGCATTTTAAGCTGAGTACAAAAATTATACTTATATTCTCTAAAATACTAACTTACAAGTTAAAGACTACTACTCTAGCAAAATAGCACGTTAAATTGATACTGTATAACAGTTAACTAGTACTACTTGTAATGTAGTACAAGTAGTACAAGGAATGTATGCATTTAGTTAAGTTTTAATAACTATAGCACCACAGTTGAGGTACTCCAGATCATTGCTAGTAGTCACAGTTAGATGATCTGTTCACTTGTGACAAATAACTGATTTTCAGAAAACTTGATTTAGCTGCTACAATTGAATTGCTTATCTGTCCTCTATTTTACACAAGTTTTTTGCTGGGGCAAGTGTATGTACCACTGTGATTTTTTCTCAGTGTACTTTTAGTATAAACATCCAAAAGGCGTTTGAAATAAACAAAATTAGAAGTAAAGTGTAAATTCAGGTTCCAAGAACCTTGATTGTTTTTCAATATTATTGAAATTAATATAATAAAATTCATTTGCTTGTGTTATTGGCACCTTATTTTTTGAATTGTAGTCCAACCACTTGAGAGGGCTTTTGCCTATAGCTATGAATCAATTATAAGATATTGGCTAAGAGATTCCGGAAATTCGTCGGAACACCACATTTTATCGTTACAGCCAAATAAAATAAGGGGCCTTGCAGGACGCAGTTTAAAAGTCGCCGCCCTAAATTCCAATCTGGCCTGATAAATCCCGAGATATTCGAGAGTTCACAATGGCTAACCCGGTAATCCTATCAGGCGTCATGACATCACTTATGGTGTAGGGGCTGCCGGCCACTGCTAATATTTGTGACATTTTCAAACGAAACTCGCCGTTTGCAGATATCAAGGGTCTCAGTATTTGGACACCAATGGGATGAAGACTTGCAAATGGGGTGTAGTGATATCCCAGGAGCTATATAATGTTTAATTTGAATTTATATGCCTGTGTTGATTAAATTTGTGCTTACACTGAGAGAAAGTCTTTGGTAGCACTAACCTTCTATATGCATTTTTTCCATTGTTTGAAATTTTCAACCAAACGTGGCACGATAAAATATCAAGATCGGCCTACCATTTTACGTGAAGAGATTGAAAGCATTTTGTCACATCTAAAATATCTCGTGAAAACCTCTTTGACATTCTACAAAGTGTCTCTGAAATATATGTACCAGCGATTCATCCTAGATTCCTAAGAGCCCTTTCAGATGAGGATACTGTATTTCAGATACTGTATGCGAGATACAGAATTGCATACAACAAACACATGCGTTCATATGGAGACTTTAATACGTGCCTGCTTGCGGGATACAGTATCCGGCTGAAAAATGTTCGTATCTTGTCAATCTATCAATCAGAATCACATATCATTCCGGAAATCAATATATTTTTTTAGCAAACCAGTACTACATTCACCAAATCAGGAATTGGTCCAATTTTTTCAATCATGGGATTTTGTTTTGTTTTGTCTAGTCGCCTAGTGTTTGCAAATAAATGATTTGGTTGGTTACGCTACGCTATTGCCTTGAGCTCTGTGTCGAGCTGATCACGGATTTTTACACAAAAATCAGTCGAATATGTCATTCTCTAAGCGTTTCCAATATGTTCTACTGTACTATTTAGATGTCAAAATATGTTCTGTATAGGATGGATGTTTATTAGTTCTATTATTTGACGCAACTGGTCGAAATTCTCCAAAAAGTCCAGCTCGCGATCTACTAGTGCAAATGTTTATATTTAAAAGCACACAGATACGTGAAGTAGGACATTTCACTAATATATTAGATCTAAAAGTAGAATATGCTTGACTAAATCCGTGTGATGGATAAAATATATCTTGATGGAAGCATAGCAAATTTAAGAAATTTTCGTTGACTCAATTCCAAACTCTGACGAAATTTATAAATCGGATACTATATGATGAAACCGTATTTTGACTTAACGAGACCGCGAAATAGAAATGTGAACGTTTGAATACTATAGAAGTCCTTGCAATGTCGATACAGAACACCACATGTTTTAAAAGCAGTGTATACTATAGAGTCTTTATAAATGATTACAAGCCACGTGATCAGGACTGTGATTCTCGAAGAGCAACTCGTATGCGAATAGATTTCTTCTCTCTCTCTCAACTGCCGTAGTGAAGAAAAGAATATTCGCATATGAATCACTCTGCGATTGATTTGAGAATCTAGGCCCTGATCACGTGGCTTGTAATCATTTATGAAGACACTGTATATTGTTAATGTACTCAGCAATAGCAAACTTTCTATCGAAAGTTATTCCCAAATCCTTATAACACTCGATTCGACTGATGGTATTATCACTAATGAAATAATGATGACTAATAAAGTTGGTTTTTCGTGTATAAGTCATACATTTACATTTTGATATATTGAGATTAATACTAATTAATTTGCGATGTCATGTGATTTATTCATTGCTGCAGGTGATGGCAGTCCAAGTGGGAATTTCTCTCCGTAAACAACTTAAAATTGTCAGCACATTACAAACACTCACAAGAAACCATATGCAGAGGATCATTAATGAAGAATAAAAACAATAAAGGACTCAAGTTAGAACTCTGGTGTACTTCCGACGATGAAAAAAAGGATTAGAAAGAAAGTTTTGATATCTGACCATAAACTGTCTGTTTTTAGGTATTAACAATATTGTGTGAAACTAACTACTCAGTGGACAAAAGCCCCAACCTGCGTTGAATTACACCCACAATATCTACCCATATATTCCTTATTATTAGCTTTTGTAACATTTTTTACTGTATTAGAAAGGTATTTTAAGCTAATATAAATCAAATCTCCTATGGGGCTTTTGTCCACTGAGTAGTTAGTTTCACACAATATTATTAATACCTAAAAATATATAAAAACTTTTACAAAAAAAAAGGTGAACATTATTCAAGTAGGTATTGTTATATTTAATTCATTGACCGGCTGTCACTTTTGTCATTGTCGATATTTAACTTCAAATAATTTTAATTTTTATAATAATTTTTATAGTTAGATATTTGATTCAACAAAGGAGGCCACCTGAAGAAACAATCCTAAAAATGCAGAAATAGGTCAGATCTCATACTTTCCCATCACTATCTAAGACTACAGAGATGTACTGAGAAACAACAGCGTCAACATCCATGTTGACTGGTAGATATCATCTGCTTGGTTGCATAATAAGATATGCTATATAACGTAGCCTCAAAGATTTTAGAAAAATGACATAATATGGAAATTCTTCTGTAATTAGTTACATCTTTCTGAGCTCTTTAGCGATTTAGGATTTGATATTTTAAAAGTTTAAACGTAAAGGTTAAAGTTCATCTGCAGTTATTAAGATTGCACTGAAGAAAAAATTAAAAGTGTTAATGTTGATTTTTGGTGCTGACGTCCACCAACTGGATTTACGTACGTGGCAAAGAAAGTAGTAATACAAATATATATTTTTAAAATTATTTTTGATTTTAAATTAAATTTGAAAATTGAAAATTGGAAATGCTTGGTACAGTGGGCCAAACTTTGTTTTTCTCCATTTGTTTTCCCCGTGTAAGATTTTTTAAATCTTGATTGATTGGTTCATTCTAGGGAGTTATTTACAAATTTAATTTGAAGCTAACAGATTACTCAAATAAGTAAAAATAAAACAACTAAAATTTATACTAAAAATTATAAAAAAATCGCTTGAACCTATGTATACTTATATTCATAGACTTCATAGACGTCATAACATTGTGCAACTGTATGACAAAAAAATCAGAGAGAGAGAGAGAGAGAGAGAGAGAGAGAGAGTACGTGGAAGTTTGGACTCTGTGCAATGTACATATTAAATTTGCCTTTGGAAAAATAATTCAGCTTGAGAAGAACTCATTTTTCTATATACTGACACTGACGCATCGTTTTCTTAGCAATTTGAATAAAAGTTTTTTTAAAAAAACACGGAGAACCCACAAAAATCACACATTCCGACTAACAGCAACACTGTACACCGAAAGTTATTATATGTAGTAGCGGGATGGGTATATCAATAAACACATGCGTAGAAGAGTAAGCAATATTGCCATACTTCCTTTAAATTTTGTTGGTATGGAATGATAAAGAAATAAATATACATAATAAGTTACAGATTACCTTGATGCAAAGGAGTGTTGATATGATTGTACAAGTTGGTCCTTAGATACATACTAGATCTTTCACTTCAAACTATTACTATTTAGGCCATCAAATGTTGATAATAATTATAGTGTCCAAATTGAAATTTAAAAAGTGATTTTATGTAATAATTACACTGTGTTTGACTACATTAACTTAAAAATTTGGGAAAATATGTTTTTGGATATGAGAGGCCTCATCCGCCATATTTGTTACGTAAACTTACATTATTTTTTCATTAGTCTTAGAATTTGACCATTTTCGAGACAATAGCTTTTCAACAATTAGCTGTACAATTCCCTTTAACAATTATTAGACAAAATTTATATTATTAAATCTACGTTTTTTCCTCCAAATACCTTTAAAAAAGGGTTAAAACTTAAACCCTACTAACACATGGTACTCACAAAAGAGCAAATCCTCTGTCATGCGTTTGTTCTGTCCGCAAAGTTGATATGTATACATAAATTAACTCTTAACAGATCAACACATTTAGCTTTTAATACTTTACAGCCCTCTACTTTTTTCTGTTGATGGAATATTTATCGTGAAACATAAAACATCAGTGCTGAAAAAGTGAAAAGGGTATCAGGCTGCTTTGATCCTAAAAAAATTACACAAAACGGGCGCAACAATGTACTGAAATTTTAGCGACCTAGATGTAAAATGATTTTTTTAATAAAAGAGATGTTAATTGACTACGCTGAATACATTTATTATTTAAATTCAAGGGCTTGTTAAAAATAAATTTGTATAATTTTTATTGTGGTCGTATAAGGGATAAAGGGTGTCTCGCTTAAAAGTGGAACAAGCCTGTAACACGCTTACCGTTCAGCCGATTTCAATAAACTTTTTTTGTTGGATACAACATCAAAAATGTCTATCTTGGACATACCTACCTGGTGTTCTCTAAAATTCGAAACCGAGGCCGACTACGATAGAATTTAAGAATCGGAAAATCATGTTAGGGATTTTTTTATTCTAAAAATTCCCACGAAACCCTGCCAACCAAATTTTCGTTGCCACACTATACAGGGTGCTCACAAACTTCTGCGTACAAATGAGAAGCTGCACTTTGCTTTACTTCGCCATAAATTAAAATGATATCCATCAATTCCGAATAGCTATGCACGTAATCTATTTTTGACACTTGAAAAACTAAGTAAAAACCTACTGCTATCGGATTTCAGTATTCGAAATCGCCTGCATTCCAATGACGTTAGAGACTACAGTAGCGCAACAATGTAAAGGTTGAAAATATTAATGTTAATATTATTATTGACGGTCAGTGGTCGCGCGGTTTAAGACGTCAGTACATGAATCAATGTGTGGATCCTGCATCCGGAAGACCATATATTTGTGGAGAGGATTGACATCCTCTCTGTGGGTATGGTACGGTTGAAAAATGTTATCTTGGGTCAATGTGAGAAATTGATACCGGTCGACATTTGACTACCCCCATAATTAATGAGGAATATCAGGTTTCCCTCATTCCTGCACTGAAGGGTGCTTAGGGTCTACCAACGTAAGTCGTTTTTCTACGCAAATGCGGCCTGCTTAATAATAATATGCCGCCCCCTCTCCCGCACAAGTCTTCCACATCTGGGCTACTCCTCGTGGTTAGAATGAGGGGTAGAGATATTATTATTATTATTACAACTTCAATAATTTTTTTCTCGATAGGGATTTTGCCAAAATTGACTCCATTTTCATGACGTATCTATTCCCAATTTTTTTTGGAAGTGTTATGATTGAATCGCCGTGTATAGAAGTAGTTTGTTACCAGTTTTTAATTTATTAATGCCAACAGAAGATTAGATGAAGTTGTATTTCAGTTGTTATTAAAGAGCCAGACAATGAATCAATAACTGAGAAATAATGAATAAATAAAAGGCAGCAGTTTCTCTTATTTATCTTAATGGCGATTAAGGAAATAATTAATTGCCCCTCAAAACGAGCATCTTCCTTGAAATGTATGCCGGTAAATGAGAATTTTAATTTTTGGATCGAGTGCCTGAGCGTCCAATAAAACGAACGCCATATTCCCGTCGGATAAATATTCTAATGAACGTAATAATTCAAGCAAGAGTAGAAAGCGATTTCGGAGCTCTTTCTGGATGTAGACCGTGCACCTTAATGAGTTTTAATATCCAGCTTATTTCAGCTGACACATATCACACTGCTTAATACCAGTTTCATTAATATCCCAGATATACCTCAGGCCTGTAAAATATTTGACGTAATCCGTGTTTCATTTGTAACGGAATATTGTAGTAGAGGCCGAGCATACACTGAGAAAAAATCGCTAATCCCAGCAAAAAACCTTATTTGTTTATTTTAAATACGAATCCCAATTACAGGATAAGTTAGACCAAGTCTTTACATACATACAAATAAAAATTATACAGTAAAATCAATAAAACTTATCTAACTATATAAAATACATAGACACAACATTAATAGACATAAGATTAAAATGGGAAGAAAAAAATAATATTACAAAAACACATAATTTAACAATATAGAATTTAATAAAGTTTGCCTATACACATTATTGCATACTGCTATTACCTACCACCTTGATTAGATGATTATTGATGTAAACAGTTAGTGATTCTTATTTGTTCCTTGTTACTTTCAGATTTTTACCGAGGCACTGCCTCATCTGTCAGTTATGTTTTTGTTTCGAATAAACAGCTTTTTAAAAACTATTCGAATTTTTATAACACTATTTATTTGTTTACTACACTTACAAACTTAATTTACAAAGATATGGCTTAATGAGAAAGGAGCTAGATGTCTACTAATACCAATACGTACTAACTTTTCCTTCCTTGCACCCTGTATTTATAGGGCAACCCTGTGATTAGATTATAATTATTTGTTTATTATAGGAAGTGCATGGCTCTTTCTAATCGTTTGTTGATGACATGTCTGATGACATAATTTGTCTAATCGTAATGGCCGCCACTGCGAGATATATGCCAAAGCCTAGGAATAAATCGTTGCTGTATCTCATGTGAGGTGCTATATACGTAATTAACTTTAGAGTTTTCTTAAAAGGCATATCTTACCAGTACAGCTTATACAGGGTGTCCCATAACTTATGAGCCATAGAGCAACCGCAGATAGAAGACATAAAATATGTCGTTTGAGCATAACTTGCCTAAGCAATATGTTACTATTTAAAGAAATACAGAGTGCTGAAAATTAAAATAAATTTTCGAAAAATGATTATTTTATTATTATGAATAAATCATGTGTTTTTTACGTAAAAATGTTGGCTCTTTTATAATTTAAAGTATAAAAAATTCTACTAATTGTATGGGTAAAAAAAGTATTGGTGAATTAACTCAACACAAAAATTCTTGTCGTTGAATATTGCAAAAAAAAATTAAGTAGCTAAGCTATGACATGAAAGGATAGATAACAATGACAGTTGTCACTGTAACAAATTATGTTAACATTCAAGGCACACCTGTAAATTAAATATTTTTGAGCCATCGACATAATGTGCAATGACACATTCAATCGTGAAAATCTGGAAAACGGTTTGAGATATCGAGATCTACCGAGAGCCCCTAAAAATGTTGGCTCTTTTATAGTGTAATTTATAAATTCTATTAACTGAACAGGTAAAAAAAGTAATGGTGTATTAACTCAACACAAAGCACTATTATTATTATTATTATTTTCCAGTCACACCTTCCGATGGTCCGACTCATTCGGAAATGTCCTGAAGAGTGAAACAATGACCACTCTCCACTCCGTGGCGTCAGTAATCATTGCGCCCGTAAATCGTGTGTTCTGAGCAGACGTAGCGAATCAAGGACGATTCCCTTCTGCATTCTGCCGGCTAAGATCTCTGCCGAACTATTATTGTTATTCTAATATTTGAAAAATTTAGATATAACAACGTTCTACAAATCAAATCTATACTTAGTACTTTTCTTTATAGTTATAAATATATTTGATGGAGCATACTTTTTCAACAACCAATATATTAGATGTGGTATCGCTTTTATCAGTTTATTACAGAGGCCGATGTAACAGTGTGTAAGGGAACCGTGCAGCTCTTTTTCTTTTGGTTTATTGCATGGGTGCGGACAGTGTCATGTTCAGCCAATTGGAAGGGTGGGTAGTCCGGGTGTAGTTTTACTTATCTTTTCGCTTAATTTGATCTAATGTTGGTAATATTCAGAGAAAGACGATTTTCTGCCAGCAAGGAGGCCGAATGAACTAATCCTCGTAGTATGGTGTATATCTTCGTGAACTGGGGTTAGCTAGTGAAATAATTTGGCATAAAATTTTACTACTGAGAAGATGTAAGTCATAAAAGTTTTCTTAATCAGATCAAGTATACAGAGCAGAGCGTCTTTAAACATCACCATTGCGTCTGGTTGATTTTCAATTTTCAGTACCCGGTTAGATATTTATCTTACTATACAGAGTGTCCGAAAATAAATGCAACATAGAGCAAGATTAGATCCTTGATGACAAAATAATGCAATGTTGCGAAACTTACCTATATGTAAATAACTTTTTAAAAATCCAAATATTTGCATATATTTTTAAAATCAGGGGTTTTTGGGAGCGAGAAATTCAAATTTGTTCTAACGTCATTAGTAGAGGGTGCCACTTATGCGCTACACACTTCTTTAAAATGACAACTTTTTTGCGGCTTAGTGTATCCATCTGACTATTGAAACAGTCGGTTCCCCTACCTTTTTTATCTGAAAAAGTTATACTTTGTTGAAGTCTTTAGAAGTAACTGTTTTTGTAATATTAACTGTTTTCGTTTCAGGTAAAGAGCATTTTCCGTTGCAAGTAGAACAAAATATTACTTAAAAAATTATTGAGAATGGTAGGACGACATGCAAAATTACGAGAAGATCGGCCAGCTTTGACGAAATTTGTATGCTTCTTTTCATCAGCACATACTTATTGGCATATTTTCGGAAAAGTGGATTTACTCAAAAATGCGAGCTATTCACTTAAATTACGTAAAAATACTTTTCTGTAGTAGAAAAATGGCTTAATCTAAAAAAATACTAGTTCTAATATTAGTGAGTTACAATATTTTTTCCTTTTTTCACCATTCTGTAAGAATGATAAATAAACATATCAGAACAAAAATTTATTTAAATAAAAACTTTGTCTTGGTGAGAAAAACCTTCGGTTACATTTTTTACACCTACTTCTGACTCACCCTCTATTTATTCAAAAGGAACAAAAACTATTGTGAAAGAAAACATCTACACAATAGTTTTTCTTAAAATGCATTTCAAAAATAAAAATACAACTACCTACTTTAAAATGCAAAATTATGTTAGGAAATTGCAAACTAAGGCACAATTATGAAGATTAAGCAAAAACCCATTTAACGATAATTTTTTATAATCTGTTTTTCTAATATATCAATATTCTCGTGTCACAGTGTTAGATGTCATACTCCTCGGAAACGTCTTGACCGATTTTTATGAAATTTTATATGTATATTCGGTAGGTCTGAGAATCGGTGGTAATCTATTGTTCATACCCCTAAGTGATAAAGGTGGTTCACCCCAAAAATTTTTAATTTATTGGACAAAAGTTTTTAATAGCCACTAGATCAGTTATCCCCGCCAGGCGTCTACCGGTGTCACTTCTCACCACAAACCTAGAAGAAATATAGACAGCGTCGGTTCATGATATTGGTCACGTGACAGGTACTACGTTTTTAGGGACCTAAGGTCCAAAAATTTGATATTTTATTTGCTTTATGTTGGCGGTTGTGCAAATATGATGGCTGCATTGCAATATGAAATTAACTAACTTGCTGTCATTTTAAATGTCATGAATGTGACCAATCACAGTAAACAAATGAATTCACGCTACAATACAACCAACGTAAATTGGCATAAAAACCAAGTTTTACTGATTCTGGACCTTTTAGGGCAGGTCGCCGGCAATATGACACTGGCACAGTCTATATTTTTTCTAGGTTTGTGCTTCTCACCCAGTAAACAGCACGGAGTATGAATGAGAACGAAGCCGACTACCAAAATATTCACTAGAAATAATTCATATGGCAAAACAACGTTTGCCGGGTCACCTAGTAATTATATAAGTTTTATCTTTATAAAAATAAAAACGTTGAAGAAGTAAAATAGAACAGTCTTTTACTAAATTCTTGACTTCTATCCAACTACAGAGTGATCCAGAACTTATCAAAAATGTAAAAATAGATGCTTCATGAAAAATGTCAGTATCGTAAAAAATTTTGTCAAATCATTATAGTTCCTCCTAACGGAGGTCCAAGGCCTCCTGGTGTATTGCAGCAGTTAAGGAACACATTTTAGTGATCGTTGAACAGAATTCTCTAATAAGTGTGGTATGGTGTATAATACACGAGGCATATATTACAACGTACAACGTACAGCGTGTTCAGGCATTATTATCAAGGAATTATGTCTTACGAATTAGATTTTGTATATGGCTGTTGCAATAAAATACTCAAAATCCCAGATATATACCTAACGTGTTGGTTACAGCTGAAACTATTTTTACACGGAATGGGATATATAACATTTATAATACTCATATTTGGGATATTAAAAATCCGCACGTGATTTAATGGTATCATTTCTAAAAACGTTTTTCCTTAAATGTTTGGGCAGGAATTTTCAATGATAGCTTGCTTGTCTGGATTGTCCGACTCCGAATGTGGTTCTTGCACGATGGTGCGCTCCTTCATTTTCGACAAAATATTCGGGAGTACCGTAATGAAGTTTATGGAGTGCGATAAACTGGACGAGGAGAACCGGTACCATGGTCGTTACGATGCCCTGACTTAAATCCTTTGGACTTATTTTTGTGGGGATATTGAAAAATGAGGTGTATCGTACCAAAGTGAACACCATTGATGCTTTACAAGGACATATCATAGCTGCTGCCTATGACATACAACTTCAAAACGGACAAGAACCAGAAACATTTGTGTTAGTTCGCAAAAACTGAGTATGACGGATCCGACTACATGCTTTGCCTTGCACAGGGTCAGTTTTACAGTGGACCAGTTTCTAGTGCCGTGTATTTTAAAATTATTTTCGAACTGCCCCTTTTGATTTTTTTTATAAATTTGTATTTGCGAGTCCCCTGTACATTGGTAGTTGTTTTAATATTTTCTGAATCACCCTATATACACCTACCCTACAAAGGAAAAAATATTACCTATATTTCCCAGACAGCACATAATATCCACTGGATATCTATAAAACAGCCGAATATCCACTGAACATCCAATGGATATATCATTAAATATCCATAAGATAGCCCGATGTCCATGTGCACAATAGATGTCTAATGGGCATATAATAAATATATCATATTTTCATACATATAATAAACATCTGATGGATATCCATTGAGTTATTGTAAAACATAAAAATAATTAATTGACTTATATTTCAGAAATGAATTGCTGGATTATAAAAAGGTAGCCCAAAATTAAGCAGGAATTGAAATTATTTATCCCGTAATTTATATTAAAAAAAATTTTATTCGTAAGTCGTGAGATGTTTTGTGAATCGTGATTGCTGCTTTACCGACCGAGGCACGTCACCGCGGCCAAGCTCGTTTAGGTGTTCTGTGGCTCGTTTTATATTGTGAATTATTATCTGTTTTTTGTGTTTTCGAAAAGGAAATCAATTTTTCTGGCTGGTAAGAAGCATTTTCAATAAGTTTTGTGATAGGTATTTAATATTTTTAAAGATTATCGCACGCTTTTATTGATATACGGCACGATATCTAAAATTTTCATAAGTAGGGTTATAACCTAATAATTTTTCTTATAGATTATGGCATCAAAACGTATTCTTCGATTTTCCAGTATTGTAGATTTCTTTAAGGAAGAATCGAAGCTTATTTCTCGTGGAGAGAATTCAGTGGAATCGAATCACGTAAAGGATATGCAGTTTGATGCAGACTTGCTTTTCATCCATGGTAACGTACATGCCAGTATGAGAGATCGTTTGTACAAAGTGGAGGTAATGAAAATAATAAAATAACTGACAAGAGAAATTACCATATTTATTGAAAATTATCATATTATGCATTATTTTTTAGCTTAAACTTGATTCCGATAAGGACATTTCTGAAGCCACATGTACTTGTCCCAGAGGTCAACTTATATGCCATCATATGGCAGCATTGGCAATTTTTGCTTACCATAATATATCTGTAACAGACATAGCTTGCTCCTGGAGTGCCAAGAAAGCAAATAAAACCGATGCAGTTAAGACGATCGATGAAATTTTCCCAAAAAAGAAAAATCATGTCTTTACAAGTGGAACTGTTACGGACACTCAGATTAAGGAGTTTAAAGCCAATTTGGGGATGTTTGAAAATGCTGTGGGATTTACTTGGCTTTTAAGGAGTGAGCCCAGAGTTATGGAAGAAATAACAGACATTGAGGCGATCATTTTTTCAAAGATTATTTGGAAGCCGATAACAAAATTAATTATTTTCAAAATGCTGTTAAACTCACCGAGGAAATGTTTTAGATATAACTAAAAACAAATGGCCAATCATCAAACAAACTTTGACTCATAGCCAGGAAAAACAACTGCAAGTAATTTTGGAGTTGTTTTAACAGCTGAAAAAAATTTGAGATTTCCCCCATCATTGTTTGCAAGACTGACAGGTAAAATTCTTGATTTTTTTTTAAAAACAATCAAATAAAATGGTTGGTTAACGATGAATATTATCACTCCAGTGAAAAAGTACTCGAGCAAATTTTATATTTTATTAAAATATATAGGTAGACCATAATATACCTACCATTTTATAATATATATTACCAACTACGAATTAAAATTACAATTTAATGTTACCCGGTTTTTCTTCATTATATCTTCGCCTCTATTTTTTCCAGAAACCTATACACTAGATGGGGTAAAGGCGATTCAGTGGGGTAAACAACACGACAAGGATTCGCCATTAAAAAAAATGTTGATGCCAAAATGTCCTCAAATATTGTGGAATAAATTAACGTGCTGTCAAAACATGCAGAAAAAGAAATAAATTTGTTGTAATATTGCCATATTAAAAAAAACCCCAGTGTATATATTAAACTACTAGGTATTTGTTAACCGTGTATATTTTGTTCATTTTACAGAAAGAAGAATCAAGAAAATGAAGAACATGCAAATAATTTCTAATTTTTATAAACAATTACTTAATGATATCTAATAATAATAAAAATATTGAACTCTTTGTGCACATGAGACTATTGCTTTGTGTTCCCCGATCCCAAATTTTGGAAACTAGAGTTAGAAGGAGCTGCTTGCATTCTTTTGGTTTCTGATGATTCTTATGTTCTTAAGATGAGTAAAGAGAGATGGCTCCCAGGTATTTGAGTTAGGTCATTTAAAATACACTGGCTGTAAATCGACAGATAGGTAATACTAAATATCGAAGTTTGAAATAAATCTGCCAATTTAAATCATATGTCTTAATTGGATGTGGCATACAGGGTGTTCCTAAATAAGTGTCACAACAGAAAATTGTAAATTCCTCATGAAAAAAGAAACATTTCTTTCCCCTTCCATTTTTCTCTCCGGGCTTTTTTCGAGATACAGGGTGTCAAAACTTTACAAACAGGGTAGTCAAAGTTTTTGTAAATTTTACTCACCAAGTTGATAAAAAAATTAGTTCAAATCTAATGTGTTGTCAAATTGCGTTAAAATTGTTAATTATGACTACATACCTATTTTTTGAATTACAAAAGATTTTCAAAATGTTAGTAAAATGTTTGTTTTTATTCATAAAGCAATAAGCAATTTTTCTTGAAAACGGTCGACTTTAGAGCAGAACTCTTTGTGTAGAATTCATTGGCACTTCATAATTTCCTGTCAAATGTCAATTTTTCCAGTGGCGTAAAAGTTAGTGAGGGGTAAACCCTTACGATACCTTAAAATCTCCACCACTGACACGTTCAATGAATTTGAGAATAGTGCAAAAAAGTAGCTATTAATAGTGGTAATGTATGTACGAAAGATCAGTCCAATAGTTTAAACGGTTCCTAAGTTATTGGCAAAAACCTAAAAAAAAATTAAGTTTTAACACCCTGTATCTCGAAAATCAAAGCCCGGAGAGAAAAGTGGAAGAGGAAAGAAGTGTTTCTTTTTTCATGAGGAATTTACAGTTTACGTTGCGACACTTATTTAGGAACACCCTTTATATGTGGCTCAATTGCAACCAGGGTTGGATATGGATATGCAAATTATGTGCAAAAGATATCCTATTAATCTCTATTGGATATTATTGTATAGATATTGGATACCCATTGTATATCTCCACACATATCCATAGGATATTTTCTATATCCTGGATATAGGCGGACATTTGGATATCCAGAAAATGTGGATAAGACATCCACTGATATCCATTGGACATATTGGATATCCACAGAAGATATCCTCTAAATATCTAATAAATATACTGTGCTGTCTGGGTTTTTAATGCTAAAAAGAACTGACTGCAGTCAGTAACGCGCTGATCATAATAGTGTATTCTGCAAATTATTAATTCTAATTCGTTCCTTACTGATAATACTTTGTTCATTTTAATTATTCTTTGTTAACAGGAATCCAATTTAATCTAGATTCACAGGACTTGAAGTACAATTTCAACTTATAGATAAGCAGTTGCAAGAAAACTGAAGGTGTATGAACCCCTTAACGTCCATTCTTTGAAATAGATACCAACGCAGAAACGCGTAAATATGTGAGGTGGACATCTGCGTGTGAGTTGCAAACCGACCCAGCAGTCCGATATAACTATGGCAGATAAGGGGCCCGTCCTCTTTACTCTAGAGTCGTTGCTAAAGCCATAATCTCGCATCATAAACTGGTTGACCGTAAAAATGACAACCCACCTCGACAAGAAATGTAAAGCTTATGATTTCGACTCATCGGTGCTGTTGTTTTCGTTAGTGAAATGCAGTCACATACAACAATATTCCATATTTTATTTTAGACCTTTATATTTTTGAGATTTATTTTTCAACACATTTGTTACTTTATTATTAATGTTCTAGAATTAAATGTTTACCGTACACGTTAGTAAGAAATTGAATAATAATACGTTTGGATAACATAATAATTGAGTACTTAGTACTTCTCTCTACATTTGTTTATCTAGGTCGAACGATAGCCTGCTCCTTTCTAGGTAAACTGCTTTAAAGTTATGTAATAGATCTTACAGAACTCGATTTCATTCACTCAATTTCATGTTTGTACTTAGATGTCGTTTCAGGATACCTTATAGATGTTCAATGAGCTTTGCATCAGGATTGACTGATGGCCACTCCAGCGTCTTCTGGCATTCTCAAGGTACTTGACCACTGTTATTGCAGCATTTGTATAGCTATTATCATGCTATGCCATATAATAATAAATTGCCTTTATTTTAAATTAATAGTACATAAGTATAAAAATAAACAAAGGAACAGGGCAAAGTATCAGTTTGATTTTTCAACTTAATCCTAATTAGAAAACAAAGTCCAAATAACAAGAAGTATAATAGTGCATAGTACATATAGGTAAGTTTTTAATAAGAGACATATAAAAATGTCCAATACCTACCATGCCGAAACAATATGACTATAAAATAAAAATAATAATAAAAAATATAAACGAGTTAATGAAGAGAGTCGTCAACCAGATTATCATGTAGAAAACAGTAGCCTTTTTAATTTATTTTTAAAATTATTAATTGAAAAATCTTTAAATTTTGCTGGCAAATTATTGTATTCTTTTGGTGCAACGTAAGAAAAACATTTGGTGAATAAGGCAGATGTGACAAGGAATGTCAAGTAAATGAATATGACGGATATCAAAATTAGATGTATTCCTATGCAGACAGATTAAATAAATATAATGGAGCGTGAGTGTTCAAAAAATAATAATGTTCGATTTATTAGGATTCAGCTTTAATTTGTGTGCAACTGAAATATTTAGCAAACAATTTAAATCACTGTTAATAACTTCATTGGCAATGAATATTGCATTCATTCAGAACTTTACCAAACTCCGAAATATATATTGAAAATAAGAAAGGGCTGAGAATAGAACCTTGAGATACCCCAAATTACATAAACAAAGCATGAGACACCGTGGAATCGGCAACCTTTTGATTACGGTCAAGCATAAAACTATTAATTAATGACGCAAATCGATTGTCAAAACCGTAAAATTTTGATTTTAATAATAATATCGCCATTCACAGTATCAAATGGTTTACTGTAGGTTAGTAAAATGAGACAATTAACTTTATCCTGATCAGTAGCTCGGTAACATGTAATAGTGCTGATATATGTCGAAAAGTGTTCATTATATCGATAATTAATGTTTTTCGAGAAAAATAATGATGAGAGCAGTTTTAAAATTTTGCACAAAGAAGATTCCTAAAACTGTTTCTGAGTAAATGATACAGTACCTACATGCTTCTTCTTAAAATGTTAGGTACTCTTTCCTACATCACCTACCCCCGAGGTGGTGGTGCAGGTGACTACAGAGCATGTTTTCCCATATGGTAGGTGGTTTTCCCCTAGTAGGCCTGAAATGAAATGGAAAAATCTAATCTAAATATTTGCTATCTTCCATCTAATTCATTAAGACTGCCTCATCGTATTCAAAAAGTTCATTAATGCATTCATCTGCTGATTCTGTCACTTTTTCAACTATGAATACTATTGAATCTATTTATTCTTCTTCAACTTGCATTATAGGCTTTAGAATAGTTGTAATATAAGAAACATATTAATAGGTTAGAAGCCAGTGATAAAAGGTTTTCAATAGGTTTTAATCTGCAACAATTAATCATCCATCTGCAGGGTTCAGAATTAAATTTTTTGGTCATTATATGTAATATTTCAATTGATTTTTTGTTTGTGGAGCATTGTTTATTGCTAAGAGTAAGCAAAGTCCTTTATAATAGTTAATTCTCGTTGATTTTTCACATATTGATTATCTTTTCGAGTTTTTTATCAGTCCGCTTTTTGCAATCTTCTATTTCATTAGCTGAAGTCACAACACTCTTAAATGTGGCACCTCACTAACTAAAACCAGAAAATAAAAATAAAATATACTCACGTCAAGAATTCAGACGTTACACATTTGTTTTTATTGTCAACGTAATTTTCCATATTTGGTCGCGTTAAAAACAATCATTTTTGCAATTTACTGCAACACATAGCAATCTTTAGTGTAGTATATAGTTTTATTACTATCAGTTGCAGTTTCTTAAATTTCTAAATTCTTTCTTAATTAAAATATAATGAATTATTCATTTGTTCCTATGAAGTAAGTCGTCTGAATTCTTGTCGCGAGTATACTTAAAATATCCTGGTAGAAAGAAACAAAATAGAGGTTGTTAGTTGCCAAGCGATATTATGGTATGATTGTAATTTTATGCATTGTTAATTACAGAGTTATAAAACTTATGCCTATAGGTTGTGTTATTTGCAATAAATCGCAAAATACGTAAAACACTTTAGACATTTAGCAATGAAAATAGCCAAAGTATTGAGTAACAGAAAATATTAAAAAATGAACTGCAATATTTTCCTCTGTTATTATATTTTTTTTCTTTCCGCCAATAGACCAAATAAGTCGTGACGTCACACATAATATTGGTATCATTGAATTGAATCCAAACAAAACATTGTCGCCATGACGACGTTGGCAACCTTCATTAAGTAAATGACAGTTTGGAAACTTAACCTTAATTCATTGATACAATATAGAATCGTTAATTATAATAGGCTTTATATTAAATAATAAATAAATAACTTGGTTCTCTCATAGGAAACGGGTAAGTTTTGTTGTTGAGTTGATTTAAAATAATACCAGTAATCAGTAATTTAATGACTTAATGTGAGTGTACGTTATTAACTGTCTCATGAGTTAATTTGCTTACCTACTTTGTTAGATAAATCCATTCTTCTTTTACTTTAGCACATTTTGCAGGGCGAAACAATTTGCAACTTTGCTTCTCACTTCTAACAACAAAAGTAAGAAAAGAAGAGGTTAGGCTAACTTTAGACTGATTATAATTCAGTGGTTGTCATAGCAATGACATGGCAACCATTAGGTCTTTGTTTTGTTTGGAATCAGTTCAATGGTGCCAAATTATTTGTGTCGTAACACTATTATGGTCTATTAAAATTTGTTACGTTTACTAAATATTTCAATAATAACTGTTGTTTTAGCTACTTCTTGAAACAAGCACAAATGTAAAAATTATTCATCGCACATAATAAATAAATACAGTATCTGAACAAATAAGATCAGAAAAAAGATTCGAAGTGAAATATATTGACCTATAAATAATAGTAAAGATATTAAAGGTCACAAAAAGTGTTATTTTTTGTAAGCGTTTCGTATAAGTTCTTCTTTTTCTTCCTCAGGCAGTTCATTGTATGGTACACACTCTTTCACTATTACTTCCTCTTCCTCTGCTTTCTGAGCTCCCATAATTTTGTTAATCATATTAAAAGGAAACCCAGCTATTCCAGAAAAAATATATGATATCGTATGGTTCCAACGGTTTTGGAGTTCATAAGCTTGACGCTGTAAGTTAATTGGAGGATCATCGCAACAGGCGTAGGGGTCAAGTTTAGTTATCTGCAAAAATTTAGAAATATAAGAATTATGTAGGGCATAGGAAAAAAATATTGGAAACATTTTTTGATTTGTTTCTGCATTTTTATCAAGCTTTGGCTGGAGAATTCAAAATAGTTATATATAAGTGCTAAAAGTGACATTTAAGTAAAATCACCGAAAAAGTCGAAAGTATGGACCAGAAAACAAATTTCTGGCAGAAGCACAGAATGATACATATCTCATGCAAAAGGTTGTAATTGTCGATGTATTTGGTGAAGAAACGTGGAAGTTGACATTCGATAATATCGAATATTTAGAATCTTCATTAGTTGTGCATATACCAAACACAGAAATTAATGTTCTTCTGTTAGTTTGTTGACATATTCTAGAGCTAATCTTACTACAATTAAGAGACACTGTGGATGGAAGTCCAGTACAGTAGCAGCGGATTATATAGAAGATTCGTTGTAAAACAAGAAGAGCATAGAGGGACAAATTTTGTCAAAAATACCATCAGCATTTAACATGAGGCACAAAACTAATGTGCAAAGGACTCTCGTTATTACTGGTACATTATACTTATGAAACCTGTGAACGCTAATCATTCAAGAATGTTCATAAAATAGGTGCATTACTAATAGAAGTGCCACGACTTCAGTTGTTAAGATGCCTGCCAATATTGCTAAATTTCTAAATTTGACTGGATCTTACTTTACTGGACATTGTTACTGGTGGTTGGAAGTCCAGTACAGTAGCTACGGAAACACCAGTTACAAGACAAGAAGAGCATCGCGGGTAAAATTTTATCCAAAACTTCGACAGAAAACATTCCTCCTTACCCTGACACAAGTTTCACAGAAATAATTACTACTACAGCCATTAATGAGACTGGTCATGGAATTACTTATTCTCAATGTAGTTTCTCTAACTGTACAATTAATTAAATAAATATTTCTTTGATTGAAAATTTCATAATTGTTTCTAGTGGCTTTATGTCTCTGGTTTATCATACCATACCATACCAAAATTTGGAAGTTGAGAGAAAAGGGAATACGAATAGTATATGGGAGTGAATATTTTTGTGTAAATGGCTTATAAAACATTCATGTGATATCTATTTAGAGTACTGTAGTGTTCCTGTTTCAAAAATCACTCTGCATTATTCTCTAAATTAAAAGCTTAAGAAGGCAGTAAAGGGCAGTGGTGTAACAGTGCCTCCGATAAATTTTACAGACTATTTAATATCTCCAGAAAATATTTTTGTATCTAATAATTTCGGTACTTGCCATGTATTAACAGATGTAGTTTGAACAAAAGCAAGAACTTCCCATCTAAATATTTACTTTCTTTGTATGCAAGAGTTAGGATTTATTATACGCTTAAATTTACAAATACATGGAAGTAGGGGAACATCTAAGAACTGTAAAGAGGAAACTCCCAAATTAATAATTGTACAGAATTTATAATAAAAAATGTTAACAAAATTGAATTGCTTATGTTTTTCTTAGTTGATATCCCTCGTAATGTGTCAAGTTGATTTCCGACTTGAGACAAAAATCGTGTCAGCTCTAATCACATAAAGGAGCAGTATTACTGTTTATAAAGGGTTTTCCAACAGTAACGCTCGATGCAACAGCGCATGATGAAGTCGATAGTCACACAGGTGCTATCTTTGACAGCCGTATTCAGTTAGTCTCTGCATTTTGTTATGGAGCGTTACACGACTGAGCAACGCGTCGAAATTGTTAAAAATTATTATCAAAACCAATGTTCTATTCGGCAAACGTTTTGTGCACTCCGTGCAATTTATGGTGTTTAATAAACAAATTCGAAACAAGTGGGTTTGTGGCAGATCAGAAAGTGCCTGTACGTAAGCGAAACGCAAGATCCCTTGAAAATATTGCTGGGGTTCTGGAAAGTGTGCATGAGAATCCGCAACAGTCCATTCCGCATCAGGCTCAAGAACTGTCTTCGACAACTTGGCGAATCCTGCGTAAGGACTTAGGGCTTCACCCTTATAAAGTGCAATTAACCTACGAACTAAAGCCCAACGATCATAGGCAGCGGCGTGCATTCGCTAAAATGGCTTTGTTAACCAGCAAAACTGCCGAATTTGGAGTGACGAAAACCCACGGGAGATTCATGAGGTTCCTCTACTTACCGAAAAAGTTACTGTATGGTGTGCACTGTGGTCCGGCAGAATAATGGGCCCATATTTTTTCGAAAACGAGGAAGAAGTGGCACTTACTGTCAACGGTGAGCGATACAGAGCTATGATAAGTGATTTTTTTTTGGCCTGTAGTGGATGGGATCGATCTAATAAACATGTGGTTTCAGCAAGACGGTGCTACGTGTCATACGGCACTTGATACACTGACACTATTGCCTGAGAAATTTGGCGGTTCCGTTATATCGCGAAATGGTGACGTTAATTGGCCGCCCAGATCCTGCGACCTAACGCCACTGGATTTTTTTCTCTGGGGCTTTCTAAAATCCAAAGTCTATGCTGACAAACCGCGAATTGTTGCCGCATTAAAGGCCAACATTAGGCGCGTTATTGCTAAAATTGAGCCACTTTTATGAGATAACATCATCACAAATTGGATATCCAGGATTCAACAAACCAGGCAAAGCACATTTACTTAATATAATTTTTAAAACATAATGTTAACACATGTACTTTATAATAAAAATAGATCACTATCATTTTCACATTTTGTTTTATTGCGTTACAAAAATCGAGCGCTTCTAATGGAAAACCATTTATTTAAATTGTATCTAGGGTACCCACCAAGAGAAAACTTTTTGAATATTTTTACCCTGCAATAATAACATATAAAAATACCATAATTTGATTGGCTACAAAACAAAAATGTGAAATTTCCACTATAACATACCGGCATCAACTGCTTTTCGGCTTTGCACTGAACAGGTTCCCACTTTTCTTCTTTGTCCGGACATGGACCTTTTGCTATCTTACAATAACTTCTGTACATTTCGTAAGTGTCGTCGGAGGTACCCCATATACCCATGTCATAGGTTACGTACCATGCCGCGGCAGCCAGTGCTGCCTTCAGTCCAAAGCCTAGGAAACCCAGCATTCCCCCTCTCCTCCTGCCAGCATATCTGGATACCTTGTCACACTTGCACAATACGGGAGGGCGCATTTTCTTCAAGTCCGCCCCTGTGCAGATCCTTATTTGTTTAGGCTGCCCGGGACATATTGCTGCAAAGAAAAATTGTTCTTGTGATTTCTTAGTTTAATTAGACTAAAAGATGAAGTAAACTGTGGTCATACGCATGTTAGAATAAGGTTTAGTCAAACAGCGCGAGCAGAGTTAATAGTTAATAGTGTGTAATAAAGACTCACAGACAGGAAAACGTTGAATACGGTTCACAAAATTAATTGTTACGGTCAACTGTTTGTTTGGTTAGTTATAATTGTAGCTACTTTGTCCTGGTATGCGATATGCATCAAATCAGGTCAAAGTCACTGGCGTTGCATAGAATACCGCACGAAATTATTGGAAACTTGAAGATCTCGGTGGACTGCTCTCGACCATCCGGGTGGCCATGCGTGCTTATATTAGCAGTTTTAATAGTGAAGTTCACGAAATTAATTGTTGGGGTTGTGTTTGCTTATAATTCTAGTTATTTTGTTCTGCTGTGCGATGCGCAGAAAGTCAACTTAAGTTTCTTTTTAATGAAATATGATTTGAAGAAAATAAAAATAATGAACGAACAGCAATTCTATAATGACCGTTGGGAATAAGACTACTTAATCACAAACAACAATAATAAACTCCACTGCATTGTTTGTATCAGCTCCTAACAAATGTAATATGCAACGAAATTACACTAGGTTACACGAGAAAAAGTTTCAGCAGTTTACAGGGAAGTCTAAAAATGCCATCATTACGGATTATAAGAAAAAAAAACTAAAATAAACACGTTTTTTCAAACCGCTTTTTACTAAGTAGCACTGGAAATTGTCACAGAGAAAAAACCTTTTAGTGATGTAGTACTTAAGAATACATACATTAAGAATTCTGCAAGCAAATTCGAAAAATGTTCCTGTATTGCCACTGATGAAGCCAGAGCTATGATAAGAATTCAATTTGATTTTGCAGTACTTTTAAAACAAAACAATATCAACGGTCCTGTGAAGAAGCCCCATGTGGAAAGTTGTTACGTCAAATGAATGTCATGAAAGTGATTGTTAAAATAACTAATATAAGAGGGGGCAATGGCGCTTTTACTCAGAAAGTTTCATGATTTTTTTTGGCCTAAGTAGATGGTACATATGGGGACTTGTTGCTTCACACCGATATTCGTAGGTTAAGCGCCGGAAACTGTTTGCAACGTTTTTTCATTCTACGCAAGGATATTTCCATTTCCCTACTGGAAAATCAAGTTATAGATGCAAAATTACTTTTAGACCTTCCATTTTTAATAGATCTAACATCTCATATTAACGAATTAAATTTGAAGATGCAAGGAAAGCAGCACATCGTTTTTATGATCATATACAAGGACTTAAAATTAAAATTAAGCTTCTCAAGCCTTCACTACAAAAACATGATTTTTCGTCTGCTGCAAAAAGCACTTTGAAGGAATGAAAGATTTTGGGAAAGTTTCATATTTAAATTATATAAAATACGCAATTGTGGAAAAATTCGAAAACCCATTTAGCGACTTTAATAAAATCGAAGGGAAAATTCAGTTTTTCCTCAGGCACTTACAATTTCTGTTGAGAACGTAAACAGAGCAGACATTCAACTAGAATTTTGTGATTTACAGTGAGAACCTTTTGACCAAAGAAGAAATGAAATAGAATTGGATTTTTTAAGTTAGTCCCAGAAGAACCTTACCCCAATTTGCGAAAGTTAGGCCTTATAATGGGCTTAATACTGGAAAGCACGTATTTTTGCGAAGCAGCTTTCTCAACATGAAATTTATAGTCACACAAGTCACACTTACTCAGTTACTTCGTTTGTCAACAACAAATGTGTTGATATTGATACACTGGTTAGTGAAAAAGAAAAAGATGTGGTAAACGATATTCAATAATCAGACAGAGAAGATGGGGATATAACGATCCCCCTTACTCAAATACTCTAATATGCAATTATAACAAACGCTAAAAATGAAAAAAGATACACAAGAAAGGACATACTCAATACTTAGGTATAATTATCGACACTAACAGATTGTAGAATTTTAGTACCCAAAAGAATAGCTACAATACAAATGAATCTGTTTGCCCTAAAGGTAGAGGTAACATGATACATTGAAAGGGGTATTTACCATATCCTACTCCTTATAATATTAGTTATAATTTTTTTAAATGTACATGAGTATAAAGCACATTGGTTTTGAATAGTTAGGAAAGCTATGTCGAAAAAACTGAAATTACATAAATATGTTATCCAGTTAACAACAAATTTTTGTAGACATTTCCATTTTAATATAAGTGCAAAAAATAATAGAACAATCTAACATTTTCTCTGATACAATGGAATCATCTACATCTGGTACATATCGATCATTATAGCGTTGGCATACTGATCAGAAGCTTAAAACGGGTATATGTCTGGTGGACTTCTAACAACTAACCGTTGCTGTTTTCTATAGGTTTTAGGTGAAATTCAATGCTGTTTTTTTATATATTTTAAGGTATTAACAATATTGTGTGAAACTAACGACTCTGTGGACTAAAGCCACAACTAACGTATTCCATACAGTAAAAAATTCAATGCTGGTTGGGGCATTAGTTCGCAAAGTAGTTGTTTCCTGAAATTTCGGGTTTGCAAGCATTCGTTGACTACCGATGATTCATGTGTGTATTTCTTATCTTATTCATGGCATTTTGCCTAGCTGTCTAGATCTGACCTTTGCCTTTGTGTTTTTAATAATTACGTATCATTCTGGACGAAACATAGTTAATGAAAACTGTTTACCAAGCATTTTAAAACCAGGTGGGGTAAAATAGTCACGGGATAATTTTGCACGACGCGTATGAGATGACCTTTAAGGTTTGGGAAGGACTATTATTGCTATATGTTATCCAGATGTAATTTGTAAGTAAAATGACACCGTAAATTTATAAAATACTTTCACTACTCATGAATACTATTTTTGAGTACTAGTGTACTATGACTAAGTACAAGTATTTTAAGAGCGGATACAAAAAATTGAGAATTAACGGAATCGCCCTTCAAAAAACTTCCAAACTTATTTATAAAGCGAAAAAATTTTTTGTTAGATATTATATTCCTTATCTAACGCTGCCTATGCGACCTTATATAAGCTATATTCGTGGAAAGGATTGGCACCCTCTCTGCGGGTATGGTAGGGTGGAAGAATGTTGGCTTGGGTCAATGTTAAAGATTGATACCGGTTGATATTTGACTACCCCCTAATTAATGAGGTTTTTCAGGTTTTCCTCATTCCTGCACTGAATAGTGGTTAGGGCCTACCAACGTAAGTCGTTCCTGGGCGCAAATGCGGCCTGATTCTCTCTCAGACTTCTGGGATAATCCCTGTGATTAGAATGAGGGGTAGAGATATTATTATTATTATATTATATCATAATTCAATTCCTCTGTTTACGTTGTAGTTTTATGTTTATGTTATGTTTTATGTTTATTTTAACTGGATTAACTGTTACCTATATATCACGTACTATTAATAATAAGAATGTTAATTTTTGTAATTTCTCCATTTAGAAACTCTCCAAAAAGATGACCGCATGGTATTTGACATTGTTGACAGTGGAATAGTTTTATTATTGTCTTTTAGGCCCTCCTAAGCACGTAGTTAAAATTTTTGTACTTAGTCATAGTTAAGCCTGTATAACCACGATGAACACGATTACCTTCAGATTCAATACCAATTACACAAATACTATATTGATTGCTACTCATAAATACAATATACATGTTCGGGATGAAACATCAAGCAGTTCCAGAACGATTTAAAATAGTCCCCAGGTATATCTTCAAAAAGTTTTCTTTTGATTTCTCTTGAAAGTGAAATGGTCGACTATACTGGACAGTATTAGAACCGTCCACTACTGCAACTCGATCAAGGCTATGTGATCGAGTAATATCTAACTCTAGTATGCCCGTATGCCCCCACGAATAGCAAAAATTGTAATTTATTACACAATATCCGATTGGTAATCCGCTAACACCAAATACATAATAAATATCGGCCACCACGTCCCGCTAAGTAAACAAATACTTTTTCTGCTGCAGCACCGATGGCAAATATTTTGTGTCAATGGAGGGGTCAAGTAGCGATTCGAGTACAGATAAATATTGACAGGTTTTGTACGTGCATAATTGATTGTGGCTTCGGCCGTGTGTGAAAACATCACCTCTACAAACTGTATCCGGCGAAAACAAGGCAAAAATACCACCGGAAATTGATTTTAACAGGTGCTTAGCAACACATGCAGATCACCGATAAAACTTTTCTCTGTGAATGCGTTTCGTTTGATGCTGGGAATGCCAGTCATAATTCGCTGGGAAACAGCAAAATTATATGATCCCATCCGAAAGTTATGTATCTAAGTAAACTAACATAATAAAATCCTGGAAGAAACATATTGTTTTCCAGAATTACAAATAAAGGAGTCCACAGCATACTGTCGATAGAAACGATTTTGAAAGTTAATCACGTTGCAGAAGACTAGCTTCAGGTATTTTAATTTTCTTCTACGAGGTGTACCAGTAGTAAGTATTCAAAAATTGTGAGATTGTAAAACAAATCGAAAAAATACTAAAACCTTAGTGGCGGCTCCTAAGGAGATACGCTCACTTAAAGGAGTAACCTCAGAAACTGTTTTTAATGCGTAACATCAAAACGGTTCAACATTAAGTCACCAAATTTGGTGAGATAATAACCTTGACCTGCTTAATAAGTCTCATACATTTCAAATTTTTACAGGGGCGTGAGAAAATGCAAGGCTCTGGTACAAATTTAAACATATCTTTTAGTAGTTAATTTTTTCTTGCTGTGGATCACGTTAGGAATGATTGAAATCGATTTTACTGCAAAATGGTACATCCTATTGAAATTTAACAACAGTACATTTTTTATGTTAAACTAGAAAAGATTAACTACAAAAAAGATATGATTAAATTTGTACCGGAGCCTTGCATTTTCTCACGCCCTGCAGAAAATTTTGAAATGTATTTTATAAGACTTATTAAGCACGTCAAGGTTATTATCTCACCAAAATTTGGTGACTTAATGTTGATTCGTTTTGATGTTACGCAATAAAAACTGTTACAGAGGTTACCCCTTTAAGTGAGCGTATCTCTTAGTAGCCGCCACTGACAAAAATTGTACTAAGGTTTTCGTAATTTTTCGACTTGTTTTACAAGCTCACAAGTTTTGAATACTTACTACTGTTACACCTTCTATAAATAAAAATTCCAGTTTCAAACCCCTTTATTTTAGGATATTTCAATCAACGAATTCTAACCCCTAGAAAGAGCTTTGATAATGTAATATAAGAGTTGTGATTAAAAGGTAACGGGAATTTTATAATATATCCAATTGTATTAGTCCGATTCGCCATTGCTGTGTTGGCAAACATGTGTGAGAAGTATTAGTACATTATTAGCCATATCGGATGTTTAGTCTGTTGTCACCTGTTACGAAGGTTACATGTATTGTGTTTTGGTGCGAATACGTAAAGTTATTTTTGTTACCCCTCATTCTAATCACAAGGATAAGTCCAGAAATCGGAAAAGGAGCGGCATATTATTATTCAGCAGACCACATTTGCGCCCAGGAACGACTTACTTTGGTAGACTCTAAACACCATTTACTGCACGAATGGGAGAAACCTGGATGACCTCATTAATTACGGGGACGGTCAAATGTCGACCAATATTCTCATATTAATCCAAGCCAACATTCTTCCACCCTACCATACCCGCAGAGAGGGTACCAATTCTTTCCACTAATATAGCTGATCTACGGGGTATCGGCCGCGGGATTCGATACCACGGCCTACTGACTGCATCGATTCAAGTACTGACGCTTTAAACCGCTCGACCACTGACCGACCTACTCATTGTGGATATATATTTAGGTTTAGGTTCAGGTTATGTTTCTATATAAAGTTCTGAATAATTTATTAAATTGTCAGGGATTACTTAGTAGTATCAACTTGCGGGTTCCGCGCCTGTTCGCTCGCAGCATTAACGTTTTATGTCACGCACTAATGTTCTGATGTCATCGCCGTTGTATCAAATGATTTCGCAGTACAACAACATAGAGACCACGGTTGATATATTTTTTGTATCATTCAGCAGTTAAAAAATGCTATTTATAAATAATAATTTTTTTTGTTTATGTTTTGTTTTCTGTTTTGCTATTTATGTTTTTTCTGTTTTTTTTCCTTTTTAGCAATAATGTATGTCCAACTTGCTTTACATGTAAAATAAATTTAAAGTTTTGTATGCTTGTTAGGTGCATTATGTTATATTATTGTATGATATTGTTTTTCTACATTTATACTTTTTACCGTATCCAGTGATTGGGCATGTGCCTGTTTGGATACGTATTAAACAAATAAATAAATAAATAAATGAATATTTTATAAAAAAATTGTGTTCGGCGTTTTTGTGAGTTTTATTGGACAGAATACGTAGCTCCTCAAGTCCTATGGGAAATAGTTCACAAAATATAAATATTTCTCAAATGATGCAGATTGCATAAAGCTTTCAGTTAGTCAAGGTGCCACAAATGATCAACATTGACATCAAGTGCATATTGCTAACTATCCGAAAAATAGCTAAAACGATCAACATTTGGTTCGTGTCAAGAGAACAAAAGAAGTGGGAGTGAGTTGTGTTGAAACAAACTTTGTCGGATGACGACATATTTCTTGAGAGTATCTTAATAGGCAACATAATTTTACGGTTATGGTGTGGGAAAAGAAGAAGTAAATAATAATACGGTTGAAGAGACCTTGAACCTTGGCACAGTGGTGAATGAATGTTACACTGCGACAGTACTCCCATCCATTCGGAATTTACTTTTCGCTGATTTTTGCGCAAATAAATTATATAACAGATCTTCTTACATCCCCATATTCAATTAATTTCACTCTTTCTGATTTTTAGAGTCTCCGATCTCAAGCTACAGCTCAGGTAGCAAAGATTTAACACAACTGAGAAGATTAAAAATAGCTTGACAAATTCTCTACCGAGGATATCCGAGAGATACTGATACTGTTGTTCTAATTATAAATCACTGCTGAGTGCTGAATGTATTTGACTATAGTTTGTAAATGTCCAATAAAACCAAAATTGATGACGATTTTAAATTTCTAAGCAGTGCAGCGTGCGGGTATAAAAAAAATCATAAAGATCAGGCAGATTCATGTGTTACATAATGCATCATCATAATATTCAATCAAAATTTTGTGGACAACCCTATTGTTGAAACGAACTGACATGCTACTGTCTGGCAACTTCTATATGGTTAAAGCTATTTAACAAAGTAAAAGAATTGGATAACCAATTTAAAATATGTATACTATTGAAGTCAACATCAAACATCGTAGAGATACCACCTACAGTTATTACAACCTGGCAGAAATTGAAGCAAATTACTTAAACTACTAAGAAAGGAAGAACTTTGTGACACCTTCTTTGACGAATTGCAAGAAGTAGCTTTGCCACAAGCTTGAGTGGAGAAGGGCGTGGAATAAAAAAATAACTAAGGGCGCCTCACAGAAAAATTTCCTCCGCTACCTATTCCTTTCCCTACTACCGCTGTGATGCAGCAGAAGTTTCTATCAAACGAAATATTTAAAGCGAACAATAGGACAAAATAAAAAAAGGTTTATTACAAGTAACAGATCGACAAAACTACGGTACCTTGGGTTATAACAGCTATGCAATACAATCTGCTGTTATAAACCCCAACTTATATTGTAACATTGGCACGCTTATCCAAGATAAGATAACATCTAATAATTACACAGTACGTCTTTCAATAAAAATCAAGATCAAAAGTAACCAATAAATCCTTCGTATACATATTGTCCCAAAATTAGTCTGCCAAAAATTAGCTGTGGATCCTACGATCAAAAATAAGTCCGTAGACGCTCCCTAACGGCGATATGGCCCCTTAAATGGGTACCTACCTCAAAATTTGATTTTTCCCAAATATTTTCAAAAAGGATCAAGATAAAGTAATCTTTGAAATTGAGAATCACATTTAGATTGCGATTCTAATGTTCTGAAAATAATTCCTCATAATTGGTCATAGGCGTGCCAAACTGGGGGGGTCAGTGAGTAAATATTGCTCTAACAACTTTCTTGTATCTCAAGATTTTCGTCGTTAGATTAAAAAATAAAAAGTTTTGGTCTATTTTACATGAAAAAGGTACTCCTATTTCAGTCCGATAAACTGCTCTGTTTTCGAGTAATCTTAATTTAAAGAATTTGTGACATACCGAAAAAGTTTAAGATGGAAACTATAAATAGGCAAAATATCCCTAGTAAGCTCTGAGAAAATACTGTCGACTTATTTAACACATATTAAAGGTGTTATTCAAGCGTTTTAATATATTAAAATACTTTTAAAATGCAGATCAGTAATGTAATTACTAGTAAATTTTTGAATTTTAATATAGCCTATTAATACTTCAAAAATGTTTAAATATATATGTAATATGTGTCAAATAAGTTGACAAATAACTTTTGAAAGCCTACTAGAGACAATTTGACCGCTTGTATATCATCTAATATTTTTGTAGTATCTCACAAAATTTTTAAATCAATATTACTCGTAAACGGAATAATTTATATTATAAGAATAAGTTATAAGTAAAACAAGAGTACCTTTTTTATAAAATTGTTCAACATTTTGAATTTTTCCTGACGGCAAAAGTCTCGTGACATGAAAAAGTTAGAGCAATTTTTTACCCATAACCCCAGTTTGGCACGCCTATGACTAATTATGGTGTTGTTTTTATAACATTTAATTCACAATCTAACTGTGATTATCAATTTTAAATTTGATTACTTTATCTCGATCTGTTTTGAAAATATTTGGAGAAAATCAAATTTTGAGGTTCCCCTTTAAGGAGCAATAGCTCCGTTAGAGAGAGTTTTCGGACCTATGTTTATATAACTTGTTTTTCTTATTTTTGATCGTAGAATCCACATTTAATTTTTGGCAGGCTAATTTTGGGACAGCCTGTATAGTCGACTTATGTCTATTGTTTACTTAAAGGGAAACTTGGCATGCGCACCATATCAATGATCATAAACCTGTCTGTAAAACGTAAACTAATCCCTTATACAGTGCCTTCATAAATGATTACAAGCCACATGACCAGAACTGTGATTCTCGAAGAACAACTCGTATGCAAATAGATTTCTTGTCTCTCTCAATTTCCGTAGTGAGGAAAAGGATATTCGCATATTATAAATTGCTCTGCGATTGATTTGAGAATCTCGACCCTGATCACGTGGCTTGTAATCATTTATGAAAGCGCTGTATTATTATACATCTTTATTGTTCTCTTTACTAACTACTGCTACTATTCTATGTAGTATACAAACCTAGCTATCGAGAAATGATTCAGCTCGACGCTAAGCGCCTCGGTAACCATCCTTTTCTCTTCGACAAGAATGAATCACTGTCCAGTAAGGTATGTAATATACTATTACAAGTTTTATATTTTTATGTTTCTACAAGTATATCTTCAATAAAAGAACGCTTCTGCATTAAGAATATCAAAAAATCTTCTGTTGTATAATATTTGAGTGAAAGGTACCATAAATCGCAATATTCTCCTTGGTAACGCCCACATTTAAAAATTATTTTATTTAAGTAAACGAGTCATTGGCTGCGGGCGATCAAAATATATGGAGAAAATTCTTTAACGAATCAGGAAATGTTTTAATTTAACCATTCTGCTTACATTCGGAATGATTGGAACCGTATACCCCAAGGGTTTCAATTTCATTATGTAAACGAATTTTTACTTCAGAATTTGACCTTTTCTTATTGACAATATCAAAAGCTGGGCGAGGGTTGAATTTGCTTGATACAGGCAAATCGATTGCTCTCGATTTAAAGGAAATGTTGCTGTTTTATTGGCACAAATTACTTTTCATCCATGAAAATTAATGACCCGTCCCATTCTTATCTGATCCTGCATATTTCTACAGCGGACGGAAACAAAATAAGAATTCTGAATACAACGCCATGTAATGTAATGCCGGCACAAAGGATAGTCTAACAATATAGATATTTATTTTATTCGAATTCTCCAATTTTTTTTAGTGAAAGATACAGGAATAAAAAATCTCTACTGTTGTTTGAAATAAATTGTAATTATAAAAATAGAATGAACTAAATTCTACAGTTAAATACTAACAGTATGTAGGGTGTCCGGAAATTATGAGCACATATTTCAGGGGTAAAAAATAAGACGAAAACTTCATATAAACATATAGGTTGATAAATGGATCTTAAGAGAGCTAGTGTTTTTTCAATGGTCTGCCCTGAAGATAATTATTGTATTATCGAAACAATTGGAGGTGAAGTAATGAAATTTCAAACACTAAATTAACTTTTTATACTGAAATTGAAAATTTACACAAAATTTAAACATTAGATGTATTAAACACGATTGGTTTAGGATATTTTAGCCCTTACTTTTTTGTTAGAAACTGTTTTTCCAATTACACTACAGAGATAATCTAATTATCTTTTATCAGGATTTTTTTCACACACTTAAAAGAAGAAAACTTTGTTGTAAAATTAAAGGATCTTAAAGCAAGAACAATTAGATGATGAATTAAAGGCACCGTATTTTTGAAAGTGTTTTCTACAAAGACGAATAATCTAAAACAACAAGAACTGAATTATATATAACTTAGCAAATAACAAGAATAAATAACAACAGAAAGCGATTCAATAATAACATTTTTTGGGTATAGAAATCTCTCAAAATACGTATTTTTTTATTCAGCTGTAGATGTAAATATTCTTCATAAACTTACATAGTTATGGATATAATATTGTTCACTTTTGTTTATAAGTATGTGAAAATAATTGTTAAAATGTGAGGTTAGAATAGAAAAGTAATTGTGTGTCTTACAAACGTATTTTAAAAGTTATTATTTTATTTGAGGAGAATTTAAATACTGAAAGTCAAAATAGAACATCAATAATTGTATTTTACTATTACTTTTGCTTTACGTGTTTTATTTTTCGAGATTTCTGTATCTAAATAACACCACAAATTTGATCATTTTACGGCGAGAAATAAGGCAACCTTAAGGGGGGCCAAAATGGGGGAATATCGATTTTAAAGTTAGGAATTTTAAATCCTCTTAAAGTTATTAAAATAGCTATCTGTACAATAAGTTAGGAGAAGTAACATTTTTCTGTATCAGGCGTAGGTTTTTTGATCGAGATGCCAATCGAGAACAAAACATAAGTTATATAGTTTTCCTATGAGTTGCATACATGAATTTTTTTATAGTGTTTTGAAAATAACTCAAATAACTATAGTTATCATAATTTTTTATTGACAATCGTAAACTACGATACTGTCTGATGCAGGAGCAGACATCACCACTCTTAAAAGGCATGGTAAATGGAGAGCAACGAACGTCACAGAAAGATATATAGAGGATTCTGTTCAACAAAAACTTCACGAAGCCTCAAAAATATTGGGTCAAAGAGAGATAAATATAAATACAAACTCGGCCTCTACTTCATGAAATACATCCGCAGGCCTTCTTATAATCAATTGTAAAAAATTACAATTAAGACATGATTTAAGTTGACAATAAATAAATAGTTTAAGAATTATTATGTATTTTTTGTGTTCCGGAAAATTTTTTCCTTAAACAATTATTATAAAATACAATCACGTTATTGTAAAGTTGAAGCCTCATTAAATTATTTTTAATTTGTATATTTTATCTTATTGGCAAAACGTAGCGATTTTGTACTTAAAATATTTATTTAAAGTGTCTTTTCATGGAATATTTACATAAATTCAACAATTTATTTTTCACATTTGAAAGCAAAAGTAAGAAAAATTAACATATACCTTTCCTAAGTTCATCATCCTTTATGTGTATTTTGTTGCAGTCAAGGTGTTAATTGTTCTATAGAAGAGAAAGGTAAACTTAAAATTACCTATGTTGATTTGCATGATTATCGCCATATTTAAAGGTCAATGGGTTGTCCCTTAAACAATTATAACATACAATCACTTTATTGTAAAGTTGAAGCCTCATTAAATTATTGTCACTTTATTTATCTAATGAATAATGAAATGAATGAAGATAACTTCGGGTATCTTTTTATCATAAAAATTGGCATACTTTCGAACAATTAGATATAATGCATCAAAGAAAATAAAATTTGTATGTTACTATGCAATGTGCCTATACTATTTAGTCCATTTTACTCGAAAACGGCGCATTTTGTGGAAGTCAAACAAAAGTAGCTGTTAATGAAAAAAGTATTAGGTTTTAAATTTCTTTAATTCAATTAAAAAAATAATTTATAACAAAAACGTTAGGGCTAAAAACATCCTAAGCCCACCTCTGAAAAAAATGTTTAAATTTCGTGTAAAGTTTCAATTCAGTATAAACATTCGATTAAGGCTTTAAAATATCATTACTTTACCTCGAACCGTTTCGTACTATATTGATCAAAAACCATCTTCAGGGTTGACTCTTGAAAAGACTATAGTTTCATATGTTTGTATGAAGTTTTTGTAATAAAATCACTTCCTGAAATATTTGTTTATAATTTCTGGACACCCTGCATGTATATTTAACCTGTTTATTTTCCTGCTAAATTCCTGAAATAATTTTGGTTATATTTTTTTAAAGCTGTATGATAGAAATAAGCTGCCAAAATTACTCCGATGGGGGTATATTTACTCCACCTAATAGAAATTTGCACAGCTACTTCGTTTCATCATATTTCTACTCTCTTTTTTATTGGACGTTAAGATATTTACACTCTGTCACCTATCTATACTATCCTTGTCTCTTTTAGAATAATTACTTATTACTTGTATTGTAAAGCTAAAAAAAAGATAATTCTTCTTCTGTAACATAGCAATTTGGCTCTGACCTTTCTGTTACCTTTTCTAATTTAACTGTCCTTTACATGTACATCTTACTGTTATTTTTTCGAATGCAATGGCAGTTCTGTATATAATATAAAAAAGAGCAATAGAAGTGTCTTACGTATTTTGAATTTTGGAGGATATTCTCCAGCATCACCACATGGACCTTTTCGTCTTGTTTTTTGTCCTGTTGGCTCCTTGTAGACCAAGAGATTTGTCTTTTTCAGACATTTTTCGTCTGATTTTGAATCCATTTTAAAATTTTTACTTAAACACTACTACAATTTGGTTTATCGCATGATGGACGGACAATTTGATGACAATTAATTGTGTCAAATGTTAACTGTCAAAATGGATTTTCGATAGTTTACTAGATGTTCCTATTAAAGCTGATAATTTATGTCTCATGACTAGCTATAAAGGCGGGCAAGTCAGCATACGTCTATTTGGCCTTCTTCTTTTTCATACCTACCGCACTCAACAATAAATCGAAAAAAGTACACAGTTAATATGAACCTGATCTAGTTTTCTAAAACATTATATGCAGGTTGTGGTTGCGGAATGTTCTAAAAGTAATTCCCCTGTTAACTTAGTTAAGTGGAAATAGCTCGGAGAGGTCTAATTTGCTTTTCAAAAATTTATCACATCCTGTAATGAAAATTTTTTTACCACCCACCTACTCCCCGTTACATATATTTTTTTAAATGGCACTCAATATTTTTTATTATGTGTCTATGTGCCATTCCAATTAACTGAATAAGCATTCCGACAAATACCATGGTGACTACGATCGTATCTTGTAAAGTATATTAAGGCCATATAACCAGATATTTACTGTACAGAATTTAAAAGAAAATCAGAATTCATAACAAAAAATATTGGTTGCCATTTGAACAATTTGATGTCACATCACAATGAAGGAGAGGGGATGATAAAAAAGTTTTCTTTACCAGACATGAAGAATTTTTAAAAAACAACATCGACCTGCTCAAGCGTTCGTCACTTAGGTTAATAGGGAACTGCGTATTTAGAGCACTCCACAGTCGGCATTGGTACTGTATAATCAGTCTCAAAAAGCATAAGCTTAATAAACATATAGGTAACTTTTCTAAAAAAGTAATCAATAGAAGGCCATAAAACCAACACGCTAGAAGCCAAGGTGTCAAAACCGTGCTTATATTGGTATTTTTTACATGGGCAGCTCATCATGAAAGTAAATAAAATTTTTGAAATATTAAAATTAAGAGTTGAAGCCATAATATTGTCACGCAAGGACCGCTAGTAATCTGGAGGATCCGAAAAGCATCCCAGAATACAAAATTCTCCTTGACGTTTCGCCTCGCATTTTTTCAAAGTCTTGAAAGGAGCATTTCCGACACGTTGCAACCTTCTTCTGCGGAGAAAACTACCGACGGTCGCCAAGGAGTCTTAGGGAAAGGGAAATTTAGCTGAAAAATGCGGAAAAGCCGCCACCAAAATATAAACATTGTAAAAAGGAAGAACGTCTGCAGACACTCGCCTCAAACTCGTTTCATTAGCATTATATCGCCCACTATTGATCATACAAGCTTTACGATAAGCGTTGCTATATGAAAAGTCAAAGACTTTATTTTTGGGGACAAATGGTGTTAAAAGGCTTAATGTAACTATGTGTGTTTATTGGAATATGGTAACAACTTGTCTGCCTGATACGCTGATAACATAGACCACTTTTGAAGAAAACATGTTGTGATCTATAACTTTATTTATAACACTTTTAAAAAATATATTCTCTACATGCACCAAGGTATGCAACAAGGGATACATTGTCTAGGAAATACAATTAATAGTAGTTTCTGAACATACGGTGGATATAGACAATTCCTTAGACTTGAATGAAATCAAAATTATAGTGGAATGTAAAGATTCTGGTCGATACTTTACAAAGGGGCAATATAAATCTAGAGAAGTCGGTATAACTTCTACTGAATAAGAGTGTAGAACTAACTAGATTTTGGAAATTAGTCATACAAAAAAACACAGGTGTTAATATGTTATGACTTATTATGAAGCAGCTTCGTGTATGATAAGCCACACTGCTGCAATACGCCGTGGGCGCCCTGGACCTCCATCTCTTTCGTGATTCGGTTTAAAATTTTCCGTGTCACGCTCGCGTTGTACTACACTTGCACTAACTGCACACCGCGGTAAAAGTAGCTGCATTTGACACATGTTTACCGGGAAATAATTCTGCTAAAGCAGTAAGACATTTCTGACACTTGAAAAACTAATTATCGTCACAAAAAAGTTAACACCTACTGTAAGTAATCGGATTTCAATATTCTAAATCGCCTCACTAGAGACTATAGTAACCCAGCGTTGTAGAAGTTGAAGTTACTACAACTATAATAATTTTTTATGATATTGACACTATTTTTCATGACAAATCCATTCCTATGTTTTTAGATAAGTCGTGAATCACCATGTATGTATCATATTGTTCTATAATAGTTAATAGTTATTTAAAATTAAAAAAAAGTTGTATGTTATTAATCCATTTTGTTCTACAATATTTAATAATCTATTAAAATGTAAATTATTGATGTTATATTCCTCTTATTTCAAACTTGCACTCTTTATGTCCTAAGTTAATTAAATTTTCATTCCAGTCCACGGCTATGGAACAGTTACAGATGACAGAGTCGTCTTCTCATAGCGTCCCGTTGCCTCGCTCTTTAAGAACTCCAGACGCAATCGAAAATCAATTTTAAACGTGCCTGGTAAATTAATTTATTAATCGACGAAGTTCTCCTAAGAAATATTGAGATTTAATTCCAATGGACATTAGTTTTTAAATTAAATATTTTCTCAAACTTTCCGGGCTTCAGATTTTAAACGACATCAGGAACTGGGATCAGGAAAGTTCTTGTAAAAATGGGCAAGTCATTTGCAGCCAACAGTCTCAAAAACTGCAAAAAAAAATAACTTTTTCATTTTTGTTATCTGAACATTCATCTTTAGGTATTTGTTTATTAATCAATCATTTCCAGATTTTGGAGGAAAATATTACGTTCCACTAAAGGGCAAATCGTTTGAGATTTCTAACGCAAAAAAATGCAGATGAAGAAACGAATCATGTATCACTATGATAACACTTCCAAATTATTATTTTTGTTTACTGTAGAAATAGAGACCTATGTATACAGGGAGATTTAGAACTTATCTAAAAAGATTTCGGAGTAGAGGCGTCATGAAAAAAGGAGTCAATATCGAAAAAATAATGTAAAATCCTTATAATTTCCGAGAAAAAAATTATATAAATTGTAGTATTTTCAACTTTAAAATTTAAAATCCTATTACTTATAGTAGGTATTAGCGGTTTTGTGATACGCGTATTTTTATTAGTTCGTCAAGTATCAAAATCGGTAAACTTGTGCCAAATGCAGGGATTTCTACCGCGGTAGGCAGTTAGTGCAAGTATAGTGCAACGCGAGCGTGACACGAGAAATTTGAAACCGAATCACGGAAGGGATGGAAGTCCAGGGCGTCCATAGCATATTGCAGCAGTGTGGCGTATCACACGGAGCTCAATTTTATCCGTACCATGTCCAAACATTAATACTAAGGGATTGGACGAGGAGGACCATGGCCGCCACGATCTTTTAGCTCTAAATCAATAGACTTTTTATGGGGATATTTAAAAAGATAAAATTTATCGCACCGAAGTGGACAATATTGATGGTATGTAATGTATTTCATTCCTTAGGAATTTCTTTAATTTCTTTGTGCGGTTGCCCATTGCATGCTTTGCCTTGTCAGGTTTTACAGTGGACCAGTTTTAAATCATTTTTGAACTGTACTTTTTGATTTTTTCTTTACAAAATTGTAAAGAAAATTGTAAGAGGCTCCTGTACATCCATTTTTTTAGATAAGTTCTGAGTCACCCTGTATTTATATTATTTTCCAAATCGATTGTTTCTGAATATTTATTTTCAATATAAAAATGCTTCAGAGTTAAATGATCTTGTAAATCCGTCATCAAAGCTAAAGAATATGTAAATTTGACCGTGTATTTCATATTTGTTTGCAAAAACATGCAATAGGAAAAATAACATTTTTATTTTTTACTTAATTTTGTTATTTTTAAATAACATACAGGATATACAGTAAAAATAATTTAAATTTCAAGACTGCATCTATTCTGCGGATCAAAATATAGCTATTTTACCCAACTTACTTCAGACCAAAAGCTTAAAGTTGCCGACTTACAGGGTATCAAAGTTAATAATTAAATTTTCTATCTATCTAATCTAATTTTCGAGATATTTACTTCGAAATTGGCATCTTTTGGGTGCGGATTTCATGTACTAATAATCGTCTCAATTTTTTTACTAATCGAAGTCTACAAATAACAGATTCGTTCTGGCAATCCTAAGTATTCTTATTTAAAAAAAATCATATTCATGACTCTAAAGTGAACCGTTTACGAGTGAATGGCATTTCTAGTAAGAGGTACATGTCAAGTAGGACATAATAGCTGTAGGCTGTGAAAAATATATAAATCCTAGGCAGATGAATGTGAATAGACAGTAACAAATGTCAAATAGCATCCCTTTGTCGATTTATGTTAATAATTGCCCAGACTTAACATATTTTCCACTAGCGAAATAACCGATATGATTGCGATCTACTCACAAGAGAATTTGATTCCACACCCACCAGTTAGAACGTATCCTATTTCCTACTCAAATCGTAGACAATCAGATTATTTGCAAGATTAAGGGAAACTGGTAGCTTTCGTTGTAAAAATTATCAGATCGTTCAACCATACTCTTTAGCAAAGAAAAGTTAGCAACATTCTAAATTGATTGAAAATTATCCCATCTTTTGTATTCCTGGTACCTATGCCTAGTTATTTCCAAAGTGACTGGTATAATTCGTTATTCCACATCTGCCGTCTTACACGAATAATGTATATGTTCGCCCATTCCACTACACATCAGTGCAAAATCTTTTACCAAATGATTATTACATTCGACTTCATTAATAGGAATTGTAAGAGAATTATTTTATATTAGCTAAAATACTTTTTTCTACGTTCGTGCAAAAAACAAAACTTTATTGAACTATATTTAGTGGAAAAAATGGTTCTTTATTGCACTAGTGCAATAAAATGTTTATTTCATTCATTTCTCATTATACTATAGCGTTTTATCATCATGGCAAATCAAATCGACGTCATATTTTTCAAGACTTACTCATCTAAATAAAAATTTTTAGTCCATTTAGTTAAAAGTATGAATAACTATAGCAACACAGTTCAGGTACTCACAACACACACAGCAAGAAATTTGAGTAACTGCTGGTAGCCACAGTTAGATGACCTGTTAACTTGTGACTGGTTTTTAGAAAATTTGATTTACCTGCTACAATTGAATTGTTTAACCAATCCTCTATTTTATAAGTATTATATTATTTATTGGGGCAATCATTAGTGATTTTTTTCTCAGTCTACGCATTGCTTTTTATCCTTTTTGTTTATTTTAAAAAAAAAATTGTAAAACATAATAATTTTGTAAATATATTTGCTGTTTGTAAATAATTCAACTGATGTATTTGCGAGTCGTGATATAGTAGTTGCATCGATCTTAAACATTTTTGAGCACGTAGCACTGTATAATCACTGACATGCGATCTCCCTCCCGCAGGGATGCAAACAAACACATCAAGTGAAAAACATCATCGCAAAATTTTTCGTGCTCCCTTGCGCCGCAACCGAGTTCATCCTGTTCCCTAATGCCGACCTTAATATGCCGAGTGCTGCTGACACGAACAAAGTGGAGTGGCGTTCGACTGTAAAATCTTATACGTCTTGTCTTGTCCCGACTGGGGCGTCTCAAGATTGAAGCATAATATTGACAGAGATATTTCGATGTGTGTACATTGGCGTGTGTCAACAGGCGAACCACTTTCCAACCCGCATTCCTAACTTTTGTGATGTCAAACGTACCCCACGGCTTTTTTAAACTTTGATAGAATTGCTTTATTAACATATGCAAGTGACACTCGATCATCTGAAAAAATGTTTTCCCTTTTCTGCCCACGGTAATCCATAACCTGGGACATCGATTGATTGGCGCGACGTACCAGGTAAAATATTTTAAAATTGCAGACATGAAACTTCAGCAGTTTGATTTTCATAACTAAAAATAAATATGGGGAGTCATTTAGGAACATATTCGTTTTGACATTGGTGTTGGTTAAGGAACTGGTAGCCAAGAATCATAGAGATGCGACAAAGTTATTCTCAGCAAAAATAATGGAGTGGGGGAATTCTGCCAACTGTCATTTTAATGCACCTCATGTGACATTTTCACTGTAATTTGAAAGAATTATATACCACCTTTAGTTATATAAGCAATACATAATTTTGTATGTACTCGTGTTAGTTTGTTTTGTATTAATTTCTTAATTATTCTCAATTTTTGGTTTATTTATTTATTTACTTTGTAAACTTTGTCCTGTAATTGGTTTGTGACTGTTGGACAAATAAAGTTGTTATTATTATTATTATTATTATTAATATTCGAATTTTGTATTTTATAACAGCTACAAAAACGTTTTCGAAATAGATCTTATAAAACAGCATAAGACACAAAAACATTGTAATAATATTTATGCAACAACTATATACTAAATTTTATGCAGAACTTCGCCTACAGATCATCATTTCTACCTATTACTAATGTCAAAAAAGTTGGCATTAGTAATTGAATTGTTAATTTTTGAACCGATATAGGTAAGAGCTGTGAATGCTGTGCAAAAATGAGACGCACAATATAATTCGGGGTTAGAGAACTTTAATAATTTTATGTATATCCCTCGTAAAATTACGAAAACGTCAGAAGATGATAGATTATGATTAAGAACAACAGTATATCTTGCACATATTTTTTCTACACAATATGCTAAATTATTTAATTTAAAACTTCGACGGAACGCGTATCGAGGGTTTCATTCCTTAAAGTGCGGAAGTAGGCAATAAAACGATAATACGTTTACTTCATCATATCTAAAACATTTATGGGAAAAAATAGTGCACTTAAGTTTCAGCTAAAATGTCTTAGATTACGTAAATTGCACGTAATCTATCTTGTTTGAAAGCTGACGCTGAAATAAGTAAAAAGGGATCTTGATAATGGAACAGCACGTGTAGATATACCTACACTAAATAGCTATTCTTATTCCGGTTCTACAATTATGTTACTTCTCTAGACATTTAGTATTTTGATCTTAGGATATTTTGGTATCTGCAATTATGAATATCGTTAACATTCTTCTTATTTTTTAAATATCATTTTGAAATCCAATTGTCTATGAAGTTCATTCTAGCGATAAAATAATGAAAGTTTGATCGTTTGTTGACAAGTAACTTGATGAAAGAAATTTCCTGAATGGAAAATTAATTTCATCAGTGAACAAAATGTATTTATAAAGCGTATGGTGCATTTATCCAGTTGCAAAAATGCAACCGCAAATCTGGACGCGCTGAATATGGAAAGGTTTTAAACCATTTTTCTGAAAGACTTCCCATGTCGTAGTTTGATTAATTTATCAGGCGCAATGCGCCTTGTACTTACACCCGGGCTACGTTCTATCATATTTAAAATTTCTTATTACACTGCTACACTAGGACCAGCTTGCTTCTCAAATGTAATTCTTACACTGGGAAACATTCCAGCTTCACGTGCATTGTTGAAGATTGTCTGAAATACATTTCTATCTGGCACTCTTCCGTTCGGGAAGCGACGTCGATATTCAGCATCTGCACGATTAGCGCTACCGTTACAATATCCATAAATAAAAATAATATGAGCCTATTCTCGATGAGTAAATGTGGTAGGCATTACTAAATTATGTGTGTACAATACCGGCGAAACGAACGCACATGTAAAAATAAATGAAACAGTGATAAAATACATTTAAATCACAAACATCAAAATAAATGTGACAATTAGTAATGACTAATGTTAGTTTGGTTTAGAATGCATGACCTACTCAAAATAAAATATCAAATAATAAGAGCTTTCAAAATAACAAATATTTTCATTGCGATCTCAGTAAACGTTGAAATTCGACTATATGTTTATTAGGCTTTTTTGTTCACTTTTGCCCCCTTTCAAATATTGGGAGTTCTCCCCCAATCACCCTGTATATGTGTTACTTTTCTAACGCGCTGCCTATGTAAGGCACGTATTGTTTCTAGACAATACGTGCTTTGCTAACTTATACAATTATACATTATTATGTATTTGAAAACTGAATTGCAGTGTACGATGTATGTGTCTCGTCGATTAATCACGTCAAATATTCAGCATTTAACGATATTACCATGTTATTATAATTCAGTCCGAAACAATCACGATTAATTTTAAATCAAATCAGCTTATTTACATATGGGAGCGGCGATGAAGAGAGACAGAGGCGTGCAACACGCATTGTTTACCAATTAATTACAACAATTAGAAAGGGGAATGTGTTGAGACCGTAAGTACAGACCGCTGATTGCTATTGATGGTCTTTGTTGGCGTCAAATAGATATCGGCTGATGCGGTTTCTGGTTGGTCCGTGCATACTTGAGTGCATCAATTATTTATTATAGTCCTGTATACAAATTTTATTGGCTTACGTCAAATGGAATTAGTGCCAAAAATTTAAATGAAATAGTCAAAATACAAGTGAAAGCTCTCAGTTACGGTGGAGAATTTTAAAATTAGTAGAATTATTTTAAAAGTTTCTTCCAATTTTATAAAATATTTTAAATATTACAGTAGAACCTCAGTTTTTCAAATAATAATAATAATAATAATAATAATAATAATATATAATAATAATAATTTATTTACCATTAAAACATTCAAACAGTAGTAGATACAAAGAATAAACTAGAATAAAAAAGGTAAATAAATGAATACCACGTAAGGCGGACCTTGAGTGTGGGCTAACATTTCTAACATGTACGCACATATAATCTACAAATATATGTTTAATATTTTACAAAAACTTTGCATTAACAAGTTAAAAGTTTACATGGTAAGAACACACATCCATATATATGTGCAGAAACAGATATACACATATTATACACATATGAACACACATATATTATATTGACAAACAAAAAATAACAGGAGAATAAGCAAAGGACAACTTTAAGATATAACGGTAATATCTATTCTAAATTACAGAGTAAAGATGAAATATATAGTTTGTTTTCCTAATAAAAATAATTTTAGGCAACTTTTAAAGGATTTATATGTTTTACAAGATTTAATATCCTCAGGTAAAAGATTATACATTTTGGGTCCGAGGTAAGAATAGCATTTCGTAAATTTTGCGGTTTTTGGTTTAGGCACTTGGAAATAAGTTTCACGTTGTCTGGTGTTATAATCATGTTCTAAAGGTTTTAATTTGTTCCTGTTTTTGTATTGCCTAGTTAAAATTCTAAAACAAAACAGTTTATCAAGGTCAAAAATATTGGATTCATTGAACAGATTTTCACTGCTGTACATATATGGTCTTTTCATTATGATTTTAATAATATGTTTTGGACAATTTCTAGTGTATGTGAATGAACATTTGCTGCGCCTCCCCAGATAGATAGGCCGTAGGTAATGTGACACTCAACAAGAGCACAATATAACATTTTGAGTTGCTGTAAAGTTAAAATTGGTACTAATTTTTTAAAGATAGGTAACATTGATCTAATCTTTTTTGTAATGTAATGTAAATGGTGTTCCCATTTTAGGTGTGGATCTATATATATCCCTAGATATTTAATAAACTCAGTTGATTTAATTTGAACTGTAGAATTATTGTTTATGACTGATAGATACGTATAATTAGGTAAGTTTGATCGGTATGAAGTAAATGGAATAAAGTGTGTTTTCTAGATTAACTGTTAATATTCTACTGCTAAACCAATTTAATACTAAATTAAAATCTTCCTCAGCTACCATTTTTAATATTTCCCAGTTTTCTGCTTTGTAAAATAATGCTGTATCATCTGCAAAACCGATCACAGTTCCATTCAATTTGAGTTTAAATAATTCATTTATATAAATATTGAAAAGAATTGGCCCTAAAACAGTACCCTGGGGAACACCATATTCGACTTCTTTAGAATTACTTAATGAATTTCCTATTTTAACACACTGTATTCGTTTTGTTAAATAGCTATCAAACAAACTTAGTGACTTCCCTCTTATACCAATCTCTTCCAGTAGATTCAATAACTTTACATGATTAACAGTGTCGAACGCCTTAGCCAAATCAACGAATATGCAAAGTGCTGGTTGTTTATTGTTAATCGATTGATAAATTTGAGTAGTTAATTTTAGGAGTGCATCCTCCGTTGACTTGGCTTCCCTGAACCCAAACTGATACTCACTTAAAATGTTAAATTTTTCTAAATAATTAAGTAATCTTTTTTTAATCGCTTTTTCAAAAATTTTAGTTATATTAGTGATAAGAGAAATAGGTCTATAATTGATCATTTCCAATTTGTCACCCTTTTTAAAAGAGGTTTTATTATTGCTTGCTTTAAAATTTTAGGAAATTTTCCAGTATTAAAGGATGTATTTATTAAATATGTCAAAGGTCTCAAAAGTTTGTCAGCTATTTCTTTCAAAGTCTCTGCCCGAATACCGTCAATTCCTGGAGCCTTTTGATTTTTTAACCCCATTATAATATTCAGTACCTCATTTTCTTCAACGGGAAACAAATACATAGAGTGAACATTAGATATAATTGTTTTATTGCTTTTTGGTTTATGAGTCTTTATTATCTGTTCAGCTAATTTTTTACCTACATTTGTAAAGTAATCCACAAATTTATTAGCAATATTTTTTTCTTCTTTATGAATATGTCCGTCTTCGTCTCGTATTTCCTTTATTTCATATTTTTTTTCATGTTTACCACACATAGAATTTATACAACGCCATAGTTTTTCTTTTTTTGTTTTATTATTTTCTATCTTATACTTGAAATATTTTTGTTTGGTAATTTTTATTAGATCGTTTAATTTATTTCTATATCTTTTATACGACTCTGTATTTTCAACTGTCGGCTGTTCCACCATAATTTTATACAAATAATGTTTCCTGTTTATAGATTTAACAATACCATCTGTAATCCATTCTTTTCTTTTATTACATTTACTAGATATTTTAACCTTATTCGTACTTGTTTGTATATATGAAATTAACTTATTTACAAAAATTTCTGTAGCAATATTTATATTGACAGCATCATATACATCTTGCCAGGATTCATTATCTAAAAGGGATTTTAATTTATTTAGAATTAAGTAATATTTATAGTTGTTACTATTTTTCGAGGAAATATTTTTTGTTTCAGGAATAACAGTTTGTAACATTATTGGAGAATGGTCGGTGACTTGTGGTTTTAAAATAATAGGATGATATACAATATTTTCGTTTTTACTTTTTATAAAAATATGGTCAATACAAGTTTTTTCTAACCTCGTAGGTTTGTTGATGGTTGATAAAAAACCCGCCTCTGATAAAATATTAAGATAACACTGAGAATCATGATTCCCGCTTTGCAGAATATCTATATTTATGTCGCCAACAAAAAAATGAAAATCTACCGCTTTGTCACAATTTTTTAAATAATTATTAAGACTTATTAAAAATATGTCAGTACTAGTTGAAGGCGAACGGTAAACTGATGTTAGCAAACATTTTCTCTCATGTAAAGCGAATTTTACCTCTACACATTTTGTATCTCCCAAATGAACTATATTTTCTGTGTGATTAATATTTTCATTCACATACACCAAAACTCCATCTGCTTTATTCAATTCACCTTCATTATAAATGGAAATATAACCTGGTATATTATATAACTGCTTATCCAATAGTTTCCATGTCTCCGTAAATACTATAAGATCAAAATTAATTTCCAATGCTTGCAATATTACCTCAAACTCTTCAAAATTTTTTTCTATGCTTCTAACATTACTATGAAAAATCGTTATATTTTTATTTTGTTGTCCTGCAAATAGTTGTGCACATTCAGAAATATTGTTTATTACATTTGTATTAATTTGTTCTATTTCAAATTTCGTTATATAATTATCCATTTCACCTATTTGACACACTTCTCACTTATTCTCATCTACAATTTTAACAAATTTCAAAGCAAAAAATACACATACATATATAGCAACATATACTAGAACGATAAAAAAAATATACAACAAAATTCTAACAACACACTTAAATACGAGTATAATTATTTATTATTAACTTTCCTTTCTTGGCCTCGAGTGCTTGGTTTTTGAGTAACTTTAGCAAATACCTTTTGGGTTGCTTTGCTTCCTGAACTTTGTGTTTCCTGCTCAGTTAATGCGAATTCTTCCAAGTTTCTAATTTCAGTTGGTGACGTGGAAGTTGAAGGCGTGTTGGAAGATGTTGGACTAATATTTTCTTGATGATCCTCTCTTTTATAGTAAATATTTTATTTTCAATATATAATTGGTTCTTCTTTATATAACATTCCTGTCCTAACCTCTGCTCACCTAGTTGTTTTTGGGTAAGATCATTAACAATTCTAACGTTTGCATCTTGCAACTTCTTCTTGTTTGTTATTATATCTAACTTTACTAGGAATGAAGTAAATTCAATTTTGAGAGGACAGTTTTCTGTTTTAACCAAAAAATAAAAATTCTTTATGTTTGTGTCGACCAGAGAGGTAGACATTAGATTATTAAAATTTTGACACAACTGGCTGCACGAAAAAGATTCACTTCTTTTATATAAACCAAATGTTATAATGTTGTTTTTCTTTTCGTTTTCTTAATTTCTTCTATTTCATTGTGTAACTCCACATTTTCTACTTTAAGTTTTATAATTACGTCTTCTAATTCTCTAATCTTTAACTGCAATTTAGCTTCGATAGTTTGGATCAGGGTTTTTATTTCGCTCCTATTCTTAACTATTTCATCATATAATTGCTTCAATGTAATACTTTTTTCCATATCTGTGTATAATAAATATATTAAATATTCAGCTTTTTACTATATTGTAAAGGTATTTAAGTTAATATAAATAAATTTTTCTACAATTTCTCTTAATGAAGTCATATGCATATTATTTGATACCTACCATATCGTCGGCCAAATGCGAAAAGTGCATAACTCCGAAAATCATAATTCTGCAGTAGAGAGGAAAGACTGATTTACCGCATTAATTGATAATATTTGGTATCAATGTGGTCTGAATATGTTGTTCTTGTTTTTTTCAATCACAAAATTATGACATTTTGTTACTGTCGAGAGTCTCTAAAGTTAACATTTTCCTAACATAGAAAAAAATGGCATCTTGGCAACAAAAGTATTAACTCCTAGGTGCTAAAATTGGCACTTAATAATTAGACTGAAAGTGTTACTCAAGTTTTAATTTATAAAATTTTATTCAGTAATATTTACAATAATTTTTGTTTATCCACAGATCAAAAAACGCAGTCTTATAACTTTTTCTTAGTAATGCGCAATGGAAAAGTCACCAACCAAGTAATGCGAAATACAATAGAAAGTTGGCCTTGAAACATCGCAAAATGCGTTAATTTGGTGGAACCGGATCTATATACTGGGCATAGGTTTAGAAGAAATTCGTCTACTCTTTTGGTGAATAAAGATGTTGATATTTTGGGCCTTAAAAACACGGTGGGTAGCGTTCGTCATCTGTTGCAAAATGTTATGTAGCTGATTTGTTGTTGAATAAAATACAGTTTTCACGAATAATTTGACAAGAAAATACACCCGGGAATCTATCGTTTCTAGTGGTATACCAACTACAGAAAATCTTGTTGGGGGGAAATAATTCGCACTAAATGCACCCAAAACTTCTATCTTTTTTGGAACCAGAAGTCTTTTTAACAATTGCACTAATTGTACTTTTAATATTGTACTAAAAAAATTTTGTAAATAAAATTACACATTTTTCACATTTGATAACTTACTGCCTTCCGATTAGTAAGTAACTTTTAATCCAACGATAAATACGTTAAATTGACGGATCGTGAAAAAAATTTAATAGCGTAAGAAATGCATTGATTTGTACTTTTAAAAATAGAGTATGATATTATGTGCTAAAAGTGATTTTATTTTGTTCTAAGGGGTTTCCTTTTCACAAAATATAATATCACTTTTAACACATATAACTATTATGATGATTTCATAATTCACAAAGTCATTATGGGATAATTTTCGATAAGACCAATAGGTGAATGTATTTTTTTAAATTTCAAAAATATTATCTCATTAATTATAAATAATATCGCTATTAACTTTTCACCTTTGCCAAATCTACCATGATTCTTTGGTGGGGGGAATTGTGTGAATAGGACGAACTGTTTTCTGCAGGGTACTCAAATACCGCCTAGTTTGCAGATAATTTAGCGGTACAATGGCGCATGTAAGCTTCTTGTTCTTATTGTTAACGTTCTCGATGCAAAACTAAACAACTGCTGATTTTCAATTTGTTATTGCTAGGCCTAAAGCAAATAAATGAAACACGGGAATGTTTAGATACCAAATTGCTTAGTCCTGGAGAAGGGTTTGTTATAAATTTAAGTCAACATTGTAATACTAAACAGAAAGCTGGTTGTTGACGCTCAAAATTATTATTTCCCAAATATTATTAAAACAGTATGGGTTTAGATCTTTGTGATTTTAATAAATTTAACTAAATATGATTCTTTGTAACAAGTAATACTACTATTTAAATAATTAATATTAAAACTGGTTGGAGGTAACATGAAAAACATATCGATTCATATCTCCTTTCCATTTCAATTATTTTATTCCAAGCAGAGACCCAACAGACAAATACCTAATTACAGGGTATGGTAAAATACAGCGCAAAATAATACGTGGTTGAAACGGTTATTTTACTTCCTTGATGTTGGCAATTAAATTCTTATAACTTTATAAGTTACTAAAAGAATAAGACTAAGGTTACATTAAAACACAATATTACGCGGCTGTGATTGGTGTAATTTATTCTTGACATTTTTATTTTTATTCAACCAATCGCGCGTGACAAAACCGTTTCGCATTGTTCATTGTAAACGAATCATTAGGACGTGTGACGCAAAATTGGCATTTCTGTATCTTTCACTAGCCTTCGTCTTCCCGCTATTTCCCGCGCCGTTGTTGATTTATTTTATCTTTGCGATTTTCTAGTATTATTGTTTTCCTTTGGCTCATTAATATATCATACATATTTCAACTTAATCAGTTGTTTTCTTAACTAAACTTTTGGTACTTCGTCGTATTACTGGTAAGTTCTAACAAAATCAAACTTTTAAGGTTAATAATATTCTTATTTCAGTTCAGAACAGTATGCCTTTTACTGTTGAGCAAGATGTACTTATTTTAATGGCTCATTTTCGGAGTGCGACTAGAAATGCAGACGGGACATACTCCTTACAATCTTGCATTGAGCAATTTATGACCAAGTTCCCAATTCCAAAGGTAACTGTTGTGCAAGAATTACTTCCCATTGTCACATTGCAAGAGCAACAGTTCAATTTTTTGAGCAATTTTATGGCAATCGACTTATTAGTGCAGGTTTGTGACAAGTCAGGTCTCCGGATTTAACTCCGTTGGATTATTTTTTGTTTGGACATTTGAAAAATACTATATTTACGACAGCAATACACACTATCGAAGAATTAGAAGCGACAATTGTTCGAGAAATCAACAACATCACAGAAGAACAGCTACAAAATATATTTGAAAATATGCACACAAAGGTAAATTTATGGATAGCAAGTAAAGGGCACCACTTGGAACACAACATGTAATTATTTTAATTTATTAACTTTTATTGAAGTGCAAAATACCCAAGGGAAGTATATACCTAATGTTTTTATCCCAAAAATTGTAAATAAATCTTAATACAGTAATATATACAGGGTGATTCTTTAATATTGCGAAAATTTCAGGGACAGGTTCTTTAGATAAAAATAAGAAAATAAGTTCCCATTAACATGTGTCCGGAAATGCTTCGTTTCCGAAATACAGGGCGTTCATTTTTGTAATCTACTTTTAATACTTGTTATTTCAAAAATCTTTTAACTATACGATTAGGGTATCTGTCTTGATAGACGTCTGATTAAATTATCTTATCGTGTTCAAACAAAATAGTCCCAGTTGGCTTGGAAATTGGAATGCCCACCAACTATCAATAATTGTTTTTTGTCAATAGTTGATTACTATTTGTCACATTGTGAGTGTAGGAGTGAGTAAAAATAACTACTCGTTTCGTGTTTTAATAAATCGGTTAAATGACTTTTGAAATAACAAGTATTAAAAGTAGATTACAAAAAAAATGAACACCCTGTATCTCGGAAACGAAGCGTTTCCGGACACAAGCTAATGGAAACTTTTTTCTTATTTTTATCTAAAGAACCAGTCCCTAAAATTTTTCGCAATATTAAAGAATCACCCTGTATATTTCTATTACCCTGAAATACAATTAAAAAAATCAGTTTTTAATATGTTCATTAACAATAGAAGATTGGTAGTTTTCTCTTTCTAATAAAGTTAAAATCATTTCAAACGAAACAAATAAACGTTATTTTCGTCAGTACCTAATTATGTAATATTAAATTTTATGTATTAAATTTCAGTAGTCGAGCAATTTATTAGGTTATGTACTCAATTTCAAAAACAAATTTATTTACATCAGTAATCCCTTAACCCACACCACTGATGTTTAAGGACTTTCAAGAAAGTGCCGCCAACAGAACAGTGTTGGTAGCATATGCGCGTAGGTCACGTGGTTTGTAATCATTTCTGAAGGCTCTATATAAACACATGTGTATAACAAAAAAAAAAAGAGAGAAAAAACAAACAAATTAATAAACAAGGACATGTGCAAGTATACATACCTTTACCTTAGTTATAAATTTTAAAAAATCTATAATAAATACTGTTAATATTCAGTATGTTTTAAAAATGTTGCTGGAAATAAAGGAGCTGCGAGAGGAAAACAACGGTTTTCTCTAAACCTAGAAAAAACCTCCAAGTTTAGGATATACCCAGAACTTGCTGCTTCAGCAATATGAATTGAAATCCTTTAATGTTCGGTGGAGCATGCATAGAGTAATATTCCTTTTTAATATGATAAATGGAAATCTTAATATACCGGAAATATTACACAAATTAAATTTTGGATGTCCCTAACATAACTACTCGTTCCTGTGATGCTTTTTACTTATAAACAGCTAATACTAATGTGTTACGTTATTCGCCATTATACGTAATATATAAAAATTATTCGACTGTGAGTGATAGATTGGATATATTTCATTCTAATGTTCCTAACATTAAAAAGATATATCTACTGTAACTTTGTTTTTCTGTGAGTTATCTATTATTGTTTGTTGAATTTGTATGGTATATTATATGTATTTTTGTTTTTATTTTTCTAATTGCTTTTTTCCAGCTTTGTAATTAGGTTCTTTCCGTTTTGTAGGAGTATACAAATAAATAAATAAATACAATAGTTCTGTCATCGACAACTCTTCGGTACTCACTTGAAGCTTATTACTAGTAAACCGCTTTTATAATACGCTCAGATCTGAAACCCTTAATTGAGACAAATTCTTGTGTGAGGTAATTAAACTGGTGTCGTTGGAAAATCAAATATATTTCTCGGGCAACAAAAAATAATGGATGTAATTAATAAAAATTGAGAATAATATCCCTATCCTATCATGGAACCCTGCGGTACACCGTGCTAAATGATTTCAAACCTGGATGAATAACTGTTGTTGCTAACAACGCACTGATGTCTTTCCTGCAGATAAGATTTTAAAAATGTCAATATAATATTAATATTTTATGTAGCAATTTAAATATTGATGTGTATATTGCTCCTAAAATCTGTCTGCCTATCTAAATGTTTAGATATTTGCTTGGTACAAATGAAAGATTTTTAGCACACAAACTTTACATTTTTGATAAATAACAACAACAAACAATAAAGTACAAGAGAGTAAATCGCATTAAAAGGATATTAATAAGTTATACCTAGATCACTTATAAATAAAGCATCTAATGCATCCCCCTTACAATAAAACCAGAGCTTCATACATACAAAATCCATTATAAAAACTATAATTGTCCATCTATTTCCCGCTTACTACGTGCCTAAAAATATATATATGTCGCAAGCTCGACGAAAATGGAATTTCATAACCAGCCCCTAGGAGAAACCTCAAGAAAATATAACGTCACAAAAGGAAAAGGTCAAGAATTAAATCATAACAATAACTTCAATTCTCAAACGAACCGGCATACTATTGTTCTGGTAAGTCAGTCCCTGCCACAATCTTTGCCCACTTATCCCTCCCTCACCGTCCTTCTTGCTGGATATCCTCGAGGGCTTGCGTAACCCGTGTCGAGGTCAGACCGTTCTCGAAGGGCTGGTTATTCTTGAAAACACATATTTACGTCCCTTCCGTTGCCAGTGATTCTGGTTTGGAAAATGATATGATTTTTATTACTATTTGAAATATCCGCACAGTCGTAGTCGACTCTTTATTATACATACGAGTGTAACAGCCGAATTCCTGAAAACGATGTAACGAAATTAGACGGCATGCATATACAGTCCCTAAAGTCACGCACAAATTCATTATTAGGTAAATAAAAGACGTTATTGAAAATTCCTGAAACAGATCGATTTTTGATTTTAATTTACTTTTTTCCAAATAATAATTTAATATACCTTCGACTAATGATGTCATCACATTTTTTTAAATGGAACACCACTTCTTTTTCCAATTTCCGGATTACCCTGAGTTGTTGCCAAAAATGTATCATAAGTTGCTCCTAATTATTACAGGGTGGGCAACAATACCCAAATTATTTACAAATACCAAAGTTATTTACAAATGACTGAACATTGATTGAAATTACTACACGTGATTTTAAAGTGTCTTGAAATTTGAAATGTACTCAATTTATAAAAACATTAGTGTTACATAGAAAAACGTAGAGAAACGTGATCGATCGTAGGAAATTTTATTGTTCGCTAATAAAACCTTTAGACACAAAAACCTGAATTAAATTTTTACATAGTTAATTATTAACTGCCAATAAACAATGGGCAGACAAGAAACAAATTCTTGTTGTACATTTCAAATAACTTCAGGCGGGATAGCACGAACTTTTTGTCGAATTCGTCCCTTGAGATCGTCGAGATTATTTGGCTTAGTGATGTATACTTTGCTTTTACATATTCCGAAAGGAAAAGATCTAGCGGTGTTAAATATGGCGATCTGACGGGCTATTCCTTAGGTCCTGTTCTGCCAATCCACCGATGAGGAAACACGTCATCTAAGTAGCGGCGAACAGCATTGACATAGTGCGGCGATGCACCTTCTTGCTGCAACCAAATTGTGCCATTGGGCAAATCTGGTTCTTCTTCATTGGGGAACAGTACAACCGAGAAAAGAATCAAATTGAAGAAAATCTAAATATCTTGCGCCATCTAAATCACCTTCAAAGAAATACGGCTCCAACATTTTGTTATCAACAATTCCGGTTCAAACAAGTAAACTTTGATGAGCTTTTACTCACACGTAAACAATCTCCTGAGACTCCCATAGTGGAATGCGGGTTTTCATGAAGAGTCAAAAGGGCTTGTACATCTTCATTTGCTATACTTGGTCGACCAGATTTAACGTGACCATGGTTTCGAAACTTTGCCTCAGTTCGGCTTACAGTGGATCGATCTATTGGTGGACGATTTGGATGTGTTTCATACCCGATCATCATGAGAATTTCAATGCGTTCCGTTTCAATTAGATTCATGTTTTTACAAAATGAGAACAAGTTAATTAATTAAAAAATACTTAATTCTTTAAGAAATAAGCAGTTAAAATAGATTTACTCCTGCAATCTTAGCAAACTGTTTACGATTGATTGCCTCTAAACAATGACCGAGCACGTTCTATGACAAAAACTTTGTTGTACATAATTTTGGTATTGTTGCCCACCCTGTAACAATTAGGAGCAACTTGTGATATATTTTTGGAAACAACTCAGCTAGGGTAATCCGGAAATTGGAAAAAAATGTGGTGTTCCATTTAAAACAATTGTGATGCCGTCAATATTCGAATGTATATTAAATTATTATTTGAAAAAATGTAAATTAAAATAAAAAATCGACTTGATTCGGGAATTTTCAATAATGTCTTTTATTTACCTAATAATGAATTTGAGTGTGACTTTAGGAACGCACTGTATAAATCTATTTCCACAGAAAATGCGCGACACTTAAGTACACTTTCTTTTGTGCCAATAGTGATGCCAATAATGAGATCTACTCTAAAATTTTTATAAAAATAGCAGTATCACAAATTTACTGCGTTACTATATTTTATTAATAAATGGCCGACACATTATGCAATTTGTACCACTAGTTGTACAACCCAGTTCGATTCGATGATTGCATTTCACCGTTGGATCATGCAAGTTTGACCGAAAAATTTCTAAAAATTGTTGAAGAGTATACTTAAGGTCTTTTCAGTTGCCAAATATCTAGCGTGACAATAAATTTAGCACTAATTGTTTCCCTCAGTTTTTTCTTTTATTTTGCTATTTTGGCAAAACCAACTCTAGTAATAGTCTGGTTCAGCTTCGCAACAATTTATGTCTGCCGTAAAAGCAATAATCGAATGTAATAATTATAATCATGCACCTTATATTAACTACAATCTTTTCCTACAGCATTCAAGGAAATTGTAAAGAGGAGGGGTTTATCATGTTTCTTTCATCCATATAATTAATGTAGGTGCTCCATTTTTTCCTCTTTTACGTTGAATCTTTGCCTCCTTCGATGTTTTGTTCTCCTTCAAGGTTTTTATCAATTTTAGATATCCCGCGTCTCCTTTAGCCTATCTCTCTTCTTTTAGCCATTACTTACTGCGTTTGAATTCCATATTCTCCTAGCGTTCATTTAGTTTAAATGTCCCCACCAGCTCAGTCATATTTTCTATATGAACTCTAATATTAATTCAATTTCAAATTCTTGTTAACACATTTCTAAATCTGTCTTGTCTTATTATCTCTTTGACCCTGCTTACATACTTCATTTTTAATCCTTGTATCTTGCTTTCTTGGTCAGCCAAGATTTATACTATTGTCGGTATGTTGTTGTTTCTGCCGATTCTCTTTTATTTATAAAGTTTTTGTTTATTGTTAATTATATCTTAAAGTTTGTTATATTCTTTCTTCAGTTCTCAAATTTTGTCCTCCGTAGTCATTGTTTATGGAATCTTATCTAGGTAATTGAATTTACTTGTTCTGCTTTTGTTTGTTCTGTTACTATATTTAGTTGGAGACGGCAACAAAGTGCCTTCGCAGAAAGAGAAAACTCTATCCATTTATATGCATTATCTCGGATTCCCTACAACTTTACAGTTGTAGTTAAGTGTTAAAATTTATAATTTCTCTACTGTAAAATGTTTCTTTTCAGATTATATTGGTTGTTTCCTCGTCATTTTCATATATTAAACAAAAATAATTACATTGCAGTAATCTTATACTTTGTTGATTGAATTATCAAATCGAATATTTATTAAATGGAAACCAAGTCTGCATTTTTAATAAAATTTAATTCTTGTTATAATCGTAAACATTTTAATTCTTACAATCATGTATATTTTTAAACAATGATTTTCTAGTTCTGGTTTTGCGTTTTTTATTAATATATTTGGTTGTAAATGGCAATAAACTGCCTTCTTTGAAAGAGAAAACTGTCTATTCATTTGTATGAATTATCTAATATTCCATACAACTTTACAGTTGGAATTAAGTATTAAAATTCCTAACTACTCTAAAATTTATCTTTTGCGGCTATTTGATTTTTTCAGTGTTCTCTTCATATGTTAAACAAATACAGGGTTAACTATGACTAAGTATAAACAATTTAACCACGTGCTCAGGGAGGCCTAAAAGTCAATAAACAAAATATTCCAGAATTTTAGCTCGATATTTAAAAAATGGGGCAAAACCCTTTTTTCCTACCGAAAATCGGCCTATGATAAGAACAGACTGAGATGGCTTAGATCCATAGATAAAACTTACATCTGTCAACAATATCTACTACCATCGTCGTTTTTTGCAGCATTTCTAAATGTAGAAACGAAAATTAACATTCTTAATTGTAATAATACCTGATAGATAGATAACAGTTAATCCACTTAGCTCCAGTATTTTGCATTCGTTTTCCATTATTTCGTTATAAACTGGTAGAACTACATATTCGCTCATTGCAGCCACTCACTAGCGATAAAAGACACTTCCCGTAGGTACAATTAGATAGATTAGATGCCTATTTATTATAACAAAATCGAACGAAAGGAATAATAGACGTTTTAATGTAACCGCGGGAGTCTTGTCCCATAACCTAGAAAACCAAACCGGCGAACTATATTGTGGGAAATTATCTGCACCCAACACAAATATCTTTATTTAATAACTATAAAACGTTTAAAAATTAAAATAAGGCACTAAGCAATAAGGCACTAAAAACTGAAGAAGAACACAAAATTACAACGTAAACACAGGAATTCAATTATGACATGACAGCGATACTGACTAATGAGCGACTGTTACATGCTTGTAGAGTATGCAACCAACAAGCATTGGCGGCGTTAAATAAGGATTTAAAATAATATCGAAAAAATTTTGTTTGGCTTTATAAATAAGTTTGGCATTTTTTTGAAGGGTGATTCCGTTAATTCTTATTTTTCCCTACCCCCTCTTAAAATATTTGTACTAAGTCATAGTTAATCCTGTATAATTTTATTACAGTAACCTTATATGTTGCAAACACGGAATTCCAAGAATTGCTGACGAATGACGTTAGCTGTTTGCTATAGATTTTCCAGGTGTAATTTAATGCTGGTCGGGGCATTAGCCCGCAGAGTATTTGTTTCCTGGAATTCCGTGCTTGCAACATATCTTTATCGCCTAATCGCGATAGAGGTCGCTAGTTTTCAATGGTTTCTACTACGATGTAGAACGTTTCGCGTCAGTGGCTTGTCAGTCCGTCATGAAGTAATGAATGGCCGTTAGATGTAGCTCTGTTACTCAGTAATAGTAATCCTATACTTTGTTGACTAAATTTATATCAACTATTAATTAAATGAAAGCAAATCTGCATTATTAACTAAATCTAATGGTATTCTATTGTTGAACGTTTTCATTTTTACAATAATGTATATTTCTTAAACATTATCGCAAATATTTCTTGAAAATAATCTACTAATTATGCAATTAAATTATTCAAGGACAAGTTGGTGCTATTTATTTAGCAGCAGCAGAGTCATTGTAACGCAATTTACATAACTTTTTTATACAACTCACTTAAAAGTTAATATAATTTAAAAAATATACGGAGAACAATTATTAATACAAAAATGACTTTTATAATTTAGGAACAGTTATTACAACTTTTTTAATATTTATGAGTCGTTTCCCCTAAACAATAAAAACGCTGTTATTCGGAACGTATGCAAATTTCCACCGATCCCAAAGTACACGATATAGTTGTATTAATCTTGAACATATTTCAGTATTCCACAGGAAAAATAACTTTGATTTATAGCAATAGGTTCTAATCACTTCCATTCCAATACATATAAACGTCCTTTGTAAGATGAATTGAGACATTTTGCGTGCTAACGATAAGAAAGAAGTGAAACGGAAAAGTTTAGGAGGGTGACTTGCCGAAGATAGAAAAGTTTGTCCTTTTTCCAGACAAAGTTGTAAATCTTCGAATGACACCTCTGGGTCTCGGCCCCTGACAGAGTTTATTGTAAGTTTGCCAAAACATGTGTAAATAAAAGTTTCTCCAAATATATATATGGAAGTGGTGTTGTACTAACGCCTTTGTATTATTTATTGTGTACCTTAAAAGTATACAGTACGCATATGAAGTTGTATGGTAACATTTTTAATGTAAACACTGAAATTTATCTATTATAAACTTATTTCATTACCATTCATACTACTACTATTGATTTTTGCGATGTATACGTTATTATTGCTGCTGTTAATTTTATCTAAGACTTATTGTTGTAGTTGCAATCATCTTTATGAATGATAAATTTCAAGAGATTAATAGTTACTGGATATTTCAAAAAATGTTTGTACCTTGGTAAAAAAATGGATCAGTTTGGTAAATACATTTACCTACGACCACTACTACAAATACTTAAAAAGCACACAGGCTGCCATCAGTGTAAGATTCCTATTACGTACGGTAAAAAATCGCACAGCTTGGTAAAAAAATCGTACAGTTTTCATAGTAACCGCCTAAGCAACAGTCAATACAAACAAAACTTATTCAAAAACTGTCATAATCTTAAATCATATTTGTACGTGAGAGTAATATTATAAAGTGAAATTAGTGTGATTACATAAAAAATTTCGAGTGACAGTGAAATAGAAAATTTAACTCCACCCAATATTGGTGAAACTGCAGAAGCTGCTAAAAACAACTTGTTACTGGCGAAATCTGAATATCGATACAAATTTACTTACCAGATTTATGGAATGGAGAAAAAACCACGTGAAATCATTTTCCTATAATGTAATGATGGCATATTTCCAAGAACTATCAAAAACTATGAAACCTTCCTCACTTTGGTCATTTTACTCAATATTAAAGGCCACACTTAATATAAATCACAATGTCGATATTACAAACTACTCCAAATTACAAGCTCTCCTAAATCCAAAAAAATTGTAGATTTTTAAAAGCAAAAATATAAACGATTTTCTAGAAAACGAACCAGATAATAAAGAGTTGTTTATGAAGGTAATATATTGAGCTCAATATAATGTTAGATATGTAAATTTATATACTGCAGAAAACAACTACTCCGCGGACTAATGCCCCGACCGGTATTGAATTACTCGTGCAGTATCTGTGTGAGCTGCCGAGAACCCTTGTCGGCCACACACTAGACACAGACCGGTTTCAGGTTTGGCAGCCCTCATCAGTATGCGATAGGCAAGATAACCGACAATGAACTGGCTGTTCCTTCATATGTATGTTCACATATAAACTGAGTGTAGGTGAGATATAAGTAGTCTGCTTACTTCCTGCTCGGTATAAGCGGCTCAACTTACAGGAAGCGACCTACATTGCAGCAGGTACTTAACGCAGACCTCTCGCTTCTGTGTAGAAAGACTGAACATACCTTTTTTTATGAATTATATAACATTTATACCAGCATAAGATGCAAGTGTACTCATAAATAATATCATTGACCGAAATGGATATCATTTTCAACATCATTTAAATTAATTTTTTTACAAACCGTTGTTTTTACTTGTTTAACAAATGATTCACTGCAAGATATAAAATTTTATAGAATAACTTTCATTAGAAAAAGTCAAAATATCTGAAAACAAAACTGCTTAGTGAATTTCCTCAAAAGCATTAGAACGAAAACCGAAGGCACATTTCAGTTGAAACTCGTGTGTTTTAAACTATGGCCTTTCAATCAGTTTGACAATTTTATACCTTATACATAAATCAAACATTTTTGTGGTAAAACATGGTGAGAGTATCTGCAGTATATCTCATAAAAAGCGAAAATTTGTTTTTACTAGTTTTCTTTTTGTTCAGCAATTTTGCAGTGGTATTCTATCGATTTCGTTGACATATTTTTTAGACATGAAAATCGGAAGAACAATTTTAGAAAAAAAATATTTTTAATTTTAAAAACATAAAACCCCCTTAACTCCCATAAAAAATTATTTTCGATAAAACCTTCTGAGAAATTTGAGCTTTTATTATTGCTTATATAGAAAATTTGAATCCGTCAGGGGACATCACATACATATACTTATTCTGCTAAGCGCTTTAAATTCGTGTCTGGCGATCGGCCATGGGCGTCTATAACTAGGGGTTTAACATACTTAAAAAAAATGATAATGAATGATATAAATAATTTTACAAATTTCTTGAACGGTTCCGTTAATTCTTATTTTTCTCTATTCTCTCTTGAAATATTTGTACTTAATGATAGCTAACCGTGTGTAAGTGATATCCTTATCTCACCCTGCACATCTTTAAGGATGAAACAAATATATTTTTTATCTTCTCACGTAATTTATTTCCACACACATACACACACTCTCTTAACTTTCCGTGTGGGTGTATTTCTTTCAGGCCGAATCAAATATTTTAACTCGAAGCTCCTTTTCTGTCAGTTTATTTACGAGGAGTTAAATATGATTTATAGGCTGACAGTGCGTATTTTACGGCACGGAGACGGGACGGATGTTTGAGTACAAAATTGGGTTTTATCTCTAACTATTCACGCTTTCGCTAAATTCGAGAGCCGCGTTTTTGAATTCACGCAATTCGTAGTATCCAGAATTTAATATGTCTACAGAGTGATACTTCTAATGTCAGAATAACTCTCTCTATCATTGATTGGATGATTTATGGGCAGGCTGTAATAATCTTGTCAACGCGAAATGTAGGTATGTGGTTTACACACATCTAGTGACCTTTACCGCGTGTCAGAGATACGATATTTACAAAACGGAATTTCAGGAATAAAATTTTCGGGATTTAAAGATCGACGGCTTTTAGTGGTACCTAGGTCCAACACATAGCCGTAGCTAGTGGCCACTAGATGTAGCTTGCTACATTTCGCGTACTAATACTCCCCTCTGTCGAGTTTGACAGACATAAAACATTTAATCTTATTCATCAGTTACTTCAACTACAGCATGACTTTGGATCACCGTAGCAACAAGTATAAACATGGCTGTTATTTAATTATTTATCTTAATATGTAAAATATGTGTTCCATCAATGATTTGCCATCATATATTGAGAATGAAGCTAGAAAAAATATATTTAACATAACAAACGAGAAATGATTATTAGTATATTTCAACGACCTAAACAAAATACGAAAGCTTTCATTTATATAACAAGAAATTTCATAAAGAAGAATATCAATAAAAAAATGCTTAAATTTGACTGCATTCCTGAAGTGAAAATCAGAAGGGTACAGATCTAAAAAATCTATGGTGCGGAAAATGATGAATTTCTGCTGATGAATATATTACAAAAATATGTTTCTTATTAAAAAAGTTTCATAACCAATGTTTATTTTAGGTTATTTTGATTATTGGAATGGGGTCATCAGAAGGATGCCCCTTCTGCAGGCAAACGCTGACAGTATCTCCCAAATTTGTTTTTAACAGACCTTACACGGTAATTATCAGGAATGAGGAGACGGATCAAAGGGAAAGGAAGGTGCAGGATGTGGAATCTACTCCAGATCGCTGCACATCCTATATCAGTGGGCGATGGATAGGCATACTACCGTAGTACAAATGGATCTAGCAGCAATTGTCCGTAGATATATAACGGGTAAAACCATCAAGATCTACACAGATAGTAGACGATCACTACTGATTGTATGTAATCATAACATAACAACTAGATCAGCATGGGAGTGCCACCAAGCACTGGAAGTGGCCTCGACCTACAGCATCATATCTGTATGCTGGGTAAAGAAATGGTGATATGGCCATAAAACAGCTGATAAGTTGGCCAGGAGTGCATCGTGTTTCAGTAACTTTGGACCTGGTCCCTCCAGTATGCTTCCGTTATCAGCTTTCGTTGAAATTATCAATATCCACAAATAATTCTGAAGACGGTGGGATGAGACAAATAGCTGTCAATTTATTAAGGAGTTCCTAGAGCACCCCAGCAAGGATACAGCCAAAAAATATCTGGTTATGACCAGGATAAATTTTTTTGATACATAATGATTTTCCGGGTTGTGAAGCCGTGACCTCGGTAACTGGTCGCTGCCAGAAACAGAATTAAAATGCACCCCCTTAGCATTAGCCGGTATTCTTTTACCTGCCCTGTTTGTTGTCGGGCTAGGCTTTGTGAAGACAGAGCCGCTATCGGTATATATTAATTTCAGCTCCTATTTTTGGTATTACGACTGCACTGTTGCAACCGTTTTTCTTATAATGGTAGTCCTCCAAGGCATCCCGTAGCCATCGCTGTTACCGGTCGCATCTCATGCTTCCACACGATTCGCCGCTCTTCACTGTCAGCATCTTCAGTGGTGACTTCGCAAAAGCTTCGCTACTGAGGGAACCACTATTGGATGAATCTTCGTCTAGTGACAGAGGTATTCAAACTGGACACTGTTGGCTAAGGAATAACCTGTATTATAATAATAATAATAATATGAGGAAGTGTGAAACACCTCTTTGTAGAAGTTGCAAACAGGTTGAGTAGCGGTTCAGGTGGATTGACCTCTTAATGGGAGGAAGCACAAGGAGTCCAATGGGGCCTAACCGCTGTGGCATTTTTAGGCTACCCTCTCACAATTCCAGAATCCAGATTATTGGTTTGACGAGCTCGTGTTGGTAGAAAGAACTCAAGTTTGTAGAACATGTGAAAGATGAGGGATTATGCTCTAAATCATAATATCTAGTACCAAAACGAAAGTGTTTAAAGATTTGTTTGTAATAACTGGAAATATTAATGCCTTGAATTTAGTACAACGTAATAAAATACGTCAAATTAAGAATTGAAAATATAAATGTTACAAACAGCCTGTTGGTATAAGTACTATTAGCAATGTGCCAAAACTGATTGCATGATTTCTTACTGCCTAATCCAAATGTGTATACTAGGAACTGTTTTCGGCGATCTTGAACCCTTCCCTTTTAGTCCATTGTGGGGCAGATATTTTGTGTATAAGAAGACACGGCAGCTGAAAGTTTAATTTTGTCGCTGAAGGCTACATCGAAACTTCTACTGAAAACAAGTACCGAACAGTTGTGAAAATTCTGAGCGAAGGCGAGATATTTCCTTGCAAGCCAGTTATATTCCCTCAACATCCAAAGTTCATTTCATCGACATTTACAAATTATGTTCACACTTAAAATATTTCCACTTAATCAAGCAAATCATTACGAATATCAGCATCTGATAATAATTTATCCAATTGTAAAAGATTTCATTGCAAATGTATTTAATAAATAGTTTTCATATTTGTTTATGAAATAAATGTATAATTTGAGCTTAATTTAATTTTCAATGTCATTACCGCACTGAATATATAAAAAAGAATGTGAGACAATGTAAGCCATTATAACATTCGAAACACTGTCAAATCATAGTCACTATATGACAGTTGTAGACGAATCAAATTAAGCGCCACCAAACTCACTAGATTATCCGTTTCATTCTTTTCCTACAACGTTAACACGTATAAAATTACTGAATTTATACCATACTCTGCCTATATAGAGGAGTAAAACATATCATGTAGATGCACAAAATTAAATTTTAAAATCCAGAAGATGCTTTTACTTAGCGGAAGGAAAGCGACTATAATTTCCATTTAACAGAATATAAAGTCTTTATCCCATTTTCCTCGACAACGCATTGTTCCATCTCTCAGAGTACACCAAAAGTAGAAGATCCCGAGCTTGTCCCTGTAACTTTGAGGTAAATCTGTTAACCTCATTACCCCCATTTGATCTAATAAGAGAACATAATCAATGTTAGAAAGTTAAATTACACTTTATGAGATTTCACCGGGCATAAAGCGGCGACAGTAAAAATCATTTTAAATGAGCTCCTCGCGAGATAAAGAATGTAATGGTTTCGGTAAGTGGAAGAACGATTCCAATTGAGCGCAAGCAACGACTCCATAAAACCTGTGGAAATAAGTATTCAGTTGACTTTAATGGTCGATTGTTAAGCTTTTGGTTTAGAGCCGGAGTTAATTACAAGAGTTTCCTCTAGTTCAGCCACTAAATTTTATCTAGTCAACTTCGGGCCCGTAATAAGGAAATAGGCAAATAGGGAAGTGCACGTGACTGGAATTGCGCTATTTGTTTTGCTCTGAATGGCTTATTTAAAAGGGAAGGATTGGGAATTAAATCTTCCTTTTATGTCTAGCACAAGGGTGCACCGAATGTTTACAAACGGCATTTAACCAAATATTTTTTATTGCAGAGTACTCGTAGATATTTTCGTTTGCTTTTTTTCAGAGCAATGAGTTCTTTTTATAGCATTGCTTTATTCAGATGTAAATGGATCAAGTAGCACTTTGACGGCAACAATAGATGAAGTAAAATATTAGCCACATATTATGATTCAGGAAAAAGTCCTCATAAGGTTCGGATTGTGAATAAAATGTTTTAACTAAATCAAATATTCTTTTAAGGTTTAGACCAACTTGCGCTTATTTCCATGTGGTGAGGTATCCGTATGAATTTAGGATTGCTATACTACTTTCAGAACATTATATCTCAGTAGACAAACTTTTTGAGGAAATGGCACTTAGCTCCTGTGTAATACATATGATTTTTTCTACGACCGTTCACAGCGTTTTACATTGGTTTTACATATATTTTATTATATTTTCTTATGCATGACAATCAAACAACCAAATATGCCAAAATGTCATAATAGGTATTTAGTTATGCAAATATTGTTAACATGAAACGTTTCTAAGGTTGCTTCTTGTTTACAATATAAACAAACTTTCCAAAAATTTATAATAATGTATTCCGAATGTGAAGATAAAGTTCCTCTCGATATTTTGAAAGAAGCAAACGTAGTTTCGTTACATCTATTACCGTTAAATTCTCGTGAAATATAAGGAAAAGAGTTCCAGCTATTTAAATGTTGGATGGAGACTAGGCAAATAAGAAAACTATGTCAAGAAGTAGTCTTATTTTACTTCTTCAAAAAATGCGCCGATTTGAAGCCTACAACACATGAGATTGTAAGCGGAGTATCTGTTTTGGATATGTATAGAAAACTTATGGACTGTAGTAGGTCCCCTAAAATATGCCATTCTCTATTTTTTGTAACTTATGCTATGTACAAACTAGGTAATTGGCAAAAGCAGAACTATCAAAATACCATACAGAATAACAATATTTTTAAATTTGGATGATTCGAAAGGCTATACTGTACAGTTTCCGCCTTACTTCATCTACGTTACTAGTCCCAAAAGCCAAAGTGTTTTGGAGAAAAAGTACTACTTTTCTTCCTGATATGAGGGGTAAAATAGTATTTTCAGAGTAGGAAAATTATATTAATAAACATTTATTTAAAGTAGATGTGTGAAATGTTCAATATAATTTAATTTTAATTCTTTAAATACCCCTGTATATCTTTCAAACCAAACAAAAATCCTTATTTGCCATGATATAATTTGCTCTCTGATAAATTTTGTATTTCAAAGTTTTATTCTCATTAGACATCTCATATCTCTAAATAATACGACGTTTACCAAAATATTACTATTACTTGACCGCCTATTTATTAATTTAAGTGATCTTTTCAAATATAAAAGTATGTGTATTTTAATTTATTACAATATATTAGTTCTTTTAAGCTCTTAAAATTGACTTATGATTAAAGAACAATTATTTCTACTTCTAATAAAAAAGTTTTGAAAATAAAATTTCTCCAAATGTATTGTAGAATATTAATCCTTCGAGCCTATACAAAACGACTACGATACGGAACATCTACAGATATTGAACAGTTCCTTAAACACAAGGCTTCAAAGATCTCCGTGGCGCAGTCCACAAACACTGATGTCATCTCTACTGGAGCCCTAAATCAAGACGCTGTCGAATGACACCATTATCAAGCGTTTCAGAAGTTGCCGAGAGCCGTTTGATGTTATCAAGTCCGAGGTTTGTACACACCCTCTCTCCTTTGTTCTCTTCTTATTTATCTCGCCTTTTACGATCATCTTTTTATGCCCCCAAGATGACTGCGAATTAGATTCCGAATAATTTATAACCGATAAAATGCCCTTGGTTTCAACGGGTGCGTACGAAAAAGTTTACGAGCCGGGATCTATGGTACTTTCGGAATATGCATTACTTCCAATAATCTATACTTTCGGGATATTACATTTTTTACGATCGCGCATAAATTAGGGTGTGGTTTAGATTTAATATCCGAAGCAGGAAGCGCCCATCTCCGCGATGAAGACGATTTTTATGGAATGATAAGGATTTCATATAATATTTAGGTACTTATTTATTTCCGGATAACATATTAAGAACAACATTTATTTATACTTGTCAGCTATTAAAATAATAATATTATAAAAATATCTTTCTCGCCAACCAGCAAAACAGTATTATAATTTATTTATTTATTTAAAATATCAAACGGGATAAAACTCATTAACAGAATAAGTTTCACAAGAGTACAATGAAAATAATGGTAAAAGATGAGTATATTAACATAAACATAACAAATACAGTACAAATAAATATATAAAATTTTGTGTAAAAACGAAAGCTAATGAAGAATGCAAAAAAATTAAAATCTTGTACCTATATAGGGCATATTCCCAACTAGCAAAATGGAACTTTAAAAGAAGCAAATTATTTTATAACTATCGAATTGCGTTGTTTAACGAACAGTTTGATTTTATAGAGCAAATAATTGCCATAATTTTGTTCCTGAAGAAAGTAATTGTGTAAAATTGTTTTATAATAGTTTTTACAACGTGTTTTATAGAACAAATAATTTTCAGTTCTTTAAAATTTTTATAAAAGTATTATAATACGTTATACAACATTTAAAAAAATTATATATAATGATTATAAACAGATTGTGAAAGAGTTGTATACTTAGGCAAATGACTTTTAATTATAATGTTATAAAATAGTTGTATAAGCGTGTTTTATTAAGGATATATAAGGAAATTAATAAAATTATTTTTAGCCTCGAAATGCGCTTATTTATAAAAAAAGTTTTATATTGTGTTTAATCTATAAAAATATTCCCTGTTTTATAAATATGTTATAGAACAAAATTGTGACTTGAGAAAACAAAATTATTGTATATACCGCGTAATAAAATTCCACACCTAACCTTAATTTTTGAACTCCTAAGGGATAGTGTATTACCAAGCACTAATTAAGAAAGAATGCAAACAAATTCTTGAAAGTAACGTTTCCAGTCAAACGTGCCTTACGTTCAATTTTACTTATAGATTTTATTATATAAATAATGATGGTGTTCATGTTCGAGAACTCACGTTAAAACCGCTTCATGGCTGCGAAAAAATACGAAAAACCACTACGAGAAAGTAACTTTGATTTAATATTTTGGTAATGCAATAATTAGGTTAGTTTAAAATTAAATACCTATTATTATAATTAACTAATAATACTTAGCTAATACCTAACAATATTAATATAGATAATGATAGTACATAATATTTAAAATTTCTAAATTTTCTATAAAATTTGTCAACTTCCTTCGATACAAACATTATCTACTTGCGCACCCACATTTTTAAATATATTTAACACTATAAAAACATTTTATCGTATAAAGTTCTAATTTACATTCAAATATTTTGTTATGCTTCTATGTGGAATAAAATCATTGTATTATAAGTCGCCATTTTTAAATGAATATTTGTTGAATCAGCGACTGTCGCAATTATGTAAAATTAGTTGAAAGCCTTATTAAATTATATCTAAAACATAATTTTGCTATTTTTGGAAGACTATTTTATAACAAGATCATTAAATATAATTACACAACGATAAATTAAAGAAAGCATAATTTTAATATTTTTTAAACATATATTTTTATAATTTTGAAGAAAATGTGGTCTAAACTAAAGCGCATAATGTTTTGTCACAAACATACCTATAGTTTATCAATAAAATTTGGGCGCAATAAAATTTTCGTTGTTGAAACATTGATTGTTGAAATGATAATATTGTAAGTATTATACCTATCTACCATTTACACAAATAATTATTATTCTGCGTTATACACCAATCTTAAAATGATTTGGTTCTAATATTCTTCACTAAAAATTTTAATGTTTCTTTAAATAATACCAATTTACAGACTACAAAACATTTTTATAGTTGCTGTATAAAATTGTTTAAGTGTTGTATACATTTTTATAGAACTGTTACATGATCAAAGTGTTTTATAAAAGTGGGCCCTTTTCGGTTCTATAAGTATCGTATAAAGGCATTTAACTACGTTATATGAATTTAAAGCTCCTATAATATTTATATTATAGCAATTTATACAACCTTTATAAAATTTATTTTGCTAGTTGGGTTACAAACATCTACTCTATATAATATAACAAACTGTACACAATAAAAGCAAATAACAAACATAATTCAGAAGCTAAAAACTTTTTTTCTGTATGTAATGGTACAGACAAACATATCTAAATGAATGTCTATTAGTGAGTGGCTATTTATACTGCGGAATATTGGCGATTGCTTATACATACATAATCGGAAATTGCGGATCTTTAGAGAGAAAGTAGAAATTGCAGCTTCATCCCAGGGAAGGTACGAAGTATAAGCGGCGCGGCGCCGTGCATTGGCCATTAGCATTCCCCACTACTACGGTAATCGGTTCCGTATCGCCAACGCTAATTCGTCATTGCAAATCTAACTGTGTAAGGGTTAACAAGTGCTTAGATAGTTATTATCGGTTTAATACTAATAATTAATAAGTAATACAATGTCGATTTATACAACCGAGGAAAAGGTCCGTATAATAAAATGGCGTTTTGCTGGAAATTCTCTTCAAGACACCGTTAATTTATATTGATAGATTGATTGATTGATAGATTAGGTTATTGTTTGGCTCACGAAGGTGGAATATTTGAACCCCTAATAAATTAACATCTACCTATTAATTATTAGTTACATAAAATGTAAATTTTTTATTTTTATGATTTTTTCAATTTATATATTTTTTTCTTTTTGGCAGAAATCGCTTTTTTATTTGAAGAGAATACGTTTTTTATTTAAGATTAATCATTTGTTTTCTTTTACCCCAGTTAGTGATAAATGATAAACATTTATAGGAATATTACAATTTGACATAATTTAAATTATATCAAATTGTCCTTAATTTCTGATCACGTCGAAAAATTCATAGCGACGGATAAGTGCACTATCCACTATCCCAACCTACCGTCCGCCGCCAAAGCCGGACGCAGACTGCAGACTGCAACACAGATTACAGACCTGAATCCGGTCACCTGATGCCAGTGTTGCCAGGTCTCATGCTTTTGCATGAGATCTCATGCATTCCGAGGAAATCTCATGCTCTCATATTTTGATTACAAAATCTCATGCTTTTTAATAGACACAAAAAGAAATAATAAAAATTACTCTTTGAAATCTACCAAAACAAAGACCTAACGAGAAATAAAGGCAAAATCGAAGGCAAAATTGGATAGATAGAGGTAGGTATCTACAATATTTGGGTACCTGAAATGTCCTTTATTTAATAATTAGTAATACATTACACAATTAATACATAAACGGGTATGACAGTCAACGGATATGCGGTACGTGCTGTATTCACGCTGTATTGCAGTGATTCTTAACTGTATTCCGTAAGGGTACCTACATTTTCTGGAAACAACAGATTTTACGACCGAATAAAATAAATTAGAAAGGTTACGTGGTTAATAACTTTGATGTAAGTACCTGTAAGTACCTACTTACAATGTAATATTATGATAAAATAGCGTAACATAATGCTTTTTAATGCAATGAAAATGGCATTACAAAAGTAATTAAAAATTAAGCTGTGTCATGAGGTGTTTTTTGATAAATTAAGCCATCCATGCTTTTTTCTCCAAACCTCATGCTATTTTCAAATTATTCTCATCCACTAAATTTTTCCCACCTGGCAACACTGCCTGATACGAACAGTGGAAGCACGCTGTGGTGAAAGTATGCGTGTAGCATGACACAAATACACGCAAGCGGCAAAACACAATTTACCATCAAGATCCTCACTTTCCAAATATGTATATGCTAGTTCTATAGTTCTTAATGTAAAATAGTCCACTATTTCTGTTATTAATCCTAGGCACATGAAAATCTATCAAAGACAATAGAGACGGACATTCAACTTTATTGTGAAGAATTTTAAATAGAAACAGTACAGCTGTCATACTCCTCCTGTCTTCTAAACTGCTCACGCTAAACCTCTCAAAAAATAATTGTAAGGTGTGCCTCTAGATGGATATACACCATCCAAAGAAAAAATTGCAGATTTAAACGCCTTTTCATCCTTTCAATTGCCGTGTTATGTACTGCATATATAGGTTTCCATACAATAGATGAATACTCCAGTTTAGATCTGACAAACGTAATATAAAGAAGTTTAAGAGTATTAATATTTTTAAACTCTTTCATATTCCTCAATATGAATTCAAGAGTTTCATAGGCACTGACTTTTTGAATATGAGGTACAAAGGATGTTATTGAATCAAAAGGTACACCGATATCGCAAATAGTTTCAGGCCTACTTAAAGTAATATTGTCCAATTTGTAGTTATAAAGCAGCACACGAGACTTGCTACAATATGGCATTATATTGCAACTTGGCAACATTTATAGGTAATTTATTACTAACACACCACAAATTAACAAGATTTAGATTTTGCTGCAATTTATTACAGTCGGTGTATGACTCTATATTAGAAAGGATCTTAACATCATCAGCATAAATTAAAACGTTTACATCCAGGCCAGCAGTAATATCTATATATGATACTGCAGGAAACAACTACTCCGCGGGCTAATGCCCCGACCGGCATTGAATTATACCTGCAGTATCTGTGTGAAACAGCCAAGAACCCTTGCCGGCCACTCCACCAGACATAGACCGGTTTCGGGCTTGTTAGCCCTCATCAGTATGCCATAGGTGAGATGACCGACAATTGAACTGGCTGTTCCTTCATATGTAGTTTCACATATAAATCGAGTGCAGGTGAGATGTAATCATTTATAGATTTAATGGCGCATCGCCCGGGGCGAGAGGTCTGCGGTTAAGTACCTACGATATTGTAGGTCGCTTTCTGCAAGTCGAGCCGCTTAGGCCGAGCAGAAAGTAGCAGACCAGTTACATCTCACCTGCACTCGATTTATATGTGAAACTACATATGAAGGAACAGCCAGTTCAATTGTCGGTCATCTCACCTATGGCATACTGATGAGGGCTAACAAGCCCGAAACCGGTCTATGTCTGGTGGAGTGGCCGGCAAGGGTTCTTGGCTGTTTCACACAGATACTGCAGGTATAATTCAATGCCGGTCGGGGCATTAGCCCGCGGAGTAGTTGTTTCCTGCAGTATCATTTATAGATTTAATGGCGCATCGCCCGGGGCGAGAGGTCTGCGGTTAAGTACCTACGATATTGTAGGTCGCTTTCTGCAAGTCGAGCCGCTTAGGCCGAGCAGAAAGTAGCAGACCAGTTACATCTCACCTGCACTCGATTTATATGTGAAACTACATATGAAGGAACAGCCAGTTCAATTGTCGGTCATCTCACCTATGGCATACTGATGAGGGCTAACAAGCCCGAAACCGGTCTATGTCTGGTGGAGTGGCCGGCAAGGGTTCTTGGCTGTTCACACAGATACTGCAGGTATAATTCAATGCCGGTCGGGGCATTAGCCCGCGGAGTAGTTGTTTCCTGCAGTATCATTTATAGATTTAATGGCGCATCGCCCGGGGCGAGAGGTCTGCGGTTAAGTACCTACGATATTGTAGGTCGCTTTCTGCAAGTCGAGCCGCTTAGGCCGAGCAGAAAGTAGCAGACCAGTTACATCTCACCTGCACTCGATTTATATGTGAAACTACATATGAAGGAACGGCCAGTTCAATTGTCGGTCATCTCACCTATGGCATACTGATGAGGGCTAACAAGCCCGAAACCGGTCTATGTCTGGTGGAGTGGCCGGCAAGGGTTCTTGGCTGTTTCACACAGATACTGCAGGTATAATTCAATGCCGGTCGGGGCATTAGCCCGCGGAGTAGTTGTTTCCTGCAGTATCATTTATAGATTTAATGGCGCATCGCCCGGGCGAGAGGTCTGCGGTTAAGTACCTACGATATTGTAGGTCGCTTTCTGCAAGTCGAGCCGCTTAGGCCGAGCAGAAAGTAGCAGACCAGTTACATCTCACCTGCACTCGATTTATATGTGAAACTACATATGAAGGAACAGCCAGTTCAATTGTCGGTCATCTCACCTATGGCATACTGATGAGGGCTAACAAGCCCGAAACCGGTCTATGTCTGGTGGAGTGGCCGGCAAGGGTTCTTGGCTGTTTCACAGATACTGCAAGTATAATTCAATGCCGGTCGGGGCATTAGCCCGCGGAGTAGTTGTTTCCTGCAGTATCATTTATAGATTTAATGGCGCATCACCCGGGGCGAGGTCTGCGGTTAAGTACCTACGATATTGTAGGTCGCTTTCTGCAAGTCGAGCCGCTTAGGCCGAGCAGAAAGTAGCAGACCAGTTACATCTCACCTGCACTCGATTTATATGTGAAACTACATATGAAGGAACAGCCAGTTCAATTGTCGGTCATCTCACCTATGGCATACTGATGAGGGCTAACAAGCCCGAAACCGGTCTATGTCTGGTGGAGTGGCCGGCAAGGGTTCTTGGCTGTTTCACACAGATACTGCAGGTATAATTCAATGCCGGTCGGGGCATTAGCCCGCGGAGTAGTTGTTTCCTGCAGTATCATTTATAGATTTAATGGCGCATCGCCCGGGGCGAGAGGTCTGCGGTTAAGTACCTACGATATTGTAGGTCGCTTTCTGCAAGTCGAGCCGCTTAGGCCGAGCAGAAAGTAGCAGACCAGTTACATCTCACCAGCAGTAATATCGTTAATGAACAAAATAAATAATAAAGGATCAAGAGTAGATCCCTGTGGGACACCTGACTTCTGTGGATATTTCTCGGACTGATAACCACGGTATTACACATACTGCGACCTATTATTCGTTGGGTATGAATAAAATAAGGCAATAAGATTAGTACTTAGACCAATCTCATCCTATGTGCAGGTTATATGACAATTATATTTTGTTACTATATTATTATTGCTTTCGAAATAAATATTTGTCTTATTATAGCGGCAAGTACCATTATTTTGTTGTTAGTAACTGAAAAATCTTATAAATTATCAATTTATCGTTATTACAAGAATGGTTTGGCAGCTAAATTATAAAACAACTTGTACGGTAAATATTCCGGGTGCTTCAGAACATATCTAAAAATGTGAATGTATGACTTACAATTACACTTTTGTAAAAGAAAAATCAAAAAGGTCTGTTCGAAAATGATTCAATAATATATTTCTGCACGACACTGGAAACGGATCCACTGTAAAACCTGACAAGACAAAGTATGGCGAGCGGACAAAAAACTGAAAGAAATTCTTAAGAAAATAAATAGATAATATGTTATAACATCTATTTTATACAGCAAATTCAACGGCTTTTGGCTCTATTGTTGTTAATTATTAATAGAATCAATTTGTGGTCTGAAATTTTTATCGTCAGTGGTCGCGCAGTTTAAGGCGTCAGTACTTGAATCGAGGTGAATATATCGCAGTGGGTTCGATCCCTGCAGCCGGTAGACGTAGCTATATTCGTGGAGAGGATTGGCACCCTCTCTGTATGGTAGGGTGGAAGAATGTTGGCTTGTGTCAATGTGAGAGATTGATACCGGTTGACGTTTGACTACACCTCTAAGTAATGAGGTCTTCCAGGTTTCCCTCATTCCTGCACTGAATGGTGGTTAGGGCGTAAGTCGTTCCTTAGCGCAAATAAGGCCTGCTTAATAATAATATGCCGCCCCCTCTCCCGCATAAGTCTTCGACTTCTGGGCTAATCCTCGTGATTAAAATGAAGGGTAGAGATATTATTATTATTTTTGTAATTAATAATATGGTTTGACATGTTACAACAAAATTTTGGGCCTATTTTTACAAGCTTACAACAAATGTTTTTGCTTCTTGTCCATTTTAAAGTCTTACAGCCGGATTCATGAAACGGGCGTAGCGCTAGTCGGACTAACCAGTTTTACGCCCGTGTAAAGCGCGTTAGTTGGCCTAACCAGCTTTGCGCTCATTCACGAAACATGCGTTGCTAGGTAGCGAAGCATGCGTTGCTAGGTAGGCTGTTTATTTAGGTCCATATTTGCGCCAAAAGTTAGACCCAGTATTGTACCTGTCTAAAAATCGCGTAACTTCGGCTTCTAGTTCCTTGCGTTTCCCATTGTATATTTAGTATTTATATTCAAAAACAGTACTTTTCAGTGCTACGGATTAGTTAACATATCATAAAGTAAGTATTATACATAGTAATGAATAGGAGTATGGCTTTTATTTAAATTGGTGCAACAGAGGCGTAAATTTTTCGCGTAACCTCCGCTAGTCTGACTAACGTTACGCCTTTTTGATGAATCCGTACGTTAAGTTATTGGCTATGATACATTTTGCGTAAAACATGCATAGTGTCCAAATCGATGCGATACACTTCATTTTTTAAATATTTCCACAAAAAGAAGTCCAAAGAATTTAGTCAGGAGATCGTGGCAGTCATACAATCTGAACGGCGACTAAAGTGCTTTATAGTATGTTGCCAATTTTGGTTGTATAGTTGATGTGTTAACATTCTTACAATGCTTTCGTGACTTATGCTGTTTTATATCTAATATTTATTTCGAAAACGTTTTTATAGCTGATATGAAATACTAAATTGCTAATTGGCTCATTAATACTTTTTGCCCATATTACTTTTAATTTTTGTTTTATCTATGGATTTATTATTTTAAATTAGGATAATATTAAAGCAAAAATATAGATGATTAAACTACAGTTTCTCATAAATACGGAAATTTTAAATATTTTAAATGCTCTATCTTCTTTTGTCTTTTGTTTCAGTTAGGCTCGATAGATATGAGAGTGGCTTCTTCACATAACTGTAAGCTATTCTATTATTATCTTTAATAGTTTTGGTCATTAACTTCTTCGTTTGTCCCTTTACTATTAACACGTTCCTGTTGGACTGTTGAAAATCCCACTTTGGCTAACTCATCAGACTTTTCGTTGCCTCGATGGATGTTCCTTATGAATCGGCACCTATTCTGAGTTCCCAGCTTTCTCAAAGCTACTATCTTTAGTGCAGCCTGATTGGCTGTCTTGTTTTTTGCTTTTCTCCGTATTAATTCCGTTGCACAATATTCAATAGCTATCCACCTCCTTGGAAACAACGGCATGAATATGCAGCCTGAGATGATTCAAGGTTTTCCGTAGTTCCGCATATATTTTCCTTGCTCACATCTAAAACAAATTTATCAAGGAGACTGCATCCCAAGCACTCTCATTCACTCAGTACATGCAACACATCCTCTTTTTCCAGTTGCAACCTGACATTTAGATCAAAAAGTATTTTTGCTTGATTTAAAAAATAAAGTTCTCACAATTTTCTATAGAACGTATAGAAAAAACACTATGTTAAGTTTTGTTAAAATTTGACACACAGGGGTTTTTGTGGGTACTGATTAACGCCACATTTTCAGATTTTAAATGAAAAAATCACTAAACGTTTTTATCGAATTTCCGGAGTACAAACAAAATCATAGCAGGTCTTGTATCGGCATCTTAAATGGCGTGGTAGGGTCTGAGGAAGCTGTTTTCGAAGTCGAAGAAGAAAAAGAAAAAATTTTTTTATTATTTTGAAGTATAAAGATTTTACGGATTTGTACACAAATAAAAGTAGACACATTTTGGAGCTACATGATTGTCTTTAACAGACCTTTTCTACTAGTTCTTCATTTCTAGTATTATTAACTAAAATTTGTTTTTGAAAACTGTCAGGGTCAAGTTACTGGCTTCAAAATTAAGGGTTACCAAGAGAATATTTCATAAGGATTAAATAGAGATTATTTATTATATACTATCCAGTCATACAATATCAGACTATTAAATCTTTGTTTAACACTTTCCGTTTATGGCAGATATATGCTTTTGCAATAAAAATGATACTCCCTCAAAACAGTTTTTGAACTTGTGGAAGTTCTTACTAGAAATTTCATTAAATCTATACTGGTGAATGAAACAACAAAGAACTAATGTAAAAAGTTGAAAGCAGATTTCGTTACAAATACATCAGCAGCTGAAAAGAAATTGCAAGAGTATGTAAGATTTGTTTCAGCAGCATTCATATACTAGTTTAAAACTATCTGATGTTACCTGTACTACGTATATTGTTATATTTATTGAAAGCATGTTAACAATTTGACTGGTCGAATATTTAGGACAGTTTAAGATTGGTCTCTGACTGTTCTTATTGGATGAGGCCTATTTCAAGTCACATTTTATATTTTTCCGTGATATACTATACGAGTATCTAAATGATTATGCTTTAACGTAAAGTTATATATTTTTTTGTCTTTATCAGAAACATTTGCAGATAAAAACAAAAAGGAGCTATTGTTGAATAAATCTGAATAGTATAAATAATAGCTATATTTCTTAGAAATTTTAAGTATATTTAAATGGATTGTTAATTTACAAATATATACATTTTATATAACAATTTACCTATTTTAGCTACTGTCTGTTATCGCTCCAAACAATAACGTGCTAACTTCGCCTGCTAAGGCAAATATTGAAACAGAATCAGGCGACGAAGTACTTAGAAAGGGGCTGAAAAACCCTTGGGTCATTCAGGGAGTTTGTTCATTCGTGTATGCGGAGGTAACGAAGCTCTTCGACCGATTGAAATATTTTTAAGTCGAATGAGCTGTCACGTCTCTAAAGTTGTCCTTTGTGTAAGTTCGGAAAAATAAATTGGATTTTGCAGTTTTGCAGTTTGTTAACTTCTTTTTCTGTTCCCAGATAGAATACCTAATAATTACCGTTAAGAGATCCGCTTGACGTCGAATCTAGATAGCTGCTGCTGCAGTGTAACGTAAATATGTCAGGGAAGGAAATTAAATGTTGTAAAACACTAAGCGAACACTTTGCTGATGATTTATTATCATTCCGGGCTGTAATGCGGCAATAATGGAAAATATTTCATTGAAAATTATCATTTCCATTAGTTGGAATTACGCTTTAAGGCGCTGGCGAAAAATTAGGTCATATCTGAAACCTCATACTCATTGTAATGAGCACTTTGTGATTTTGCGACTGCCTCTACTTTACGATGTACCCGTAGTTAGAGGAAACGTTTTTAATTCGTCACCTTTTTTATTTGCAGCAATAATAGTAGGGAGATAAAAAAATAAATAATAATGATAATAATCTTTATTAATTCTTTAGACATTTTACATGTATAGGACGAGTCAATAATACAACAAATACACAAACGTAGTCCACAAAAACGTATACATTGTGGCATAAATAATTGTACAAATGTATGGTAGCGTGTTTGCGAAATAATCACTCACAGCATAATTCTTTTCTCTTTCTAAAAAACTCTCATCTGTGAAACTTGTTAGTATGGAAGATCTTATAAATTGAGGTAAATCATTGATAAATAATAAAAATATTAGTGGTCCCAGGACAGATCCCTTGGGCACTCCAGAATTTAGCCCATAACAGTCGGATGTTACATTTCCAATTTTTACATAGATCTGTTTCTTATATGTCATTTCAAAAATAAGCGACTTAAGCCCAAATTGAACGATTTACTTTCAATAAAATCAAAATACAGCAATGCACCACAGTTGAAAATAGAGCGTAATGTTCCCATTTCAGCATTTTAGTTGTGATTACTTTAGAGATCTTTCTTCTGGCTATATCGTTGGACACCAATTATTTTCGTTATTTTTATTTTATTTAGTATACACCACCCCACAGCCTAAGCCAATTAATGGGTAGAGATAACATATAAGATTAGCAAAGAAACTTAAATATACATATAAAATAAACACAGATAATAGAAAGCGAAAAAAAGTTATGCATATGTAACAAAAGAATAACAGATGAAATACAAACTAAGAAATCGATTAAAAGGAAAAACAAATTAACTTATCGTAAAATAAATATAAGTGGAGAATAACACAGCTCTGGGCCTAAAAGGCCTGTAAGCAGCTTTATATATATAAATATAAGTAACATGATATGCTTAGTTGTAAAGACCTTTTTCTTAATGCATCCAATAATATAATGAAAAATTTTCTGAAAAAAAAATTTATTTATGATATGTGTTAAAAGTGCATTTTTAAGACACGCATGTAAAAGTTTACATCAGTGTCTTAAAAATACTTTTAACACAAAAATCATACCATATTTGTTCTACAAACAGCATTAAAAAGAATTAACCCGGGTAAATTAAGTATTAAATAGCATCGTAGACACTATATCAAATTTTCGAAGTGGGCACTTGCCAATGATATACCTATAGTAACCATGGCAACCATTGTTGTATTCACTACTTACGAAAAGTCTGAAAGCATTGGATTAGTCACTTTTAAATGTTGTGTCTTTTTGCCCTTAAGCAGTATAAACAAAATATGGAAAAGAACAATCCATTTAAAGAAATCGATAAAGCGGCCAACCGAGCTGCTTTGGACTTATTACCAAGAAAATGCCTGATTCAATATGAAATTGTATACAATAAGTTTGTGAAGTGGTATGAAGAAAAAGGCGTTCCTGGAAAATATACTGAAAATGTATTCTTGGCCTATTTTGAGGAGAAATCGAAGACTTGGAAATCTTCATCTCTATGGTCTAATTATTATTTTATGATTAAAGCTATGTCACGAATAAATAGCGACGTAGATATCAGCAAGTAGATATCAGAGACCAAATTGAACAGTTTTTGACGTAAGTGCGCACCGGATGCCGAGTATCTTATGATGAAAGTAGCTACTATTTTAGGAATATTTCGTGCCTGCTGAAGAAAGTCAGTTGCCAGTTGACTCTCGACAACTTGGAAATTGTGGGCACTTCGAGTTCAATATTGGTTAAGATATCAGATACCAAAACCAAGGTTCCATAAAATTTAACTATCGTTGAAGAATTTTATTTGGATTTTAACCGGAGATACATGGCTCTTGGTCCAGCAAATGTGGGACATCTGAGGCTTTTCCTAAAGTATGTGAAAGGCAAGTGTACGAAAAACCCTGTGGGAATAAATACATTTGGAAAATATCCTGCTGCCATTGCTAAATTACTGGAACTTCCAAATTCTAACCTCTATACTGGACATTGTTTACTGCGTTCGTCGGCAAGCTTCCTAGCTAGATAGTGGAGCAAATTTGACGACAATTAAGCGGCATGAGGGATGGAAATGTTCAACAGTCGCCGAGGGATACATCGAAGATTCGTTGGAAAGTAAAAATTCGAATGCACGAAAACTGCTTTCAGCCATCAATGTCAGCGGATTCTGCTCAAACGTCAACTAGGAATGCGGTCGTTTCAGTTGATAGTGCTAAAATTGTGGAAGGATTTAATTTTTCAAATTGTGTGAATTATAATATTCATGTTAATAAAGAAAATACAAATTAAATGTATTGCAAATTTACTGTCACAATTTGACATTTACTTTAAGACACTAGTACTTTAAAGTGATCCTTTTGCAATATTTTTAATGCTACAAGGGAGTGTTAAAAATTGCAATTTTAACATGTTTGTAGAAAAATATTAAACTGTAACACCCCATAACTCCCATAATAAGCTCTCAATAAAAAATTGTTATATAACAAACCTCAACTATTTTTATGTTAGTACAGTTTGGCGAGACTTAAGTCTGGCAACTGAAAATGAGGAAAGTTCAAATACTTAGTGTTTACGAACAACCGCTGTTGATAGAAAGCAAAATCAAAGTAATATGAAAAATTCAGTATAATGCGGCACGAAATGGCACCAAGTATGTACATATCACTTTACATTTTGTAAAGACTGATATAATTTACATCTACTGACAGCAGCTTATTCCCTGGAGTTAGTTACAAATGCCATTATAATAATCACAGGCTACAGTTATCTAACTACCTCAAGATAATGTCAGTGCAAAGCTGAACATGTTTATTTAACTATTGTATCAGTCGTGTAATTGATGTTGATAGTATTGCTTATTGAGTAAACACGTAGTTGCGAGGTATTCAGACTTTGCTAGGCTTAATTAGGTTGAAGTGGTTGGTGATTTAACTGATTGCATAAATAAATCTGTCCAATAAATTGTACTGTCAAAATGGAATGGAGCTATGATACATTAATAGCGGTTCTGTTATGATGACTTGTGATATTATTTCAAAATAGAAACATTTATTTAAATGAAATCGACATCATTAACTATAAAGATAAAAAACTCTAATTACTACTGAAAAATGAATACTGTGCTACCGGTAAAAAATAGTTCAATTGCTCCTTAGAAGAACACTGAGTTTAATAAGCATTATGTTCAACTTTAACCTCCATTTAGGATTAAATTTACTAGTTACTTATTTTTTTATCATTAATTATTTATAAGAATCAAGCAGATCTAACCAATTTACATGTCTCTAAAAATATACAGGATGCCCGGAATGTAATCGTCAATACTAAATCGGTTTGCATATTTGACCAAAAGCAACAAAAAATTCTAAAACAAATAATTTCTTTATGGATACGTTTAAAATATAATAATATAACTGTAATAAAAGGCAAAGCTGTGTCACGAAATTCCAAACTAAGGTACAGTTAACTGTTTTTTTTTAACAGTATTATTGTAGGAATCAAGAATCTTACGTAATGATAATATAACGACTAGATCAGCATGGGAATGCCACCAGGAACTGGTGGTGGCTTCAACCGACAACAGTATATCTATATGCTGGGTGAAGGGATACGGGCGATGCAATGGAAATAAAGAATCTGACAAGCTATGCAGGAGTACATAGAGTCTCACTATTTTTGGACCTGGTTCCTCCAGTATGCTTCCGTTTGTCACGTTTACGATTTACGGTTTACGATTTATTTATTAGTGTCAATATACAATAATGTATTTACACAGGTCAAATAGGGAGAAACACAAAATAAAAATTACAAACTACAGTAAAATAGACTAACGCTAAGAACACTAAACATTAAAAATAGTTAAAACTATAAAAAATCTATAAAAATCTATGAAATGTGATAACAGCACAAAAACACATATAGTTAAAACTCAAGTTAAAATTGAAATAGATATAACAGGATGTTAAAAATAGCATAAGTTAAAGCGATATTATGGACAAGGTACTGGCTAGAAATTCCTCAGAGCTATAAAATGCATTATTCAGTAAAAACTTTTTTATTCTGTACTTAAAAGATGTAATATTTAAGTCAGTAACTGTTTTAGGTAACGAATTATAAAATTTGATACCCCAGTAAGAGGTACCATTTCGAGTTTTCGAGAGTCTGATAATCATTTTGCAAATTGTCTCTATTTCTTGTGAAGTGGGAATGAATTTCATTCCTGGACGTATAACTACCTATATTGTTTTTTATATGCATTAGGCATTGTAGAATATATATGCATGGAACTGTTAATATATTAAGTTCAACAAACTTCAGTCTACAGTCATCTCTATATTTAAGTCCGCCAATTAATCTTATAGCTCTTCTTTGTAATGCAAATACTTCAGAGGCTGAAGTATAGTGACCCCAAACTAAAATTGCATATAATATCACAGAATGAATAAGACTGTGGTAAGCTGTTTTCAAGGTTTGTCGAGATACTTGATGGTTTAAGCTACGAAGAAGGTACAAGTTTCTTGATCTTTTGTTACATAATATGTAATCAGTGTGACAATTCCATGACAATTTTGAATCCAGGTGAACCCCCAGAAATTTAACAGAATCAGGATTTAAAATATCTGTGGTTTCTCTAAGGCTAAATATTAATGTTTCTGTTTTCGTGGAATTAAGATTTAATTTATTAGACAAAAACCAGTTTTGAATTGTTAATTCAGCTTGAGCCTTTTCAATCAAATCATCAGTTATAGAATTAGTAAGATTTGTATCATCGGCAAAATGAATAGTCAAAACAGAGTCATGCACGGGGGTAAATCATTTACATAAATTAAAAAGAGTACCGGACCAAGAATAGATCCTTGTGGTACACCGGCATCAATACCGAGATATGAAGATGTTGAATTATTATGAACAACATATTGCTGCCTATTACTGAGGTATGAGTATATTAGACCAACACTGTGGGATGCGAAACCATAGTAAGAAAGTTTTTCAGTGAGAATAGAATGTAACACACAGTCAAATGCTTTGGTGAGGTCTAGGAACTGAGAACATATAAATTCTTTTTGCTCAAAACTCATGTTGATCTCCGACACCAATTTATCTATGGCTAAAGTTGTAGAGAGTTTATTTCTAAAACCGTATTGATTTGAGTTAAATAATTTTTCTTTTTCAAGATAAGTTATTATTTGAGTTTTTAAAACGTTTTCAAAAATGTTTGCAAATGTTGGTATGATAGATATGGATCTGTAGTTTGAAGGATCGTTAGTATTGCATTTTTTGTGGATTGGTACAACTTTTGAGATCGTTTCCCGGAGTTGCTTTCCCTTAAATTTATAATTATATTTTTAGGTGACATTAGCGGCTAGCTCAGCTCAAGTATTAGATAATGTCCCCTAAACAAATAAGCAAAATTGCATTATACAAAGCCTAGTGATCAAATAAAACAAATCGCTATGATTCGTATTGTATACTGTGGGCGCCACGTGTTTTCATAAAGCCTTGTATAGCAGTAGAAAAATAAAATAGAAAAGAAATTACGAAATAATTATCTATGCTAGAGTAATTCATTATTTAGAGGGAAAAAAATAAATGCTAAGACTGACACATATATGTCTATTAGAACGTAACTACATCCAGTGATATCTACGTATTTATGAGTAAATTACGCAAACTTTCAATAGAAAAGAAAATAACGCCAGGTAATATACAAATCTACAATTCCCACTCTATTAGATCCATATACACGTGGTTGCCAATTAGAATTAATAAAAATTTAGTGATACAGCAATAATTATTAATTAATATTAACAAAATTATGTTTCTTTTACTTATAAATGTCTCTCGGGACTTCATGACACTTGTGTTCTAAAATGAAAATCTTTTTCCCGAGGAAAATTTTACTTTTGTTTACAGCATTTTAAATTAAACTCATCCAGGTATAAACTGAGAATATTGTTAATACAGCTCAACATAAAACTTGCCTGGTAATCCGGGTTTTTTGTCGTAAATATTGCGTTAGTGCTCATTGTAGATTTTCCCTCTTTCCCTTTTGATATCCCACAGGTTGCAGTGTGAGCCTCAACAGGGTCGGCGAACTGGAACTGTACGGTTATAACCAAAACAGGGCCTTGGAAGGGGATGAATAGAGACCAGCCGTGGATCAAAGATCCTACAGAGACGGCGGACAATATTCCTGATACTGTTGCGGATGTAGCAGCCTTGGAACACGGCAATTAAAAACCGTCAGGTCGTAAGAAAAATCGTATTATGAAATTGTTTCCCATTAATGACTATTTTATGACTAGAAAACAGGCAAATGCTTATACAGTTTACATATCTCTCTCATGAGGGTTTTCCTTTAAGAAGAAGATGGTGGATGCCTACGTGAGATTATTCAGACCAATTAAGTTTAACTTTTTCAGTAACCCTTACAGAAATGGAATATTCACAATTGGTGGAAAACACTAGAAATCCTCAAAAAGTCAGAAATACACATTTAATAGAAATTTCCACACTTAAAGTTTCCCACGAGGCACACCTTTATCTTCCAACTTGGGTATTTTTTTAAGTCCCTCGTCCTACGTTTTATCAGAATTTTTGGAGGGAACGATCACGAATAACAAAATAACAAAACAAAAATGTCAGTCAATGTCCTTGGTGCTGAGTAGACATTATGTAAACTATTCGTACAACAGATGATCTAGGAATGCTCAACATGTTGGATATCTGATGATTAGAATGTTCTGCATCATGTAAAGCAGTCATTCTTGCTCGGGTAAACGTAGAAATGTACATTACATTATAATTATATGTACATTATAATGTACAAAAATTCAATGAAACACTTGGCTTAATACACTGCCAGATTTCTAAAAACATTGGTAATAAGGTTCATGGTCTGCATCTTTTTATTATCTTTTTTGTTACCTAATTCCTGTACTGTTTCACCACATTAAGAAACACCACTATGTTCAATAGGATCATTTTATGTACAGAGAGTTCTTGACTTTTGACGTTGTGTGTATTATAAATTAACTGTTACCTACATTTGTTGTTTCAACTTAAATGTTTACTTCTTAGGTAACTTTTTAAATTAATATAACATAATAATTGTAATTTTAACGTTTTTTAGCTTTTATTGTAGAAGTAAAAGCCTGATAATAATTATTTCATTAAAATTATTCACAAATTCATAATGAGCTCATTGCACACCAAAGAGCTAAAAAGCTCATTCTAATATATTAAAATACGCGATTGCCTCTCGCTTCACCGGGGGCGCGAAAAAGTGGGGTTTTGCCGCCACAAAGGCTTTTTTTGCGAGCCGCGCAGCGGCGAGCCCGGGGGCGCGGAGTCGAGTTTGGCCTTTTTTGCGTAGCTTAGGCGTATTTGGGTAGGTTCTTTTTACTCTTTTCGGGACGAATTTTGCGTTTTGCCGGAGGTCCGCCGGCGTTACTTTTCCGTTTTCGCGAGGAAACGAGACAAAAGTCGAAAAAACGCCCCTTATCGGAAGTCCGGAAGCCGCCCGGAGGCCGGTTTCGCCCGCGCCACGTTCTTCGGGCGGGCCTGTCGGGACGCGGCCGCGGGCGAGTCTCTTTATTTGGTCCTTTCTCCGTCGCGACGAGGCGCTCGGCGGGCCGTTTTTCGCGTTTTTCTAGGTAAATTTTCCGTTTTTCGGAGGGTCCTCGCCGGCCGATCTCGGCGAGCGAGATGGATATAGCGGAGGCGGAGCTTATCGCCCGGGAATCGGAGAAACGTCAGTCGGATATGGGTAGACGTCAAACTATTTCGGATTCGATATTTTCCTATTTTCCCGCATTCATTTCCACAAAGCCATGTCGAAACGTAAACTTTGAACCTTCTACAATGTGTCGCGTGCCTCAGATTTAGGTTTAAAATTCGATTTTATAGTGAAAATAGCGAAAGTTTTGGTCAATTACACGTTCGGCGGCATTCGCCTTCGCTCGGCCGTCAGTTACCTGTTACATAGACATTGAGCCGACCCTGTGTTAACTGACCTACACCATAAGTGATAAAGTGCGGTAGAAGTGCTGACAAAGATTCCTGTCGAAGTTTATCTTTTTATACCGTATATTATCAATAACCTTATGTTAATTCCAGAAATTATCTATTGTTCATTGTTCCTAGTGCACGAGGCAATCTAGTAATTTGTATTACGTATGTTTCATGTATATATATATTTTTTAGACTTTTTCAGCTTCAGTTCAGTTCAGTCTTAATCACGTCAAAACGCTGTTAAAGATTTGAGCTAACTCTGTTTTGTTCTTAGTAAAATACCTGCTGTTAGTTAAATAAAACACAATTAGAAAGAACGAATATCTTTTTTTGGGTAGTTATTTTAATTAACAAGAGTAAAAGCTGAGTCCAAAACCAACCAAAGAAGCGGAGGGGCTTCTTCGAACCAAGAACTGCAAGAAGCTCAACGTCACTGGCGCAGTCGGAAACGGATCTGATAGTCACTGTTTAGAAGAAGACATAGTGCCTTTTTGGAAAGTGTTTTTCTACTGACAGGACTACTGCAAGTTAAGAGTGTTTCGAGAAGAGAACTGAATATTCCTTGTCGACATACGGGGGCCATCTTCTAGGACACAAACCCAGAAAATTGGCTAGCAACCTACTGGAGGATCGAATATCCCTGGACAGGTTTAGAAAGAAAAAAACAACAAAATCAAGCAATCACACAAAGCAAAGCTGCACACAAACAAGGTTAGTCATTTTTTCTCATAATCCATTTTTTTTCCTTCTCACCCCAACTTTTCACATTTTTTTTGTGTAAAATAATATTCAAAAATAAAACTTGTTTTTTTATTGTTTGGAAATAAAAAATTATTCTCTCAACAAATGGTTAATGTTTAGAAATATTAAAGAAACGTCAAAAGCAAACAAAAATTTTAGACAACAAACTAGAGCTAGTAGAAGTATTAATTCTGAAGATTCTGATTCAGATTTAGATAGTGTTATCCAAGATTTATCTGCGATTAGATTAGAATACGAAAATCTAAAAGAAATAATAGTGACAATATGGCTCGTGAAATAAATTATCAGCAATTAAAATTATTTTTAGATATTATTCCAAATTTTAGTGGAGACCCATGTGAATTAAATAATTTTATTGGAGCTTGTGATGAAACATTTGTACAGTATGCTAACGAATCTGAAGTTCTAAAAATTAATTTTTAGAGGTATAATTGGCAAACTACGAGGCAAAGCATTAACTTTAATTTCAAGTAGAATTGAATTAGACACTTGGGACAAAATAAAAGAAATTTTGAAAGTTTCTTTTACTGATCAAAGGTCATTTACTTGTTTACTTCATGAACTTCACAGTTTGAAACCAAATCCTAAAGAAAGTCCTTATAATTTTGGTATTCGTTGTCAATATACTAGAAGTTTAATTTTTCATCTATTAATAATGATAATAAAATGGACCATGTACAAAAATTTGCTCAAATTTCTAATATTGAAAAATTAATTTTGGTAACATTTTTAAAATATCTTCCACCACAAATTCAAACCGGTGTTAGACTTAAAAATCCAGATTGTTTAGAAATAGCAATGCAATACGTAATAGAAGAAGAAAATTTTAATTCTATTGTAAATGAAGGAAAGAGAAATTTAAATCAACATATTCCATCTCCAAATATTAAAGCACCTGTTCAAAAATATTCTCAAATTCAACCTACTCTAAGTCAAACATTTTCACATAATAATTCACAGTTACAACAACGATTTCATGAACAAAATAAAAATATTTCCTAGTCAACCAATTCAAATAACTCCAAAACAAGTACCACAAAAATTTTACCCAAATCAACAAGTATTCGGTAAACAAAGTACATCAACAACCAACGTATGGAAACCCAAAAATCAAATACCTACTTATAAACCTACTCCTATGTCAACAACATCTAGGCAAACAACTACTCAACCTTATCAGTTTAAACCCCAATCGAGACCGACATTTATGGCAGAAGAATTACACAACATTGATGAAGAAATTTATACTGAAGCAATTGAAGAAAATCCAGCAGCATATGGTTATGAACAAGAAGAATTACCCATGCAAGATCAAGAAGGTATGGAACCATATACAGAAGAACAAAATAACGATGAAGAAAATTTTATCCACCTAGCCTCTGGACAGAAAATCACTTAGAATTAAATCATATTATAGATCAACGCAAATTGCCATTTATCGAAATTTCAGGATTTCATAGACCTTTACGTTTTCTTATTGATTCTGGTAGTCATATATCTTTAATGAACCCTGTTTTAGTAAAAATATTTCCCAGAGTGCATCATTATAAAACCAAGTTTAATAAAAACATCTTGTGGTCAACAAACAGCAAAATTTGAGGCACATATCCCAGTTTTTAAAGAATTTCAAGCAAATGGAAAAATTATTTTCACTTTATTTGACTTTCATCCGTTTTTTGATGGATTAATCAGCTTTACAGACTTAAAAAATATGGGATTTAATTGGAATTTACAAGAAGGATATCTACAGAGAAATAATTTGAAAATTCCTGTAAGACAATGTTCTCCTTCAGAATATGAACACTTTAACATCACTGTTAATGAAAATGAAATTTTAAGAACCAAAATTCCAACTAACGCCGTTACTGATGAATCATATTATATCCCAGAAACAACAATTAATAATCACTGTTTTAAATCGGAATTTATCAATTATAAAGGTAAAAACACTGTCGTTGCAGACGCGCTATCTAGAAATCCTTCAGACAATGTTTCTTTGATAAACGAAATAGGTGATATTGATAATGTCATTCAAGAATATTTAAACTATGAAAATAATGTTACAACAGCACATTCTGCAGATGAAATTCCTCTACTTAGTTTTCCTTATACAGAAAAACCTTTAAATCATTATAAACATCAAATGATTATTAAAGTTTCAGAATCATCCCTGACCTAATTGTATTAAAGAAAAGATTTTTGATAATCAGAGATTTTACATAAATATTAGAAAAATCATATAGATGAAGATTTAGAACAATTCATAGCTAATCTCGATAATAAACTTACATATTATTTATATTTTCCTGACAAACAACATGAAAAATACTTTATAAAAATATACAAGAAAAACTTATTAGAATTCAATCAAAATTAATAATTTGTTCTTCAAAATTAACTGATATCTGTACAGATTCTGAAAAACAAGACAAAATGAATTATCATCATATTTATAAAACTGGTCATAGAGGTATTACAACTACAATTGACTCTCTAAAGAAAAATTACTATTGGCCTAGCATGACTAAAGACGTTAATAACTATGTCAATAATTGTGTCATATGTCAAAAATCTAAATATGAAAGACAACCTAATAATTTTGAATTTCAACCAATTCCTATAGGTACAAAACCTTTTGAAAGAATTCATGTCGATACCTTGTCAGTATCTAAAGAAAAATTCTTAACGATAATTGATACTTTTTCAAAATTTGCGCAAGCCTATCCAATTTTAGGAACAAATTTATAAATGTCCTTGACGGATTATTAACTTTTATATCACATTATGGACTTCCTCATACAATTGTTTGTGATAATGGTGTGGAATTTAATAATCAAAATTTCCTAGATTTTTGCAAAATTCATAAAGTAAATATACACTTTACTACACCAAAAAATCCGAATTCAAATAGTTACATTGAAAGATTTCATTCTACATTGTTGGAACAAATTAGAGTTAAAACGCAACAAAATCCTAAAGAATCTTTAAATAACTTAATAAAATATTCACTATTACATTATAATAATTCCATACATTCGAGTACAAACTTCACTCCTTTTGAGATCGTTTCAGGACATTTCAATACTAAAGATCCTTATGATATTGAAGAAAAAGATATAATCTCTAAATATGTGTATGACCATAAAGAAAAATTAAAAGGAAAATATCAACAAATCAATGACGATATAAACAAGAAAAACTGATAAATTGGAAAAATTAACGCAGAACGGAAAGAACCAATGACAATATCAGAACAAGACCAAATTTATCATAAAGAACAGACAAGAGATAAATTAGCAAATAAATTTTCCAAAATTTCGCCTGTAGCTCAAACAAAAATAAGGTGAAAACTGAAACATCAAAATATTCTAAGCATAATTTAAAGAAACGTAAAAATATTAATTACTAATGTTTTATTTCCAGATGAGGATATTGATTATTTCGTTTATCCTTATCCATAACTTAAATAATGCAGTTATTCAAAATTAACCAACCCTATTTTACCAATGAACTTGGAAAATCGAGAATTATTATAAGTAAACATACATTCGTCAGTTATCTAGATATTTCTGAACTGAATAAAATTAAATCTAATTTACAAGAACAAGTCAATTTTATTATTGAAAGAAAATTTTTTACTGATATGTCAGACAAACTAATAAAACAAGCACAATCACTGTTATTTCAAACACACACAAACGTGGACTGATAAATCTTGGTGGTAAAATATCAAAATGGTTATTTGGCACACTTGATTCTGAGGATGGAAAAAGAATCGATACTATATTAGATTACCTTAACAATAATGATCACTTACTTAAAGATGAAATTAATAATGAAATTTCTTATTCAAAGGAATTTATGTCAAAAACAAATCATAGCCTTTTTCAAATCAAATCAAACATCTTAACTATAAAGAGTTTAATCGATAAATACCAGGATAGTATAAATGAAATTAATACTTTGGAATTAATTATTAATTGCCTAATAACTCTACAGAACCAATTAAATCAAATCGTTAATGCTATAACATTTGCTACCCTTAATAAAATTCATCCAACTTTGCTTTCTATAGAAAATTTGAATATTATAATAAATAAAATGCAAAACTTATACTCACTAAATCAAATTGCTCAATTCAAAAGTAAACACAGTTATTATATGTTTTTGGTATTCAACTATTATATAAAGACGAGAGAATAATTTTCTTAATTCATTGTCCAATTTTAATGACTACTGCGTTTAAAACATTTTTTTGTATCCTGTTCCTATCCAGAATAAAATAATCCCCTCAAAACCATATCTTATCCTTAATGAGAAAATGAACTCTATCAATATCAAGAAGAATTGTGTGAAAAGATCGAAGATACCTTTTATTGCCATAATCATCTTCAAGCCGAAGAAGATTGCATAGTCTATATTATTTTGAAGAATGAAGCCAAAAACTGTTCTACTGTGTCTGTCCATGTAGAAAAGATGATTGCAAATCAAATTTCTCCCAAAATATTTTGTTAACTACACCTTCCTACACAATAATTACGGAAGGATGTTCCATAGAAAAACATCAAGAACTTCAACCTGGAAGTTACCTAATAACAATTCCTGAAAAATGTCATTATACTATTGATCAAGAACAGTTTTCTTCCGAAAATGAAGATCTTTCGCCTGTTACAATTATTGAACTTCCATCATTGGATGTATCCAAGTTGAGAGGACGATCAAATAAAATTAAACTTAATAGCATGGATATCGAAGAGCTTTCTCATTTGGCAAATAAAATGAATAATCATCATGAAATAGCTTTACCTGTGGAGCCAAAGGAAAATCATCCCATACCAACCTGGCTTCTTATTATTATTTGCTTTCTCATTTGTGCTATCACCTATATTGGAGTAACATGCTACTATAGAAACTGTTACCCTTACCCAATCAAACTATTTAGAAGGAAGAAAAATCCGAATGAGGCCTCTTCTCTTAATGATGATCAACCCAGCCAACCAGTCCAACCCTAGGTTTCCATTTTAGGCGGGAGGAGTTACCTGTTACATAGACATTGAGCCGACCCTGTGTTAACTGACCTACACCATAAGTGATAAAGTGCGGTAGAAGTGCTGACAAAGATTCCTGTCGAAGTTTATCTTTTATACCGTATATTATCAGTAACTTTATGTTAATTCCAGACATTATCTATTGTTCATTGTTCCTAGTGCACGAGGCAATCTAGTAATTTGTATTACGTATATTTCATGTATATATATATATATATTAGACTTTTTCAGGTTCAGTTCAGTTCAGTCTTAATCAAGTCAAAACACTGTTAAAGATTTGAGCTAACTCTGTTTTGTTCTTAGTAAAATACCTGCTGTTAGTTAAATAAAACACAATTAGAAAGAACGAATATCTTTTTTTGGGTAGTTATTTTAATTAACAAGAGTAAAAGCTGAGTCCAAAACCAACCAAAGAAGCGGAGGGGCTTCTTCGAACCAAGAACTGCAAGAAGCTCAACGTCACTCGTCCTAAACGTCAAACGGCTAGCCGGACGGTGCACGGCCTGTGACAGCTCCGGATAAAACTTGGGAACGTTCGCTAAACGGGCAGATCTGAGACCCGCCAAGGCCGGAAAAGGTAAATTTAAAGTCTCTAGATACTTTCTGTTATGCGAGCGCTGGATTTTGAGTTCGAATTTGTATCGAATTTTGCGTAATACCGAACCGAGACGTGGAGAAGAGCCTGGCAATATGGCGGGTCCTCACAAAACCTTCAAAACGTTACATTTTGCAAAGTAAGTACCCTGTATTTTCATAAAGCCATATCGAAACGTGAACTTTGAACCTTCTACAATGTGTCGTGCCTCAGGTTTAGGTTTAAAATTCGATTTTATAGTGAAACTTGCAAAAATTTGCGTCGACTACAGAAACGTCAAATGGCGAGTGCGCGGTGACATTTCCGAATAAATCGCAGAAAATTTCGCTAAATGGGCCGGTCGGAGCCCTCCAAAGGAAGAAAACGGTAAATTTGAAGTCTCTAGATACGTTGTGTTATGCGAGCGTTTGGTTTTGAATTCGTTTTCGTATCGAAATTTGCGAAAATTCTAAGCAAGACGGGGTCAAAATGACGGAAGCCATAGAACAGCTGTCAAATATTTCCATCCGCTATTGCTATTTGCATTGAACTTTGCATAAATAGAATGAATAGGTGGTATCAGTGAGCTAGACAATATGGCAGACTTCAAGTCGCTTCGCTTATATACAGTGCGACTCAAAAAGCTCGATGTACGGGGTGTTACGATAAAATTGACGAGAAAAAATAAAAATTACAGATTCGAGGAAATTTTCGGTTTTTTCGCTTCGAGGGGTTCTGTGACGTTCGTAGGCCCGTCTTAAATGCAAAGTGTTGGAAAATGTGAAACGTTAAAAATGTCAAAATTAAGGAACTGAACATTTTTTTGGTACGAAACTTCCGTCGGGGGACTCTTACCGCACTAATTATCGAAAAATACGGGTGTTTAAAAATCCGAACCATTCCCTAAAAATCCTGAACATTTGTGGATTAAAATTTTTTTTTCTTTCTGATGAAACTTTTACAATAGTTTGTAAAAACTATAAAAATATATACTTTGGTATTATTATGTATATGAATACATACTTATGAAAAATACAGGGTGTAAAATAAAGAACCATTCTCTAGATCCACAAAATTTATGGAATTTATTTTTTTTTATGAAACTTTTTACAATTGTAAAAATATTATACTAATGAAAATATACAGGGTGCTTAACGAAACCAAACCATACTCTAAGAATCCCCGCAATAATTCATTGAATATTTTTTATGAAACTTTTCACAATGGTCTGTAAGAAAACTATACTAATTAAAGAACTACTGGGAGTTTAAAAAGACTGAACCAATATTGAAACTCCCAAAATTCATGGAAAATTTTTTTATTTATTAAACTTCCATCAAGGATTTATTATGACACTCACTAACGAAGCAAATACAGAGTGTTTAATAATAACGAACCATTCTCTAAAAATCCTCAAAATTCATGGAATTAAAAATTCTTTTGATGAAACTTTCTACAATGTTCTGTAGGAAAAATATACTAATTAAGAAATACAGAGTGTTTAAAAATAACGAACCATTCTCTAAAAATTTTCAAAATTCTTGGAATTAAAAAATTCTGTTTGATGAAATTTTATACAATGTTCTGTAGGAAAAATATACTAATTAAGAAATACAGAGTGTTTAAAAATAACGAACCATTCTCTAAAAATCCTCAAAATTCATGGAATTAGAAAATTCTTTTGATGAAACTTTATACAATAGTTTGTAAAAATCTATATTAATGAAAAATACAGGGGTTTAAAAATACCGAACTGTTCCCTAAAAATCCTGAATATTTGTGGATTTAAAATTTTTTTTTCTTTCTGATGAAACTTTTACAATAGTTTGTAAAAACTATAAAAATATATACTTTGGTATTATTATGTATATGAATACATACTTATGAAAAATACAGGGTGTAAAATAAAGAACCATTCTCTAGATCCACAAAATTTATGGAATTTATTTTTTTTATGAAACTTTTTACGATTGTAAAAATATTATACTAATGAAAATATACAGGGTGCTTAACGAAACCAAACCATATTCTAAGAATCCCTACAATAATTCATTGAATATTTTTTATTAACCTTTCACGATGGTCTCTAAGAAATATATACTAATTAAAAAACTACTGGGTGTTTAAGAAAACTGAACAAATATTGAAACTCCCAAAATTCATGGAATTTTTTTTTATTTATTAAACTTCCATCAAGGATTTATTATGACACTCACTAACGAAGCAAATACAGAGTGTTTAATAATAACGAACCATTCTCTAAAAATTTTCAAAATTCATGGAATTAAAAATTCTTTTGATGAAACTTTATACAATGTTCTGTAGGAAAAATATACTAATTAAAAATACAGAGTGTTTAAAAATAACGAACCATTCTCTAAAAATTTTCAAAATTCTTGGAATTAAAAATTCTGTTTGATGAAATTTTATACAATGTTCTGTAGGAAAATATACTAATTAAGAAATACAGAGTGTTTAAAAATAACGAACCATTCTCTAAAAATCCTCAAAATTCATGGAATTAGAAAATTCTTTTTGATGAAACTTTATACAATAGTTTGTAAAAATCTATATTAATGAAAAAATACAGGGGGTTTAAAAATACCGAACCGTTCCCTAAAAATCCTGAATATTTGTGGATTTAAAATTTTTTTTTCTTTCTGATGAAACTTTTTACAATAGTTTGTAAAAAAACTATAAAAATGTATACTTTGGTATTATTATGTATATGAATACATACTTATGAAAAATACAGGGTGTAAAATAAAGAACCATTCTCTAGATCCACAAAATTTATGGAATTTATTTTTTTTTATGAAACTTTTCACGATTGTAAAAATATTATACTAATGAAAATATACAGGGTGCTTAACGAAACCAAACCATACTCTAAGAATCCCCACAATAATTCATTGAATATTTTTTTATTAACCTTTTCACGATGGTCTCTAAGAAATATATACTAACTAAATACTATATATAATAATATATAAAAATATACTAAAACTACTGGGTGTTTAAGAAAACTGAACAAATATTGAAACTCCCAAAATTCATGGAAATTTTTTTTTTATTTATTAAACTTCCATCAAGGATTTATTATGACACTCACTATCGAAGCAAATACAGAGTGTTTAATAACAACGAACCATTCTCTAAAAATTTTCAAAATTCATGGAATTAAAAATTCTTTTGATGAAACTTTATACAATGTTCTGTAGGAAAAATATACTAATTAAAAATACAGAGTGTTTAAAAATAACGAACCATTCTCTAAAAATTTTCAAAATTCTTGGAATTAAAAATTCTGTTTGATGAAATTTTATACAATGTTCTGTAGGAAAATATACTAATTAAGAAATACAGAGTGTTTAAAAATAACGAACCATTCTCTAAAAATCCTCAAAATTCATGGAATTTGAAAATTCTTTTGATGAAACTTTATACAATACTTTGTAAAAATCTATATTAATGAAAAATACAGGGAGTTTAAAAACCGAACCGTTCCCTAAAAATCCTGAACATTTGTGGATTAAAATTTTTTTTTGCTCTCTGATGAAACTTTACAATAGTTTGTAAAAACTATAAAAATATATACTTAGGTATTATTATGTATATGAATACATACTTATGAAAAATACAGGGTGTAAAATAAAGAACCATTCTCTAGAAATCTAGAAATTTATGGAAGTTATTTTTTTATGAAACTTTTCACAATGGTCTGTAAGAAAACTATACTAATTAAAGAACTACTGGGAGTTTAAAAGACTGAACCAATATTGAAACTCCCAAAATTCATGGAAAATTTTTCAAAATCATTGAATTAAAAATTCTTTTGATGAAATTTTATACAATGTTCTGTAGGAAAAATATCGCAATAAAGAAATACAGACGATTTAAAAATAACGAACCATTCTCTAAAGATCCTCAAAATTCATGGAGTTAAAAATTCTTAGTTTGTTAAAAACTATACTAATGAAAAATACAGGAGGTTTAAAAACCGAACCATTCTCTAAAAATCAACAAAATTCATGGAATTAAAAATTCTTTTGATGAAACTTTTACAATGTTCTGTAGGAAAAATATACTATTGAACAAATACGGGGTGTTTAAAAACCGAACTGTTCCCTACAAATCCTGAAAATTCGTGGATTAAAATTTTTTTGCTTTCTGATGAAACATTTTACAATAGTTTGTCAAAAACTATAAAAATATATACTTAGGTTTTATTATGTATATAAATACATACGTATGAAAAAATATAGGGTGTAATATAAAGAACCATTCTCTAGATCCACAAAATTTATGGAATTTATTTTTTTTTATGAAACTTTTCATGATTGTAAAAAAATTATACTAATGAAAAAATACAGGGTGTTTAGCAAAACCAAACCATTTTCTAAGAATCCTCACAATTCATAGAATATTTTCTTATGAACACAATGGTCTGTAAGAAAACTATACTAATTAAAAGACAACTGGGTGTTTAAAAAAAATGAACCATTTTCTATAAACCTTCATGGAAGGATAATATTCTCTTGATGAAACTGTTAACAATGGTCTATATGGAAACTATTTTCATGAGAACAATACAGGGTGTTTAAGAGAATCGAATCATTTTAAAAATTCTAAAACTTGAAATTAAAAACTCTTTTGGTTTTTGATGAAACTTTTAAGATAGTTTGTAAAACTATAAAAAATACATATTTAGGTATTATTATGTAGCTATATAAATACATACTTATGAAAATATACAGTGTGTAAAATAAAGACCAATTCTCTAGATCCACAAAATTTATGGAATTTAATTTTTTTTATGAAACTTTTCACGATTGTAAAAAATTATACCGATGAAAAAATACGGGGTGTTTAACAAAACCAAACCATTCTTTAAATATCCTCACAATTCATGGAATATTTTCTAATGAAACTTTTCACAACGGTCTGTAAGAAAACTATCCTAATTAAAAAAACTACTGGGTGTTTAAAAAACCGACCATTCTCTAGAAAGCTTCATGGAAGTATAATATTCCTTTGATGAAACTTTTAACAATGGTCTATATGGAAACTATTTTAATGAAAACAATACAGGGTGTTTAAGAAAACTGAACCAATATTGAAACTCCCAATATTCATGGAATAAATTTATTTTTTTGCTTCGGATGGGTTGTCGGATGTACGAAAGACCGTTTTATATACAAAGTGTTGGAAAAATGTTGAACGTTAAAAAAGTCTCAAAATTAAGAGAACTGACTAATTTATTTTAGTCAACTTCCATCGGAGGTCTCTTAACGCACTAATTATCGAAAAAATACATGGTGTTTAAAAAAAACTAACCCTACTCAAGAAAGGTCAAGTCGGCGAATGCCGACTTGCCACCTTTCTAGTTCTTATATATTAAAATCCGTTGTTTTTTCTCGCTCCCTCCGGGGGTGCGGAAAAGTGGCAAAGTATCTCCTCAAAGGCTTTTTTCGCGAGCCGCGCGGCGGCGAGCCGAAGGGCGCGAAGCGCCCTTCGGTCCTGGGGTTGTCGCTTAGGCGTATTTCGGTGGGTTCTTTTTACCTTTTTCGGGGCGAATTTTGCGTTTTTCCGGAGGTCCGCCGGCGTTACTTTTCCGTTTTCGCGAGGAAACGAGACAAAAGTCGAAAAAAACGCCCCTTATCGGAAGTCCGGAAGCCGCCCGGAGGCCGGTTTCGCTGCGCGCGTTGGTTTTCGGGCGAGCCCGTCGGGGACGCGGCCGCGGGCGAGTCTCTTGATTTGGTCCTTTCTCCGTCGCGACGAGGCGCTCGGCGGGCCGTTTTTCGCGTTTTTCTAGGTAAATTTTCCGTTTTTCGGAGGGTCCTCGCCGGCCGATCTCGGCGAGCGAGATGGATATAGCAGAGGCGGAGCTTATCGCCCGGGAATCGGAGAAACGTCAGTCGGATATGGGTAGACGTCAAACTATTTCGGATTCGATATTTTCGTATTTTCCCGCATTCATTTCCAGAAATGCATGTCGAAACGTAAACTTTGAACCTTCTACAATGTGTCGCGTGCCTCAGATTTAGGTTTAAAATTCGATTTTATAGGAAAATAGCGAAAGTTTTGGTCAATTACACGTTCGGCTGCATTCGCCTTCGCTCGGCCGTCCGAAACGTCAAACGGCTAGCCGGACGGTGCACGGCCGGTGACAGCTCCGGATAAAACGTAGGAACGTTCGCTAAACGGGCAGATCTGAGACCCGCCAAGGCCGGAAAAGGTAAATTTAAAGTCTCTAGATACTTTCTGTTATGCGAGCGCTGGGTTTTGAATTCGAATTTGTATCGAATTTTGCGTAATACCGAACCGAGACGTGGAGAAGAGCCTGGCAATATGGCGGGTCCTCACAAAACCTTCAAAACGTTACATTTTGCAAAGTAAGTACCCCTTTATTTCCATAAAGCCATATCGAAACGTAAACTTTGAACCTTCTACAATGTGTCGTGCCTCAGATCTGTTTTTAAAATTCGATTTTATAGTAAAATTGCGAAAATTTGCGACGTCAAATGGCGAGTGCGCGGTGACATTTCCGAATAAATCGCAGAAAATTTCGCTAAATGGGCCGACCGGAGCCCCCCAAATGCCGAAAACGGTAAATCTGAAGTCTCTAGATACGTTGTGTTATGCGAGCGTTTGGTTTTGAATTCGTTTTTGTATCGAAATTTGCGAAAATCCTAAGCAAGACGGGGTCAAAATGACGTAAGCCATAGAACAGCTGTCAAATATTTCCATCCGCTATTGCTATTTGCATTGAACTTTGCATAAATAGAATGAATAGGTAGGTGGTATCAGTGAGCTAGACAATATGGCAGACCAAGACGGGGTCAAAATGACGGAAGCCATAGAACAGCTGTCAAATATTTCCATCCGCTATTGCTGTTTGCATTGAACTTTGCATAAATAGAATGAATAGGTGGTATCAGTGAGCTAGACAATATGGCACACTTCAAGTCGCTTCGCTTATATACAGTGCGACTCAAAAAAGCTCGATGTACGGGGTGTTACGATAAAAATTGACGAGAAAAAAATAAAAATTACAGATTCGAGGAAATTTTCGGTTCTTTCGCTTCGGAGGGGTTCTCTGACGTGCGTAGGACCGTTTTATATACAAAGTGTTGGAAAAATGTCGAACGTTAAAAAAATGTAGAAATTAAGGGAAGTGAAAATTTTTTGGTACGAAACTTCCGTCGGGGGACTCTTACCGCACTAATTATCGAAAAATACGGGGTGTTTAAAAAATTCGAACCGTTCCCTAAAAATCCTGGACATTCGTGGATTTAAAATTTTTTTTTTGCTTTCTGATGAAACTTTTTACAATAGTATTATTATGTATATGAATACATACTTATGAAAAAATACAGCGTGTAAAATAAAAAACCATTCTCTACATCCACAAAATTTATGGATTTTATTTTTTTTATGAAACTTTTGACGATTGTAAAAAAATCATACTAATGAGAAAATACAGGGTGCTTAACGAAACCAAACCATACTCTAAGAATCCTCACAATAATTCATTGAATATTTTTTCATTAAACTTTTCACAATGGTCTGTAAGAAAACTATGTTTACTAATTAAAACACTACTGGGTGTTTAAAAAACTGAACCAATATTGAAACTCCCAAAATTCATGGAAATTTTTTTATTTATTAAACTTCCATCAAGGATTTATTATGACACTCACTAACGAAGCAAATACAGAGTGTTTAATAATAACGAACCATTCTCTAAAAATCCTCAAAATTCATGGAATTAAAAATTCTTTTGATGAAACTTTATACAATGTTCTGTAGGAAAATATACTAATTAAGAAATACAGAGGGTTTAAAAACCTAACCATTTCCTAAAAATCAACAAAACTCATGGAATTAAAAATTATTTTGATAAAACCTTATACAATGGTTTGTAAAAATCTATACTAATGAAAAATACAGGAGGTTTAAAAACCTAACCATTTCCTAAAAATCAACAAAATTCATGGAATTAAAAATTCTATTTGATGAAATTTTATACAATGTTCTGTAGGAAAATATACTAATTAGAAATACAGAGTGTTTAAAAATAACGAACCATTCTCTAAAATTCCTCAAAGTTCATGGAATTAGAAAATTCATTTTGATGAAACTTTGTACAATAGTTTTAAAACATCTATACTAATGAAAAATACAGGAGGTTTCAAAAACCGAACTGTTCCCTAAAAATCCTAAACATTCGTGGATTTAAATTTTTTTTTGCTTTCTGATGAAACTTTTACAATAGTTTGTAAAAACTATAAAAATATATACTTTGGTATTATTATGTATATGAATACATACTTATGAAAAATACAGGGTGTAAAATAAAGAACCATTCTCTACAGCCACAAAATTTATGGAATTTAATTTTTTATTAAACTTTTCACGATTATAAAAATTATACTAATGAAAAATACAGGGTGCTTAACGAAACCAAACCATACTCTAAGAATCCCACAATAATTCATTGAATATTTTTTATGAAACTTTTCACAATGGTCTGTAAGAAAACTATACTAATTAAAAAATTCTGGGTGTTTAAGAAAACTGAACCAATATTGAAACTCCCAAAATTCATGGAAATTTTTTATTTATTAAACTTCCATCAAGGATTTATTATGACACTCATTAACGAAGCAAATACAGAGTGTTTAATAATAACGAACCATTCTCTAAAAATCCTCAAAATTCATGGAATTAAATAATTCTTTTGATGAAACTTTATACAATGTTCTGTAGGAAAAATATACTAATTAAAAATACAGAGTGTTTAAAAATAACGAACCATTCTCTAAAATTCCTCAAAATTCATGGAATTAAAAATTCTTTTGATGAAACTTTATACAATGTTCTATAGGAAAATATCCTAATTAAGAAATACAGAGGATTTAAAAACCGAACCATTCTCTAAAAATCAACAAAATTCATGGAATTAAAAATTCTTTTGATGAAACTTTTACAATGTTCTGTAGGAAGAATATACTATTGAACAAATACGGGTGTTTAAAAACCGAACTGTTCCCTAAAAATCCTGAAAATTCGTGGATTTAAAATTTTTTTCGCTTTCTGATGAAACTTTTTACATTAGTTTGTCAAAAACTATAAAAATATATACTTAGGTTTTATTATGTATATAAAATACATACGTATGAAAAATACAGGGTGTAATATATAGATCCATTCTCTAGATCCACAAAATTTATGGAATTAATTTTTTTATGAAACTTTTCACGATTGTAAAAAATTATACCGATGAAAAATACGGGGTGTTTAACAAAACCAAACCATTCTCTAAAAATCCTCACAATTCATGGAATATTTTCTAATGAAACTTTTCACAACGGTCTGTAAGAAAACTATACTAATTAAAAACTACTGGGTGTTTAAAAACCGACCTTTCTCTAGAAACCTTCATGGAAGTATAATATTCCTTTGATGAAACGTTTAACAATGGTCTATATGGAAACTATTTTAATGAAAACAATACAGGGTGTTTAAGAAAACTGAACCAATATTGAAACTCCCAAAATTCATGGAATAAAATTATTTGTTTTGCTTCGGATGGGTTGTCGGATGTACGAAAGACCGTTTTATATACAAAGTGTTGGAAAATGTTGAACGGTAAAAATCTCAAAATTAAGAGAACTGACTAATTTATTTTACTCAACTTCCATCGGGGGTCTCTTAACGCACTAATTATCGAAAAATACATGGTGTTTAAAAAAAACTAACCCTACTCAAGAAAGGTCAAGTCGGCGAATGCCGACTTGCCACCTTTCTAGTTCTTATATATTAAAATCCGTTGTTTTTTCTCGCTCCCTCCGGGCGGGCGGAAAAGTGGGGTTTTGCATTACCAAAGGCTTTTGAGGCGAGCCGCGCAGCGGCGAGCCGAAGGGCGCGAAGCGCCCTTCGGTCCCGCGGTTGTCGCTTAGGCGTATTTTGGTTGGTTATTTTTACCTTTTTCGGGGCGAATTTTGCGTTTTTCCCGAGGTCCGCGGCCGCCGGTTTTCGATTTTCGCGAGGAAACGAGACAAAAGTCGAAAACCACGCCCATTATCGGAAGTCCGGAAGCCGCCCGGAGGCCGATTTCGCTCCGCGCGACGTTTTTCGGGCGAGCCCGTCGGGGACGCGGGCGCGGGCGAGTCTCCTTATTTGGTCCTTTCTCCGTCGCGACGAGGCGCTCGGCGGGCCGTTTTTCGCGTTTTTCTAGGTAAATTTTCCGTTTTTCGGAGGGTCCTCGCCGGCCGTTCTCGGCGAGAGGGATGGAGATACCGCGGGAGGAGCTTATCGCCCGGAAATCGGAGAAACGTCAGTCGGATATGGGTAGACGTCAAACTATTTCCGATTCGATATTTTCGTATTTTTCCGCATTCATTTCAACAAAGCCATATCGAAACGTAAACTTTGAACCTTCTACAATGTGTCGCGTGCCTCAGATTTACGTTTAAAATTCGATTTTATAGTGAAAATAGCGAAAGTTTTGGTCAATTACACGTTCGGCGGCATTCGCGTGCGCTCGGCCGCCCGAAACGTCAAACGGCAAGCCGGACGGTGCGGTGCCGTTGACAGCTCCGGATAAAACTTGGGAACGTTCGCTAAACCGGCCGATGGGAGGCCCCAAAAGCCAGAAACGGTAAGTTTAAAGTCTCTAGATACTTTCTGTTATGCGAGCGCTGGGTTTTGAGTTCCAATTTGTATCGAATTTTGCGTAATACCAAACAGAGACGTGGAGAAGAGCCTGGCAATATGGCGGGTCCTCACAAAACCTTCAAAACGATTACATTTTGAAAAGTAAGTACCCCTTTATTTCCATAAAGCCATATCGAAACGTACACTTTGAACCTTCTACAATGTGTCGTGTGCCTCAGTTTTAGATTTAAAATTCGATTTTATAGTGAAAATAGCAAAAATTTTCGTCTACTACAGAAACGTCAAATGGCGAGTGCGCGGTGACATTTCCGAATAAATCGCAGAAAATTTCGCTAAATGGGCCGACCCGAGGCCCCCTAAGGCCGAAAATGGTAAATTTGAAGTCTCTAGATACGTTGTGTTATGCGAGCGTTTGGTTTTGAATTCGTTTTCGTATCGAAATTTGCGAAAATTCTAAGCAAGACGGGGTCAAAATGACGGAAGCCATAGAACAGCTGTCAAATATTTCCATCCGCTATTGCTATTTGCATTGAACTTTGCATAAATAGAATGAATAGGTGGTATCAGTGAGCTAGACAATATGGCAGGCCAAGACGGGGTCAAAATGACGGAAGCCATAGAACAGCTGTCAAATATTTCCATCCGCTATTGCTATTTGCATTGAACTTTGCATAAATAGAATGAATAGGTGGTATCAGTGAGTTAGACAATATGGCAGACTTCAAGTCGCTTCGCTTATATACAGTGCGACTCAAAAAGCTCGATGTACGGGGTGTTACGATAAAATTGTCGAGAAAAATAAAAATTACAGATTCGAGGAAATTTTCGGTTTTTTCGCTTCGAGGGGTTCTGTGACGTTCGTAGGCCCGTCTTAAATGCAAAGTGTTGGAAAAATGTGAAACGTTAAAAAATGTCAAAATTAAGGGAACTGAACATTTTTTGGTACGAAACTTCCGTCGGAGGACTCTTACCGCACTAATTATCGAAAAATACGGGTGTTTAAAAACTCCGAACCATTCCCTAAAAATCCTGAACATTTGTGGATAAAAATTTGTTTTTTCTTTCTGATGAAACTTTTTACAATAGTTTGTAAAAAACTATAAAAATATATACTTTGGTATTATTATGTATATGAATACATACTTATGAAAAATACAGGGTGTAAAATAAAGAACCATTCTCTAGATCCACAAAATTTATGGAATTTATTTTTTTATGAAACTTTTACGATTGTAAAATATTATACTAATGAAAATATACAGGGTGCTTAACGAAACCAAACCATACTCTAAGAATCCCCACAATAATTCATTGAATATTTTTTATTAACCTTTTCACGATGGTCTCTAAGAAATATATACTAATTAAAAACTACTGGGTGTTTAAGAAAACTGAACAAATATTGAAACTCCCAAAATTCATGGAATTTTTTATTTATTAAACTTCCATCAAGGATTTATTATGACACTCACTATCGAAGCAAATACAGAGTGTTTAATAATAACGAACCATTCTCTAAAAATTTTCAAAATTCATGGAATTAAAAATTCTTTTGATGAAACTTTATACAATGTTCTGTAGGAAAAATATACTAATTAAAAATACAGAGTGTTTAAAATAACGAACCATTCTCTAAAAATTTTCAAAATTCTGGAATTAAAAATTCTGTTTGATGAAATTTTATACAATGTTCTGTAGGAAAAATATACTAATTAAGAAATACAGAGTGTTTAAAAATAACGAACCATTCTCTAAAAATCCTCAAAATTCATGGAATTTGAAAATTCTTTTTGATGAAACTTTATACAATACTTTGTAAAAATCTATATTAATGAAAAAATACAGGGGGTTTAAAAAAACCGAACCGTTCCCTAAAAATCCTGAACATTTGTGGATTAAAATTTTTTTTTTGCTCTCTGATGAAACTTTACAATAGTTTGTAAAAAAACTATAAAAAATATATACTTAGGTATTATTATGTATATGAATACATACTTATGAAAAAATACAGGGTGTAAAATAAAGAACCATTCTCTAGAAATCTAGAAATTTATGGAAGTTATTTTTTTATGAAAATTTTCACAATGGTCTGTAAGAAATCTATACTAATTAAAGAACTAGTGGGAGTTTAAAAAGAATTAACCAATATTGAAACTCACAAAATTAATGGAAAATTTTTCAAAATCATTGAATTAAAAAATTCTTTTTGATGAAATCTTATACAATGTTCTGTAGGAAAAATATCGCAATAAAGAAATACAGACGATTTAAAAATAACGAACCATTCTCTAAAAATCCTCAAAATTCATGGAGTTAAAAATTGTTTTGATGAAACATTTCACATTAGTTTGTTAAAAACTATAGTAATGAAAAATACAGGAGGTTTAAAAAACTGAACCATTCTCTAAAAATCAACAAAATTCATGGAATTAAAAATTCTTTTGATGAAACTTTTACAATGTTCTGTAGGAAAAATATACTATTGAACAAATACGGGGTGTTTAAAAACCGAACTGTTCCCTAAAAATCCTGAAAATTCGTGGATTTAAATTTTTTTGCTTTCTGATGAAACATTTTACAATAGTTTGTCAAAAACTATAAAAATATATACTTAGGTTTTATTATGTATATAAATACATACGTATGAAAAATATAGGTGTAATATAAAGAACCATTCTCTAGATCCACAAAATTTATGGAATTTATTTTTTTATGAAACTTTTGTGATTGTAAAAAAATTATACTAATGAAAAAATACAGGGTGTTTAGCAAAACCAAACCATTCTCTAAGAATCCTCACAATTCATAGAATATTTTCTTATGAACACAATGGTCTGTAAGGAAACTATATTAATTAAAAGACTACTGGGTGTTTAAAAAAAATGAACCATTCTCTATAAACCTTCATGGAAGTATAATATTTTCTTGATGAAACTTTTAACAATGGTCTATATGGAAACTATTTTCATGAGAACAATACGGATTGTTTAAGAGAATCGAATCATTTTAAAAATCCTAAAAACTTGAAATTAAAAACTCTTTTGGTTTTTGTTGAAACTTTTTAAGATAGTTTGTAAAAACTATAAAAATACATACTTAGGTATTATTATGTAGCTATATAAATACATACTTATGAAAAATACAGTGTGTAAAATAAAGACCAATTCTCTAGATCCACAAAATTTATGGAATTTAATTTTTTTATGAAACTTTTCACGATTGTAAAAAATATACTGATGAAAAATACGGGTGTTTAACAAAACCAAACCATTCTCTAAAAATCCTCACAATTCATGGAATATTTTCTAATGAAACTTTTCACAACGGTCTGTAAGAAAACTATACTAATTAAAAACTACTGGGTGTTTAAAACCGACCGTTCTCCAGAAACCTTCATGGAGTATAATATTCCTTTGATGAAACTTTTAACAATGGTCTATATGGAAACTATTTTAATGAAAACAATACAGGGTGTTTAAGAAAACTGAACCAATATTGAAACTCCCAATATTCATGGAATAAATTTATTTTTTTGCTTCGGATGGGTTGTCGGATGTACGAAAGACCGTTTTATATACAAAGTGTTGGAAAAATGTTGAACGTTAAAAAAATCTCAAAATTAAGAGAACTGACTAATTTATTTTACTCAACTTCCATCGGAGGTTTCTTAACGCACTAATTATCGAAAAAATACATGGTGTTTAAAAAAAACTAACCCTACTCAAGAAAGGTCAAGTCGGCGAATGCCGACTTGCCACCTTTCTAGTTCTTATATATTAAAATCCGTTGTTTTTTCTCGCTCCCACCGGGGGGTGAGAAAAGTGGCGTTTTGCATTACCAAAGGCTTTTGCGGCGAGCCGCGCCGCGGCGAGCCGAAGGGCGCGAAGCGCCCTTCGGTCCCGCGGTTGTCGCTTAGGCGTATTTTGGTTGGTTCGTTTTACTTTTTTCGCGGCGAATTTTGCGTTTTTCCCGAGGTCTGCGGCCGCTACTTTTCCGTTTTCGCGAGGAAACGAGACAAAAGTCGAAAACCACGCCCATTATCGGAAGCCAGAAAGCCGCCCGGAGGCCGGTTTCGCTCCGCGCGACGTTTTTCACGGGAGCCCGTCGGGGACGCGGGCGCGGGCGAGTCTCTTTATTCGGTCCTTTCTTCGTCGCGACGAGGCGCTCGGCGGGCCGTTTTTCGCGTTTTTCTAGGTAAATTTTCCGTTTTTCGGAGGGTCCTCGCCGGCCGTTCTCGGCGAGAGGGATGGAGATAGCGCGGGAGGAGCTTATCGCCCGGGAATCGGAGAAACGTCAGTCGGATATGGGTAGACGTCAAACTATTTCGGATTCGATATTTTCGTATTTTCCCGCATTCCTTTCCACAAAGCCGTGTCGAAACGTAAACTTTGAACCTTCTACAATGTGTCGCGTGCCTCAGATTTAGGTTTAAAATTCGATTTTATAGTGAAAATAGCGAAAGTTTTGGTCAATTACGCGTTCGGGGCATTCGCGTTCGCTCGGCCGTCCGAAACGTCAAACGGCTAGCCGGACGGTGCACGGCCGGTGACAGCTCCGGATAAAACGTAGGAACGTTCGCTAAACGGGCAGATCTGAGACCCGCCAAGGCCGGAAAAGGTAAATTTAAAGTCCCTAGATGCTTTCTGTTATGCGAGCGTTGGGTTTTGAATTCGAATTTGTATCGAATTTTGCGTAATACCGAACCGAGACGTGGAGAAGAGCCTGGCAATATGGCGGGTCCTCACAAAACGTTACATTTTGCAAAGTAAGTACCCCTTTATTTCCATAAAGCCATATCGAAACGTAAACTTTGAACCTTCTACAATGTGTCGTGTGCCTCAGATCTGTTTTTAAAATTCGATTTTATAGTAAAAATTGCGACGTCAAATGGCGAGTGCGCGGTGACATTTCCGAATAAATCGCAGAAAATTTCGCTAAATGGGCCGACCGGAGCCCCCAAAGGTCAAAAACGGTAAATCTGAAGTCTCTAGATACGTTGTGTTATGCGAGCGTTTGGTTTTGAATTCGTTTTTGTATCGAAATTTGCGAAAATCCTAAGCAAGACGGGGTCAAATTGACGTAAGCCATAGAACAGCTGTCAAATATGTATTTCCATCCGCTATTGCTATTTGCATTGAACCTTGCATAAATAGAACGAATAGGTAGGTGGTATCAGTGAGCTAGACAATATGGCAGACCAAGACGGGGTCAAAATGACGGAAGCCATAGAACAGCTGTCAAATATTTCCATCCGCTATTGCTATTTGCATTGAACTTTGCATAAATAGAATGAATAGGTGGTATCAGTGAGCTAGACAATATGGCACACTTCAAGTCGCTTCGCTTATATACAGTGCGACTCAAAAGCTCGATGTACGGGGTGTTACGATAAAAATTGACGAGAAAAAATAAAAATTACAGATTCGAGGAAATTTTCGGTTCTTTCGCTTCGGAGGGTTCTCTGACGTGCGTAGGACCGTTTTATATACAAAGTGTTGGAAAAATGTCGAACGTTAAAAAATGTAAAATTAAGGGAACTGAAAATTTTTTGGTACGAAACTTCCGTCGGCGGACTCTTACCGCACTAATTATCGAAAAACATACGGGTGTTTAAAAATTCGAACCGTTCCTAAAAATCCTGGACATTCGTGGATTTAAAATTTTTTTGCTTTCTGATGAAACTTTTTACAATAGTTTGTAGAAAAACTGTAAAAATATATACTTTGGTATTATTATGTATATGAATACATACTTATGAAAAATACAGCGTGTAAAATAAAACCATTCTCTACATCCACAAAATTTATGGATTTTATTTTTTTATGAAACTTTTGACGATTGTAAAAATCATACTAATGAGAAAATACAGGGTGCTTAACGAAACCAAACCATACTCTAAGAATCCTCACAATAATTCATTGAATATTTTTTCATGAAACTTTTCACAATGGTCTGTAAGAAAACTATGTATACTAACTAAAAACTACTGGGTGTTTAAAAACTGAACCAATATTGAAACTCCCAAAATTCATGGAAATTTTGTTTATTTATTAAACTTCCATCAAGGATTTATTATGACACTCACTAACGAAGCAAATACAGAGTGTTTAATAATAACGAACCATTCTCTAAAAATCCTCAAAATTCATGGAATTAAAAAATTCTTTTCGATGAAACTTTATACAATGTTCTGTAGGAAAAATATACTAATTAAGAAATACAGAGGGTTTAAAAAAAACTAACCATTTCCTAAAAATCAACAAAACTCATGGAATTAAAAATTATTTTTGATAAAACCTTATACAATGGTTTGTAAAAATCTATACTAATGAAAAATACAGGAGGTTTAAAAACCTAACCATTTCCTAAAAATCAACAATATTCATGGAATTAAAAAATTCTATTTTATGAAATTTTATACAATGTTCTGTAGGAAAAATATACTAATTAGGAAATACAGAGTGTTTAAAAATAACGAACCATTCTCTAAAATTCCTCAAAGTTCATGTAATTAGAAAATTCATTTTGATGAAACTTTGTACAATAGTTTTAAAACATCTATACTAATGAAAAATACAGGAGGTTTCAAAAACCGAACTGTTCCCTAAAAATCCTAAACATTCGTGGATTAAAATTTTTTTGCTTTCTGATGAAACTTTTTACGATAGTTTGTAAAAAACTATAAAAATATATACTTTGGTATTATTATGTATATGAATACATACTTATGAAAAATACAGGGTGTAAAATAAAGAACCATTCTCTACAGCCACAAAATTTATGGAATTTAATTTTTTTATTAAACTTTTCACGATTATAAAAATTATACTAATGAAAAATACAGGGTGCTTAACGAAACCAAACCATACTCTAAGAATCCCCACAATAATTCATTGAATATTTTTTATGAAACTTTTCACAATGGTCTGTAAGAAAACTATACTAATTAATTAAAAAATTCTGGGTGTTTAAGAAAACTGAACCAATATTGAAACTCCCAAAATTCATGGAAATTTCTTTTTATTTATTAAACTTCCATCAAGGATTTATTATGACACTCATTAACGAAGCAAATACAGAGTGTTTAATAATAACGAACCATTCTCTAAAAATCCTCAAAATTCATGGAATTAAATAATTCTTTTGATGAAACTTTATACAATGTTCTGTAGGAAAAATATACTAATTAAAAAATACAGAGTGTTTAAAAATAACGAACCATTCTCTAAAATTCCTCAAAATTCATGGAATTAAAAAATTTTTTTTGATGAAACTTTATACAATGTTCTATAGGAAAATATCCTAATTAAGAAATACAGAGGATTTAAAAACCGAACCATTCTCTAAAAATCAACAAAATTCATGGAATTAAAAATTCTTTCTGATGAAACTTTTACAATGTTCTGTAGGAAGAATATACTATTGAACAAATACGGGTGTTTAAAAACTGAACTGTTCCCTAAAAATCCTGAAAATTCGTGGATTTAAAATTTTTTTCCTTTCTGATGAAACTTTTTACATTAGTTTGTCAAAAAAATATAAAAATATATACTTAGGTTTTATTCTGTATATAAATACATACGTATGAAAAAATACAGGGTGTAATATATAGATCCATTCTCTAGATCCACAAAATTTATGGAATTAATTTTTTTTATGAAACTTTTGACGATTGTAAAAAATTATACCGATGAAAAATACGGGTGTTTAACAAAACCAAACCATTCTCTAAAAATCCTCACAATTCATGGAATATTTTCTAATGAAACTTTTCACAACGGTCTGTAAGAAAACTATACTAATTAAAAACTACTGGGTGTTTAAAACCGACCTTTCTCTAGAAACCTTCATGGAAGTATAATATTCCTTTGATGAAACGTTTAACAATGGTCTATATGGAAACTATTTTAATGAAAACAATACAGGGTGTTTAAGAAAACTGAACCAATATTGAAACTTCCAAAATTCATGGAATAAAATTATTTGTTTTGCTTCGGATGGGTTGTCGGATGTACGAAAGACCGTTTTATATAAAAAATCTCAAAATTAAGAGAACTGACTAATTTATTTTACTCAACTTCCATCGGGGGTCTCTTAACGCACTAATTATCGAAAAAATACATGGTGTTTAAAAAACTAACCCTACTAAGAAAGGTCAAGTCGGCGAATGCCGACTTGCCACCTTTCTAGTTCTAATATATTAAAATACGCGATTGCCTCTCGCTCCCACGGGGGGTGCGGAAAAGTGGCGTTTTGCATTACCAAAGGCTTTTTTCGCGAGCCGCGCCGCGGCGAGCCGAAGGGCGCGAAGCGCCCTTCGGTCCTGGGGTTGTCGCTTAGGCGTATTTCGGTGGGTTCTTTTTACCTTTTTCGGGGCGAATTTTGCGTTTTTCCGGAGGTCCGCCGGCGTTACTTTTCCGTTTTCGCGAGGAAACGAGACAAAAGTCGAAAAAAACGCCCCTTATCGGAAGTCCGGAAGCCGCCCGGAGGCCGGTTTCGCTGCGCGCGTGGTTTTTCGGGCGAGCCTGTCGGGGACGCGGTCGCGGGCGAGTCTCTTGATTTGGTCCTTTCTCCGTCGCGACGAGGCGCTCGGCGGGCCGTTTTTCGCGATTTTCTAGGTAAATTTTCCGTTTTTCGGAGGGTCCTCGCCGGCCGTTCTCGGCGAGAGGATGGAGATAGCGGAGGAGGAGCTTATCGCCCGGGAATCGGAGAAACGTCAGTCGGATATGGGTAGACGTCAAACTATTTCGGATTCGATATTTTCGTATTTTCTCGCATTCCTTTCCACAAAGCCATGTCGAAACGTAAACTTTGAACCTTCTACAATGTGTCGCGTGCCTCAGATTTAGGTTTAAAATTCGATTTTATAGTGAAAATAACGAAAATTTGGGTCAATTCCGCGTTCGGGGGCATTCGCGTTCGCTCGGCCGCCCGAAACGTCAAACGGGAAGCCGGACGGTGCGGTGCCGTTGACAGCTCCGGATAAAACTTGGGAACGTTCGCTAAACGGGCCGTTCGAAGACCCGCCAAGGCCAAAAAAGGTAAATTTAAAGTCTCTAGATACTTTCTGTTATGCGAGCGCTGGGTTTTGAGTTCCAATTTGTATCGAATTTTGCGTAATACCAAACAGAGACGTGGAGAAGAGCCTGGCAATATGGCGGGTCCTCACAAAACCTTCAAAACGTTACATTTTGCAAAGTAAGTACCCCTTTATTTCCATAAAGCCATATCGAAACGTAAACTTTGAACCTTCTACAATGTGTCGTGTGCCTCAGATCTGTTTTTAAAATTCGATTTTATAGTAAAAATTGCGAAAATTTGCGACGTCAAATGGCGAGTGCGCGGTGACATTTCCGAATAAATCGCAGAAAATTTCGCTAAATGGGCCGACCGGAGCCCCCAAAGGCCGAAAACGGTAAATCTGAAGTCTCTAGATACGTTGTGTTATGCGAGCGTTTGGTTTTGAATTCGTTTTTGTATCGAAATTTGCGAAAATCCTAAGCAAGACGGGGTCAAAATGACGTAAGCCATAGAACAGCTGTCAAATATTTCCATCCGCTATTGCTATTTGCATTGAACTTTGCATAAATAGAATGAATAGGTAGGTGGTATCAGTGAGCTAGACAATATGGCAGACCAAGACGGGGTCAAAATGACGGAAGCCATAGAACAGCTGTCAAATATTTCCATCCGCTATTGCTATTTGCATTGAACTTTGCATAAATAGAATGAATAGGTGGTATCAGTGAGCTAGACAATATGGCACACTTCAAGTCGCTTCGCTTATATACAGTGCGACTCAAAAAGCTCGATGTACGGGGTGTTACGATAAAATTGACGAGAAAAAATAAAAATTACAGATTCGAGGAAATTTTCGGTTCTTTCGCTTCGAGGGGTTCTCTGACGTGCGTAGGACCGTTTTATATACAAAGTGTTGGAAAAATGTCGAACGTTAAAAAATGTAAAAATTAAGGAACTGAAAATTTTTGGTACGAAACTTCCGTCGGGGACTCTTACCGCACTAATTATCGAAAAATACGGGGTGTTTAAAAATTCGAACTGTTCCCTAAAAATCCTGGACATTCGTGGATTTAAAATTTTTTTTTGCTTTCTGATGAAACTTTTACAATAGTTTGTAGAAAAACTGTAAAAAATATATACTTTGGTATTATTATGTATATGAATACATATTTATGAAAAATACAGCGTAAAATAAAAACCATTCTCTACATCCACAAAATTTATGGATTTTATTTTTTTATGAAACTTTGACGATTGTAAAAAATCATACTAATGAGAAAATACAGGGTGCTTAACGAAACCAAACCATACTCTAAGAATCCTCACAATAATTCATTCAATATTTTTCATGAAACTTTTCACAATGGTCTGTAAGAAAACTATGTATACTAATTAAAAACTACTGGGTGTTTAAAAACTGAACCAATATTGAAACTCCCAAAATTCATGGAAATTTTTTTTTTTTATTAAACTTCCATCAAGGATTTATTATGACACTCACTAACGAAGCAAATACAGAGTGTTTAATAATAACGAACCATTCTCTAAAAATCCTCAAAATTCATGGAATTAAAAAATTCTTTTTGATGAAACTTTATACAATGTTCTGTAGGAAAAATATACTAATGAAGAAATACAGAGTGTTTAATAATAACGAACCATTCTCTAAAAATCCTCAAAATTCATGGAATTAAAAAATTCTTTTTGATGAAACTTTATACAATGTTCTATAGGAAAAATATCCGAATTAAGAAATACAGAGGATTTAAAAAAACCGAACCATTCTCTAAAAATCAACAAAATTCATGGAATTAAAAATTCTTTTGATGAAACTTTTACAATGTTCTGTAGGAAGAATATACTATTGAACAAATACGGGGTGTTTAAAAACCGAACTGTTCCTAAAAATCCTGAAAATTCGTGGATTTAAAATTTTTTTGCTTTCTGATGAAACTTTTACATTAGTTTGTCAAAAACTATAGAAAATATATACTTAGGTATCATTATGTATATAAATACATACGTATGAAAAAATACAGGGTGTAATATATAGATCCATTCTCTAGATCCACAAAATTTATGGAATTTATTTTTTTATGAAACTTTTCACGATTGTAAAAAATTATACCGATGAAAAATACGGGTGTTTAACAAAACCAAACCATTCTCTAAAAATCCTCACAATTCATGGAATATTTTCTAATGAAACTTTTCACAACGGTCTGTAAGAAAACTATACTAATTAAAAACTACTGGGTGTTTAAAAACCGACCTTTCTCTAGAAACCTTCATGGAAGTATAATATTCCTTTAATGAAACGTTTAACAATGGTCTATATGGAAACTATTTTAATGAAAACAATACAGGGTGTTTAAGAAAACTGAACCAATATTGAAACTCCCAAAATTCATGGAATAAAATTATTTGTTTTGCTTCGGATGGGTTGTCGGATGTACGAAAGACCGTTTTATATACAAAGTGTTGGAAAAATGTTGAACGTTAAAAAAATCTCAAAATTAAGAGAACTGACAATTTTTTTTACTCAACTTCCATCGGGGGTCTCTAACGCACTAATTATCGAAAAATACATGGTGTTTAAAAAACTAACCCTACTCAAGAAAGGTCAAGTCGGCGAATGCCGACTTGCCACCTTTCTAGTTCTAATATATTAAAATGCGCGATTGCCTCTCGCTTCACCGGGGTGCGGAAAAGTGGCGTTTTGCATTACCAAAGGCTTTTTTCGCGAGCCGCGCGGCGGCGAGCCGAAGGGCGCGAAGCGCCCTTCGGTCCCGGGGTTGTCGCTTAGGCGTATTTCGGTGGGTTCTTTTTACCTTTTTCGGGGCGAATTTTGCGTTTTTCCGGAGGTCCGCGGCCGCCGGTTTTCCATTTTCGCGAGGAAACGAGACAAAAGTCGAAAAAAACGCCCCTTATCGGAAGTCCGGAAGCCGGTCGGAGGCCGGTTTCGCTCCGCGCGACGTTTTTCCGGCGAGCCCGTCGGGGACGCGGCCGCGGGCGAGTCTCTTTATTTGGTCCTTTCTCCGTCGCGACGAGGCGCTCGGCGGGCCGTTTTTCGCGTTTTTCTAGGTAAATTTTCCGTTTTTCGGAGGGTCCTCGCCGGCCGTTCTCGGCGAGAGGGATGGAGATAGCGGTGGATGAGCTTTTCGCCCTGGAATCGGAGAAACGTCAGTCGGATATGGGTAGACGTCAAACCATTTCGGATTCGATAATTTCGTATTTTCCCGCATTCCTTTCCAGAAAGCCATGTCGAAACGTAAACTTTGAACCTTCTACAATGTGTCGCGTGCCTCAGATTTAGGTTTAAAATTCGATTTTATAGTGAAAATAACGAAAATTTTGGTCAATTACACGTTCGGGGGCATTCGCGTTCGCTCGGCCGCCCGAAACGTCAAACGGCAAGCCGGACGGTGCGGTGCCGTTGACAGCTCCGGATAAAACTTGGGAACGTTCGCTAAACGGGCCGTTCGAAGACCCGCCAAGGCCAAAAAAGGTAAATTTAAAGTCTCTAGATACTTTCTGTTATGCGAGCGCTGGGTTTTGAGTTCCAATTTGTATCGAATTTTGCGTAATACCAAACAGAGACGTGGAGAAGAGCCTGGCAATATGGCGGGTCCTCACAAAACCTTCAAAATGTTACATTTTGCAAAGTAAGTACCCCTTTATTTCCATAAAGCCATATCGAAACGTAAACTTTGAACCTTCTACAATGTGTCGTGCCTCAGATCTGTTTTTAAAATTCGATTTTATAGTAAAATTGCGAAAATTTGCGACGTCAAATGGCGAGTGCGCGGTGACATTTCCGAATAAATCGCAGAAAATTTCGCTAAATGGTGGAGCCGGAGCCCCCCAAAGGCCGAAAACGGTAAATCTGAAGTCTCTAGATACGTTGTGTTATGCGAGCGTTTGGTTTTGAATTCGTTTTTGTATCGAAATTTGCGAAAATCCTAAGCAAGACGGGGTCAAAATGACGTAAGCCATAGAACAGCTGTCAAATATTTCCATCCGCTATTGCTATTTGCATTGAACTTTGCATAAATAGAAGGAATAGGTAGGTGGTATCAGTGAGCTAGACAATATGGCAGACCAAGACGGGGTCAAAATGACGGAAGCCATAGAACAGCTGTCAAATATTTCCATCCGCTATTGCTATTTGCATTGAACTTTGCATAAATAGAATGAATAGGTGTTATCAGTGAGCTAGACAATATGGCACACTTCAAGTCGCTTCGCTTATATACAGTGCGACTCAAAATAGCTCGTTGTACGGGGTGTTACGATAATAATTGACGAGAAAAAAATAAAAATTACAGATTCGAGGAAATTTTCGGTTCTTTCGCTTCGAGGGGTTCTCTGACGTGCGTAGGACCGTTTTATATACAAAGTGTTGGAAAAATGTCGAACGATAAAAAATGTAGAAATTAAGGGAACTGAAAATTTTTTGGTACGAAACTTCCGTCGGGGACTCTACCGCACTAATTATCGAAAAAATACGGGGTGTTTAAAAATTCGAACTGTTCCCTAAAAATCCTGGACATTCGTGGATTTAAAATTTTTTTGCTTTCTGATGAAACTTTTACAATAGTTTGTAGAAAAACTGTAAAAATATATACTTTGGTATTATTATGTATATGAATACATACTTATGAAAAATACAGCGTGTAAAATAAAAACCATTCTCTACATCCACAAAATTTATGGATTTTATTTTTTTATGAAACTTTTGACGATTGTAAAAATCATACTAATGAGAAAATACAGGGTGCTTAACGAAACCAAACCATACTCTAAGAATCCTCACAATAATTCATTCAATATTTTTTCATGAAACTTTTCACAATGGTCTGTAAGAAAACTATGTATACTAATTAAAAACTACTGGGTGTTTAAAAACTGAACCAATATTGAAACTCCCAAAATTCATGGAAATTTTTTTTATTTATTAAACTTCCATCAAGGATTTATTATGACACTCACTAACGAAGCAAATACAGAGTGTTTAATAATAACGAACCATTCTCTAAAAATCCTCACAATTCATGGAATTAAAAAATTCTTTTTGATGAAACTTTATACAATGTTCTGTAGGAAAAATATACTAATTAAGAAATACAGAGGGTTTAAAAAAACCTAACCATTTCCTAAAAATCAACAAAACTCATGGAATTAAAAATTATTTTTGATAAAACCTTACACAATGGTTTGTAAAAATCTATACTAATGAAAAATACAGGAGGTTTAAAAACCTAACCATTTCCTAAAAATCAACAAAATTCATGGAATTAAAAATTCTATTTGATGAAATTTTATACAATGTTCTGTAGGAAAATATACTAATTAAGAAATACAGAGTGTTTAAAAATAACGAACCATTCTCTAAAATTCCTCAAAGTTCATGGAATTAGAAAATTCATTTTGATGAAACTTTGTACAATAGTTTTAAAACATCTATACTAATGAAAAATACAGGAGGTTTCAAAACTGAACTGTTCCCTAAAAATCCTAAACATTCGTGGATTTAAATTATTTTTTTGCTTTCTGATGAAACTTTTACAATAGTTTGTAAAAACTATAAAAATATATACTTTGGTATTATTATGTATATGAATACATACTTATGAAAAATACAGGGTGTAAAATAAAGAACCATTCTCTACAGCCACAAAATTTATGGAATTTAATTTTTTATTAAACTTTTCACGATTATAAAAATTATACTAATGAAAAATACAGGGTGCTTAACGAAACCAAACCATACTCTAAGAATCCCCACAATAATTCATTGAATATTTTTTATGAAACTTTTCACAATGGTCTGTAAGAAAACTATACTAATTAAAAATTCTGGGTGTTTAAGAAAACAGAACCAATATTGAAACTCCCAAAATTCATGGAAATTTTTTTATATTTATAAAACATCCATAAAAGATTAATTATTACACACATAAACGAAGCAAAAACAGAGTGTATAATAATAACGAACCATTCTCTAAAAATACTGATAATTCATGTAATTAAATAATTCTTTTTGATGTAACTTTATACAATGTTCTGTAGGAAAAATATACTTATTAATAAATACATAGTGTTTTAAAATAACGAACCATTCTCTAAAATTCCTCAAAATTCATGGAATTAAAAATTCTTTTGATGAAACTTTATACAATGTTCTATAGGAAAAATATCCTAATTAAGAAATACAGAGGATTTAAAAACCGAACCATTCTCTAAAAATCAACAAAATTCATGGAATTAAAAATTCTTTTGATGAAACTTTTACAATGTTCTGTAGGAAGAATATACTATTGTACAAATACGGGTGTTTAAAAACCGAACTGTTCCCTAAAAATCCTGAAAATTCGTGGATTTAAAATTTTTTTGCTTTCTGATGAAACTTTTACATTAGTTTGTCAAAAACTATAAAAATATATACTTAGGTTTTATTATGTATATAAATACATACGTATGAAAAATACAGGGTGTAATATATAGATCCATTCTCTAGATCCACAAAATTTATGGAATTAATTTTTTTATGAAACTTTTCACGATTGTAAAAAATTATACCGATGAAAAATACGGGTGTTTAACAAAACCAAACCATTCTCTAAAAATCCTCACAATTCATGGAATATTTTCTAATGAAACTTTTCACAACGGTCTGTAAGAAAACTATACTAATTAAAAACTACTGGGTGTTTAAAACCGACCTTTCTCTATGAAACCTTCATGGAAGTATAATATTCCTTTGATGAAACGTTTAACAATGGTCTATATGGAAACTATTTTAATGAAAACAATACAGGGTGTTTAAGAAAACTGAACCAATATTGAAACTCCCAAAATTCATGGAATAAAATTATTTGTTTTGCTTCGGATGGGTTGTCGGATGTACGAAAGACCGTTTTATATACAAAGTGTTGGAAAAATGTTGAACGGTAAAAATCTCAAAATTAAGAGAACTGACTAATTTATTTTACTCAACTTCCATCGGGGGTCTCTTAACGCACTAATTATCGAAAAATACATGGTGTTTAAAAACTAACCCTACTAAGAAAGGTCAAGTCGGCGAATGCCGACTTGCCACCTTTCTAGTTACTATATATTAAAATCCGTTGTTTTTTCTCGCTCCCACCGGGGGGTGAGAAAAGGGGCATTTTGCGTCCCAAAAGGCTTTTTTCGCGAGCCGCGCAGCGGCGAGCCGAAGGGCGCGAAGCGCCCTTCGGTCCCGCGGTTGTCTGTTAGGCGTATTTTGGTGGGTTCGTTTTACTTTTTTCGCGGCGAATTTTGCGTTTTTCCCGAGGTCTGCGGCCGCTACTTTTCCGTTTTCGCGAGGAAACGAGACAAAAGTCGAAAACCACGCCCATTATCGGAAGTCCGGAAGCCGCCCGGAGGCCGGTTTCGCTCCGCGCGACGTTTTTCGGGCGAGCCCGTCGGGAACGCGGTCGCGGGCGAGTCTCTTTATTCGGTCCTTTCTCCGTCGCGACGAGGCGCTCGGCGGGCCGTTTTTCGCGTTTTTCTAGGTAAATTTTCCGTTTTTCGGAGGGTCCTCGCCGGCCGTTCTCGGCGAGAGGGATGGAGATAGCGCGGGAGGAGCTTATCGCCCGGGAATCGGAGAAACGTCAGTCGGATATGGGTAGACGTCAAACTATTTCCGATTCGATATTTTCGTATTTTCCCGCATTCCTTTCCACAAAGCCATGTCGAAACGTAAACTTTGAACCTTCTACAATGTGTCGCGTGCCTCAGATTTAGGTTTAAAATTCGATTTTATAGTCAAAATAGCGAAAGTTTTGGTCAATTACACGTTCGGGGCATTCGCGTTCGCTCGGCCGTCCGAAACGTCAAACGGCTAGCCGGACGGTGCACGGCCGGTGACAGCTCCGGATAAAACGTAGGAACGTTCGCTAAACGGGCAGATCTGAGACCCGCCAAGGCCGGAAAAGGTAAATTTAAAGTCCCTAGATGCTTTCTGTTATGCGAGCGTTGGGTTTTGAATTCGAATTTGTATCGAATTTTGCGTAATACCGAACCGAGACGTGGAGAAGAGCCTGGCAATATGGCGGGTCCTCACAAAACCTTCAAAACGTTACATTTTGCAAAGTAAGTACCCCTTTATTTCCATAAAGCCATATCGAAACGTAAACTTTGAACCTTCTACAATGTGTCGTGTGCCTCAGATCTGTTTTTAAAATTCGATTTTATAGTAAAAATTGCGAAAATTTGCGACGTCAAATGGCGAGTGCGCGGTGACATTTCCGAATAAATCGCAGAAAATTTCGCTAAATAGGCCGACCGGAGCCCCTAAAGGTCGAAAACGGTAAATCTGAAGTCTCTAGATACGAGGGGTTATGCGAGCGTTTGGTTGTGAATTCGTGTTTGTATCGAAATTTGCGAAAATCCTAAGCAAGACGGGGTCAAATTGACGTAAGCCATAGAACAGCTGTCAAATATTTCCATCCGCTATTGCTATTTGCATTGAACTTTGCATAAATAGAACGAATAGGTAGGTGGTATCAGTGAGCTAGACAATATGGCAGACCAAGACGGGGTCGAAATGACGGAAGCCATAGAACAGCTGTCAAATATTTCCATCCGCTATTGCTATTTGCATTGAACTTTGAATAAATAGAATGAATAGGTGGTATCAGTGAGCTAGACAATATGTAACACTTCAAGACGCTTAGCTTATATACAGTGCGACTCAAAAGAGCTCGATGTACGGGGTGTTACGATAAAATTTGACGAGAAAAAAATAATTATTACAGTTTCTCGGAAATTTTCGGTTCTTTCGGTTGGGAGGGTTTCTCTGACGTGCGTTGTCCCGTTTTATATACAAAGTGTTGGAAAATGTCGAACGTTAAAAAATGTAAAAATTAAGGGAACTGAAAATTTTTTGGTACGAAACTTCCGTCGGGGACTCTTACCGCACTAATTATCGAAAAAATACGGGGTGTTTAAAAATTCGAACTGTTCCCTAAAAATCCTGGACATTCGTGGATTTAAAATTTTTTTTTGCTTTCTGATGAAACTTTTACAGTAGTTTGTAGAAAAACTGTAAAAATATATACTTTGGTATTATTATGTATATGAATACATACTTATGAAAAATACAGCGTGTAAAATAAAAACCATTCTCTACATCCACAAAATTTATGGATTTTATTTTTTTATGAAACTTTTGACGATTGTAAAAATCATACTAATGAGAAAATACAGGGTGCTTAACGAAACCAAACCATACTCTTAGAATCCTCACAATAATTCATTGAATATTTTTCATGAAACTTTTCACAATGGTCTGTAAGAAAACTATGTATACTAATTAAAAACTACTGGGTGTTTAAAAACTGAACCAATATTGAAACTCCCAAAATTCATGGAAATTTTATTTATTAAACTTCCATCAAGGATTTATTATGACACTCACTAACGAAGCAAATACAGAGTGTTTAATAATAACGAACCATTCTCTAAAAATCCTCAAAATTCATGGAATTAAAAAATTCTTTTTGATAAAACTTTATACAATGTTCTGTAGGAAAAATATACTAATTAAGAAATACAGAGGGTTTAAAAACCTAACCATTTCCTAAAAATCAACAAAACTCATGGAATTAAAAATTATTTTTGATAAAACCTTATACAATGGTTTGTAAAAATCTATACTAATGAAAAATACAGGAGGTTTAAAAAAACCTAACCATTTCCTAAAAATCAACAAAATTCATGGAATTAAAAAATTCTATTTGATGAAATTTTATACAATGTTCTGTAGGAAAAATATACTAATTAAGAAATACAGAGTGTTTAAAAATAACGAACCATTCTCTAAAATTCCTCAAAGTTCATGGAATTAAAAAATTCTTTTTGATGAAATTTTATACAATGTTCTGTAGGAAAAATATACTAATTAAGAAATACAGAGTGTTTAAAAATAACGAACCATTCTCTAAAAATCCTCAAAATTCATGGAATTAGAAAATTCTTTTTGATGAAACTTTATACAATAGTTTGTAAAAATCTATATTAATGAAAAAATACAGGGGGTTTAAAAATACCGAACCGTTCCCTAAAAATCCTGAATATTTGTGGATTTAAAATTTTTTTTTTCTTTCTGATGAAACTTTTTACAATAGTTTGTAAAAACTATAAAAATATATACTTTGGTATTATTATGTATATGAATACATACTTATGAAAAATACAGGGTGTAAAATAAAGAACCATTCTCTAGATCCACAAAATTTATGGAATTTATTTTTTTTTATGAAACTTTTCACGATTGTAAAAATATTATACTAATGAAAATATACAGGGTGCTTAACGAAACCAAACCATACTCTAAGAATCCCCACAATAATTCATTGAATATTTTTTTATTAACCTTTTCACGATGGTCTCTAAGAAATATATACTAATTAAAAAACTACTGGGTGTTTAAGAAAACTGAACAAATATTGAAACTCCCAAAATTCATGGAAATTTTTTTTTATTTATTAAACTTCCATCAAGGATTTATTATGACACTCACTATCGAAGCAAATACAGAGTGTTTAATAATAACGAACCATTCTCTAAAAATTTTCAAAATTCATGGAATTAAAAAATTCTTTTTGATGAAACTTTATTCAATGTTCTGTATTAAAAATATACTAATAAAAAAAACAGAGTGTTTAAAAATAACGAACCATTCTCTAAAAATTTTCAAAATTCTTGGAATTAAAAAATTCTGTTTGATGAAATTTTATACAATGTTCTGTAGGAAAAATATACTAATTAAGAAATACAGAGTGTTTAAAAATAACGAACCATTCTCTAAAAATCCTCAAAATTCATGGAATTTGAAAATTCTTTTTGATGAAACTTTATACAATACTTTGTAAAAATCTATATTAATGAAAAAATACAGGGGTTTAAAAACCGAACTGTTCCCTAAAAATCCTGAACATTTGTGGATTAAAATTTTTTTTTGCTCTCTGATGAAACTTTACAATAGTTTGTAAAAACTATAAAAATATATACTTAGGTATTATTATGTATATGAATACATACTTATGAAAAATACAGGGTGTAAAATAAAGAACCATTCTCTAGAAATCTAGAAATTTATGGAAGTTATTTTTTTATGAAACTTTTCACAATGGTCTGTAAGAAAACTATACTAATTAAAGAACTACTGGGAGTTTAAAAGACTGAACCAATATTGAAACTCCCAAAATTCATGGAAAATTTTTCAAAATCATTGAATTAAAAATTCTTTTGATGAAATTTTATACAATGTTCTGTAGGAAAAATATCGCAATAAAGAAATACAGACGATTTAAAAATAACGAACCATTCTCTAAAAATCCTCAAAATTCATGGAGTTAAAAATTCTTTTGATGAAACATTTCACATTAGTTTGTTAAAAACTATACTAATGAAAAATACAGGAGGTTTAAAAACCGAACCATTCTCTAAAAATCAACAAAATTCATGGAATTAAAAATTCTTTTGATGAAACTTTTACAATGTTCTGTAGGAAAAATATACTATTGAACAAATACGGGGTGTTTAAAAACCGAACTGTTCCCTAAAAATCCTGAAAATTCGTGGATTTAAATTTTTTTGCTTTCTGATGAAACATTTTACAATAGTTTGTCAAAAACTATAAAAATATATACTTAGGTTTTATTATGTATATAAATACATACGTATGAAAAATATAGGGTGTAATATAAAGAACCATTCTCTAGATCCACAAAATTTATGGAATTTATTTTTTTTATGAAACTTTTTGTGATTGTAAAAAAATTATACTAATGAAAAAATACAGGGTGTTTAGCAAAACCAAACCATTCTCTAAGAATCCTCACAATTCATAGAATATTTTCTTATGAACACAATGGTCTGTAAGGAAACTATATTAATTAAAAGACTACTGGGTGTTTAAAAAACCGACCGTTCTCCAGAAACCTTCATGGGAGTATAATATTCCTTTGATGAAACTTTTAACAATGGTCTATATGGAAACTATTTTCATGAGAACAATACGGGGTGTTTAAGAGAATCGAATCATTTTAAAAATCCTAAAACTTGAAATTAAAAACTCTTTTGGTTTTTGTTGAAACTTTTAAGATAGTTTGTAAAAAACTATAAAAATACATACTTAGGTATTATTATGTAGCTATATAAATACATACTTATGAAAAATACAGTGTGTAAAATAAAGACCAATTCTCTAGATCCACAAAATTTATGGAATTTAATTTTTTTATGAAACTTTTCACGATTGTAAAAAATATACTGATGAAAAAATACGGGGTGTTTAACAAAACCAAACCATTCTCTAAAAATCCTCACAATTCATGGAATATTTTCTAATGAAACTTTTCACAACGGTCTGTAAGAAAACTATACTAATTAAAAAACTACTGGGTGTTTAAAAACCGACCGTTCTCCAGAAACCTTCATGGGAGTATAATATTCCTTTGATGAAACTTTTAACAATGGTCTATATGGAAACTATTTTAATGAAAACAATACAGGGTGTTTAAGAAAACTGAACCAATATTGAAACTCCCAATATTCATGGAATAAATTTATTTTTTTGCTTCGGATGGGTTGTCGGATGTACGAAAGACCGTTTTATATACAAAGTGTTGGAAAAATGTTGAACGTTAAAAAAGTCTCAAAATTAAGAGAACTGACTAATTTATTTTACTCAACTTCCATCGGAGGTTTCTTAACGCACTAATTATCGAAAAATACATGGTGTTTAAAAACTAACCCTACTCAAGAAAGGTCAAGTCGGCGAATGCCGACTTGCCACCTTTCTAGTTCTTATATATTAAAATCCGTTGTTTTTCTCTCTCGCGAAAAAGTGGCGTTTTGCCTTACCTAAGGCTTTTGAGGCGAGCCGCGCAGCGGCGAGCCCGGGTGCGCGAAGCCGAGTTCGGTCCTTCGGTTGTCCGGTGGGCGTATTTTGGTGATTCCTCTTTACGTTTTTCGGGGCGAATTTTGCGTTTTTCCGGAGGTCCGCGCCGCCAGTTTTCCATTTTCGCGCGGATGTCGCGAAAAAGAGATGGATATAGCCGGGAATTCGAGAAACGTCAGTCAGATATGGGTAGACGTCCAACTATTTCGGATTCGATATTTTCGTATTTTCCCGCATTCGTTTCCACAAAGCCATGTCGAAACGTAAACTTTGAACCTTCTACAATGTGTCGCGTGCCTCAGGTTTGAGTTTAAAATTCGATTTTATAGTGAAAATAACGAAAGTTTTACTCAATTACACGTTCGGCGGTATTCGCATTCGCTCGGCCGCCGGCCGTCCTAAACGTCAAACGGCTACCAGGACGGTGCACGGCCTGTGACAGCTCCCGATAAAACTTAGGAACGTTCGCTAAAAGGGTCGATCGGAGGGCCGCCAATGCCAGAAAAGGTATGTTTAAAGTCTCTAGATACTTTCCGTTATGCGAGCCCTGGATTTCGAGTTCGTTTTTCCATAAAAATTTGCTTAAATCCAAACCGAGACGGGGAGAAGAGCCTAGCAATATGGCGGGTCCTCACAAAACCTTCAAAACGATTACATTCTGAAAAGTAAGTACCCCTTTATTTCCATAAAGCCATATCGAAACGTACACTTTGAACCTTCTACAATGTGTCGTGCCTCAGGTTTAGGTTTAAAATTCGATTTTATAGTGAAAATAGCAAAATTTTCGTCGACTACAGAAACGTCAAATGGCGAGTGCGCGGTGACATTTCCGAATAAATCGCAGAAAATTTCGCTAAATGGGCCGACCGGAGGCCCCCAAACGCCGAAAACGGTAAATTTGAAGTCTCTAGATACGTTGTGTTATGCGAGCGTTTGGTTTTGAATTCGTTTTCGTATCGAAATTTGCGAAAATTCTAAGCAAGACGGGGTCAAAATGACGGAAGCCATAGAACAGCTGTCAAATATTTCCATCCGCTATTGCTATTTGCATTGAACTTTGCATAAATAGAATGAATAGGTGGTATCAGTGAGCTAGACAATATGGCAGACCAAGACGGGGTCAAAATGACGGAAGCCATAGAACAGCTGTCAAATATTTCCATCCGCTATTGCTATTTGCATTGAACTTTGCATAAATAGAATGAATAGGTGGTATCAGTGAGCTAGACAATATGGCAGACTTCAAGTCGCTTCGCTTATATACAGTGCGACTCAAAAAGCTCGATGTACGGGGTGTTACGATAAAATTGACGAGAAAAAATAAAAATTACAGATTCGAGGAAATTTTCGGTTTTTTCGCTTCGGAGGGGTTCTGTGACGTTCGTAGGCCCGTCTTAAATACAAAGTGTTGGAAAAATGTGAAACGTTAAAAAAATTTCAAAATTAAGGGAACTGAACATTTTTTTGGTAAGAAACTTCCGTCTGGGGACTATTACAGCACTAATTATCTAAAAAAATACGGGTTGTTTAAAAAATCCGAACCATTCCTAAAAATCCTGAACATTTGTGGATTAAAAATTTTTTTTCTTTCTGATGAGACTTTTTACTATAGTTTGTAAAAAAAATATAAAAAATATATTCTTTGGTATTATTATGTATATGATTACATACTTATGAAAAATACAGGGTGTAAAATAAAGAACCATTCTCTAGATCCACAAAATTTATGGAATTTATTTTTTTTTATGAAACTTTTCACGATTGTAAAAATATTATACTAATGAAAATATACAGGGTGCTTAACGAAACCAAACCATACTCTAAGAATCTCCACAATAATTCATTGAATATTTTTTTATTAACCTTTTCACGATGGTCTCTAAGAAATATATACTAATTAAAAAACTACTGGGTGTTTAAGAAAACTGAACAAATATTGAAACTCCCAAAATTCATGGAAAATTTGTTTTTATTTATTAAACTTCCATCAAGAATTTATTATGACACTCACTATCGAAGCAAATACAGAGTGTTTAATAATAACGAACCATTCTCTAAAAATTTTCAAAATTCATGGAATTAAAAAATTCTTTTTGATGAAACTTTATACAATGTTCTGTAGGAAAAATATACTAATTAAGAAATACAGAGTGTTTAAAAATAACGAACCATTCTCTAAAAATCCTCAAAATTCATGGAATTAGAAAATTCTTTTGATGAAACTTTATACAATAGTTTGTAAAAATCTATATTAATGAAAAATACAGGGGTTTAAAAATACCGAACTGTTCCCTAAAAATCCTGAATATTTGTGGATTTAAAATTTTTTTCTTTCTGATGAAACTTTTACAATAGTTTGTAAAAAACTATAAAAATATATACTTTGGTATTATTATGTATATGAATACATACTTATGAAAAAATACAGGGTGTAAAATAAAGAACCATTCTCTAGATCCACAAAATTTATGGAATTTATTTTTTTTTATGAAACTTTTCACGATTGTAAAAATATACTAATGAAAATATACAGGGTGCTTAACGAAACCAAACCATACTCTAAGAATCCCCACAATAATTCATTGAATATTTTTTATTAACCTTTTCACGATGGTCTCTAAGAAATATATACTAATTAAAAAACTACTGGGTGTTTAAGAAAACTGAACAAATATTGAAACTCCCAAAATTCATGGAAATTTTTTTTTATTTATTAAACTTCCATCAAGGATTTATTATGACACTCACTATCGAAGCAAATACAGAGTGTTTAATAATAACGAACCATTCTCTAAAAATTTTCAAAATTCATGGAATTAAAAAATTCTTTTGATGAAACTTTATACAATGTTCTGTAGGAAAATATACTAATTAAAAATACAGAGTGTTTAAAAATAACGAACCATTCTCTAAAAATTTTCAAAATTCTTGGAATTAAAAATTCTGTTTGATGAAATTTTATACAATGTTCTGTAGGAAAAATATACTAATTAAGAAATATAGAGTGTTTAAAAATAACGAACCATTCTCTAAAAATCCTCAAAATTCATGGAATTTGAAAATTCTTTTTGATGAAACTTTATACAATACTTTGTAAAAATCTATATTAATTAAAAAATACAGTGGTTTTAAAAAAACCGAACCGTTCCCTAAAAATCCTGAACATTTGTGGATAAAATTTTTTTTTTTGCTCTATGATGAAACTTTACAATAGTTTGTAAAAAAACTATAAAAAATATATACTTAGGTATTATTATGTATATGAATACATACTTATGAAAAATACAGGGTGTAAAATAAAGAACCATTCTCTAGAAATCTAGAAATTTATGGAAGTTATTTTTTTATGAAACATTTCACAATGGTCTGTAAGAAAACTATACTAATTAAAGAACTACTGGGAGTTTAAAAACTGAACCAATATTGAAACTCCCAAAATTCATGGAAAATTTTTCAAAATCATTGAATTAAAAATTCTTTTGATGAAATTTTATACAATGTTCTGTAGGAAAAATATCGCAATAAAGAAATACAGACGATTTAAAAATAACGAACCATTCTCTAAAAATCCTCAAAATTCATGGAGTTAAAAATTCTTTTGATGAAACATTTCACATTAGTTTGTTAAAAACTATACTAATGAAAAATACAGGAGGTTTAAAAACCGAACCATTCTCTAAAAATCAACAAAATTCATGGAATTAAAAATTCTTTTGATGAAACTTTTACAATGTTCTGTAGGAAAAATATACTATTGAACAAATACGGGGTGTTTAAAACCGAACTGCTCCCTAAAAATCCTGAAAATTCGTGGATTTAAATTTTTTTTTTTGCTTTCTGATGAAACTTTTTACATTAGTTTGTCAAAAAACTATAAAAATATATACTTAGGTTTTATTATGTATATAAATACATACGTATGAAAAAATATAGGGTGTAATATAAAGAACCATTCTCTAGATCCACAAAATTTATGGAATTTATTTTTTTTTATGAAACTTTTCATGATTGTAAAAAAATTATACTAATGAAAAAATACAGGGTGTTTAGCAAAACCAAACCATTCTCTAAGAATCCTCACAATTCATAGAATATTTTCTTATGAACACAATGGTCTGTAAGAAAACTATACTAATATTCTCTTGATGAAACTTTTAACAATGGTCTATATGGAAACTATTTTCATGAGAACAATACAGGGTGTTTAAGAGAATCGAATCATTTTAAAAATTCTAAAAACTTGAAATTATAAACTCTTTTTTGGTTTTTGATGAAACTTTTTAAGATAGTTTGTAAAAAAAAAAAATACATATTTAGGTATTATTATGTAGCTATATAAATACATACTTATGAAAAAATACAGTGTGTAAAATAAAGACCAATTCTCTAGATCCACAAAATTTATGGAATTTAATTTTTTTATGAAACTTTTCACGATTGTAAAAAATTATACCGATGAAAAATACGGGTGTTTAACAAAACCAAACCATTCTTTAAATATCCTCACAATTCATGGAATATTTTCTAATAAAACTTTTCACAACGGTCTGTAAGAAAACTATACTAATTAAAAACTACTGGGTGTTTAAAAAACCGACCGTTCTCTAGAAAGCTTCATGGAAGTATAATATTCCTTTGATGAAACTTTTAACAATGGTCTATATGGAAACTATTTTAATGAAAACAATACAGGGTGTTTAAGAAAACTGAACCAATATTAAAACTCCCAATATTCATGGAATAAATTTATTTTTTTGCTTCGGATGGGTTGTCGGATGTACGAAAGACCGTTTTATATACAAAGTGTTGGAAAAATGTTGAACGTTAAAAAAGTCTCAAAATTAAGAGAACTGACTAATTTATTTTACTCAACTTCCATCGGAGGTCTCTTAACGCACTAATTATCGAAAAAATACATGGTGTTTAAAAAAAACTAACCATAATCAATAAACGTCAACTCGGCTAATGCCGACTTGCCACCTTTCTAGTTTGTTCATTAAAATTAGAAAGATGCCTTTATCAAATATATGGTCACATCCACTATAGTCCAGATCTTTTATATTAAACAAAATTACGTTCCTAAAATTTACAAAGATGGCTGAAAGTTGCCATAAAGCAGATAAGTAGGTATATAAATTTTATTTCTGACATATTTTCTGCCGAGATACATAAGAGTAATAGAAGGAGGAAATTGTAATTTCCTTTGTTATACGGAAAATAACTAAGCTAAGTAAAATAGTGCCACAGCATTCTAAAATTAAATTCCTTTGGTCTTGAAAGCCTCCCTTATAAACCTGAAAATAAATAAGCCGGTCTTTGTCTTATATTTTAAATAACTTCCACTCCATAACGTCACAAATGATGTCAGTAGTTGCATCATTGTGTTTTTATACGATTGCGGAACACTAAGTTACCTCATTGCTGAGTTTATGGATTTACGTGGATACATAATTGTACAGAGGTCTAATTTTATCACATGTGATTGTTATTATATCCCAGAATAGGTTATCTCTTGTTTTTATATTCCCTCAAATACACTTATAATGGGGATATTTAGCATTTTTTATTACATTATTACATTTTCTAAATGAACTTGTCATTTTAGTGCAATCTGAAAAAAATTATAATTTTATAAGAGACATGTGGATTTTAACGGCTTGATGGATCCAGAGACAACAGATCGCGGGAATAACGAAGCAACTGTGGACAACGTTGTTTCTGGGTTTTTGCCCTTCATCAGCGCAGTGCAGGTTAAAGACAAGATGGAATAAGAAGGAAGGGCAAAGGACACAAACACAAGAGAATGACAAGTAGCATGCCAATCTATATTTGCGGCTTCGTGTCACACAGCCTCGGTATTGAGGCCAAGAGCAACAGTCGCCGCGGAAGAGAGTCCAGCAACTACTGTCAGGGTCTCAGCCAGGAAATATACAAGAAGGAAATGAGCTTAATAGATCATAATCTTATAAGAGACAGGTGGATTTTAACGGCTTGATGGATCTAGAGAAAACAGATCGAGGGAACAACGAAGCAACTGCGGACAACGTTGTTTCTGGGTTTTTGCCCTTCATCAGCGCAGTGCAGCTTAAAGACAAGATGGAATAAGAAGGAAGGGTAAAGGACATGAACACAAGAGAATGACACGTAGCATGCCTATCTCTATTTGCGGCTTCGTGTCATGATATGCTCAAATCACTACCAGTTAATTTTCATAAACTTCTATTATGTAGCGCCTAAAATACATGTTTCTTTAATGTTGTTTATGATTTACTAGAGCTTTATTAATTTACAAGCATTTTTATTAGAGTATATGTTGCTGATACTACTACTAATTGTGTTAAATATTTTGTTGGAAAACTTTGTTGTTGTTCATTTGAATTGAATTATATATTTTTAATAATATCATAAAAAATAAAATGTGTTTTTTTATTATTGCCTTTTTAGTTTGTTAATTATGGTCCTGATTTCTTTTGAAATTATAACTCTCTAATACATTTATTTTGACGTTTTCTAGAACAGTGCAGGCTATATTCGATACATAGTCGACGAGCGGAAAGGCATCTAGAAAACGTCAAAATAAAGGTATTTCAATAATTATATTTATTAAACAATATATCAAAAGCAAACAGGAACATATTTAACAATCTAAAATATTAGGTGAACTTCCATATCAGTACCTGTAGCAAATATGTAAAAGTTACATGTAACATTTGTTTTATTAGCACAGTGAATTGTGTTAAACCTTCAACACACTGCTAGATATAGAAAAATACGTAAAAATATACACAATCCCGTGTGGACCTAATTAACACAGTATTGTGTTCTTTTGTGTTAAAATGCTTAATTATTTTTTTACAGTATATTAAAATTAGTGCCATTTAAATTTAAATAATAAGATTTACAAACTATAAAAAAACGCCACACTCTATATGTTACAAACTTCGTATGTTAATATTATTCTCTATTTATTGCATAGCTTTTGGTTAAACGTAGTAGGTTTGTTTAAATGTGCCCAATGAAAAAAAAAGTAAAAAATAAATGAAATTTAATAAAATGTTTTGTTGACACGTACATGTAACTAGAGTTTCTGTGATCATAATTTTCAGAGTTTCCATAATTCTTTCATGTGTCTCTTTTCATTAATTAACAGTGGATACTACTAAAATTTATCCTAAACGAAAATTACAAATTCTTAACGGTTTATAATCTTCTCCTAATCTCCAAATCTCCATTGTTACATAGCTATCCTTTGATCTTTAAGAGTTTCATTTAAATTTTAAAGCTATATTCAAACATGCAGGGACCATACCCCGCTGGGTCAATCTAAGAGGTCGACATCAGTTGACATTTAATTATCCCCTAATTAGTAACATTCCTCTGGTATCTCTCATTACTGTACTGAACGATAATTTCGGCTTACTTCAATATAAGAAAATCGTGGACATAGAGCTTAGAGCTGAAAAGTGGAATCATAATAAGTCACCCCCTTTTTCGCATACGCTTTTAGGAAAATCCTTTAAGTTGTAGTGAATAATATTAGTTTTATAATGGTACCAAAGTGAAAAAGAGAATAATTGAGAGATTTCCGGGTGGTAAGGTAATCAAATCACAATTTGGTGAAAAAATATATCGTAGTAGGTACAATATTTGTTCTACAAAAGTTCTCATCGAACGCCGTACATCGATATTTTTATCAGATTGTTTCATACAAGGCATTTAAAACTATCTATTGTACTAAAATACATAGAATAGAATAGAAGTTTATTTATCCAAAGGTACATAATAAAAAGTTGTTTTTACCTACTTACAAATGAAACAAATAAACTTAAGATACTTCATATAAGTAACGAATACTGCGCATGAAGATATACATAAAATCACAAGTAAAAAAAAAGAAAAGATATATACATATACCTACCCAAAGGGAATGCGAAAACATACTACACATCAATATAAAACCAATATGAAAAAATGGCCACATCAAAATAGAAATTGCAACACCATATTAAAATAGCACATTATGAATATGTGTTGGATTTATAACATCATTTATATTACTTCTTGTCTCATCAAGAATGAATTTCTTTAGTTTACATTTGAATATATTATTTATTCTTATAAGTTTAAAATTCAAGGGAATACAATTATTTGCTTTAATACTTAAAAAAGTAAAGCTTCTTCGCCCACAGGTAGTTTTCATTCTTCCAGCTTTTAAATTATGAGTGTTTCCCCTTGTTTCAATAATAGGACTTATTAGTGTATTTAACTCTCATTGATATAAAACACACTGATAAAAAAATTTAGATTTAATGTCCATTACACAAACATCCTTATATAGCAAATCTGAGGAGTAAGTAATATCCTTTCTAAAAATTATTTTTAATACCAGGTTTTGTAATACCTGCAGATGTTTTAAATAACAGTCCAATACACCTCCCCATGTTAATATTCCATAAACCAAATGTGAATCTATGAGGGCGTGATATAAAATTTTCATTTGCTTACGATCTAAAAAAGTTTTTAAACTTTTAAATAATTTTTCTTACTTTTTTTGTCACATAATTTACATGCATATCCCACCTTAGCCTACTGTCAAGCACTATTCCAAGATACTTAATTTGATTCACAGCTGCTATACAGAAATCATTATTTATAGTAAGTTCATTAAATATCGGGGCAGATCTATCGTGTAAATAAAAAGGTACGTATTTAGTCTTATTTATATTTAATGTTAGGTATTTGCTAGTAAAATAATTTTTAAAATTTTTTAGGTCTTCTTCTGTTCTGTTTTTTAATTCAGTTCAGTTAGTTCCTTTATAGAAGAAAACAGTATCATCCGCATAAGTTGTAATTGAGGCAGAGGTGTGTACATCATATAGCGAGTTGATATAAATAATAAACAAAACAGGTCCCAGCACTGTTCTCTGCGGCACGCCATACTCAATTGTGTTAGCACAACTTCTTACACCATTTATCTCAGTATATTGTATTCTGTTTTCTAAATAAGACATTAAAAGATTCAGGCTGTTACCCCTAAATCCAAAATTATATAATGTATTTTCCAATTCTTTGTGGCATACAGTATGAAAATCCTTTTTTAGGTCAATAAAAACTGCCAGACATAACAATAATAGTTTTATTTTTTAATATTAATGGGAATATTTCTTAACAAAACTAAGAAAAATCTTCTGTAAATAAATAGATATTAATTACGTATTTAAGCTTGTTACAGATTATGCCTGAATTAGCGATTCATGATGCGTAATTTGTAAGAAATGCGTGCACGAACTACGAATACATGCATAGTCTGTAGCAAGCTTTACATTTGTAGTAAGTAAAAACAGAACAGCGAAAAAAGCAACAAAAATGTAAATATAACCCATTATGACCTAGTGTTACTTAAAAGTAACACTAACAGTACTCTTTATTACAGTTGTATAGATTTGCCAATACAACTTTTGCACACTAGATGGCAATGAATCTTAATTCGTAAAGTATTGAGAAATGCGGTTTGCATTTATTGTTGTGATTTCTACATTTTTATATTCAAGGACATCCTTCCCTTTCCGTGTTCTCAAGTAAGAATAGGTAAGAACATCCTTGTCCTAGTCGAATATAATGGAGATAGGGGTGGGGGCTGTTGCGGTGGTGTTGAATAGTTGTTACGGTTTATATTGTATTATTTTGTCATTACATTTATATACTTTTTTGCATATCACGCTACTTTTTGTTTCAATGATTACAACTTCACTATTTTTACTAATATACTTCTACTTAAAGGAAGACCGGAAGGACACAGAGATTGAAGTAAGGACTGTCCTTCCGAAGTAAAGACAGGTTGCCAGGGCCGCGCCAAGCTATTCGGCCGCCCATGTGCAAACCATAATTTGCAGCCCTTTTTTAATATTTTAAGTAAAATTTAACATTAAAAAAATCGTCACTCCTTACCCCCTTCAGCTAAAAATTGATACATAGGTAAGGTAATAAATAAAATTAAAATTAAATAAATGCTAATAATTATATTTAATTTCGATATTAGACATATATAATATACTTACATGACATTTTAAACATGTGTAATATATGTAACTTTTAAAGTAAACATACAACATAAAGCAGAAAGCAGTGAACAATCAGACTCAAAAATCGAGAGATCTATCATCAAATTCGTCACTTTGAGGATTAACTTGTACGGACAAGCCCGTCTGACAGTGAGATCATTTTTGTAAAGTTAATCGCTATTTAGTGGTGAATATTTGACTGTATTTCTACTTTGGTGAGAGATGAAAGTTAAAAAAGTAAAAATAAAAATCACAGAAAGTACTAAAACAAATAAAAAATGTTTATAATAGTTAACAAGGAAAAAATAAATTATTGAAAACATGCTTTTCTTGCCTTTTTTTCGGGAATAGAATTCATAATGGACGGTTAAGGCTACGGTCAGAGTGGAACCATTTTCGGCCGAAATATTTTTCTGCTGTTTACGGCCGAATAGCTCGGGCGACTGTAACGGTCAGAGTGGAACCGTTTTTGGCCGAAATACTTTTCTTATTTTGCGGTCGGTTCAGACTGGCGCCGGGCTAGAATAGACGTCTATCATGTACTGTGTTTTACTGTAACGAGATAAATTTCTATTGTGTAAAATGAATTTACAAACATTTTTATCTACCGCAACAAGTAATGCATTAAAATTATTATTGTTAAAAAAGGAAAAAAAAATCATACCAATTATCTATTTCGCTCGAGGACAAGGTTTGGAGAATACCACAGTCTTTCCGCAGTTGCTGAAACAGCCTCAAAAATTTTATTATTTCAGTTCCAAGAAGAAAACGCCGGGGGTACGGCCTAAAAAAACAAAATATTTTGTTTCTGTCCGATATCCGAAAAAATCGGCCGAATTCGTCTGTCCGAATCGGTGCTACTGTGACCGGCTACATAAAATTGTAGGAAATTAAAAAGTTCGGAGCAGTCGGTCGTAAACTGCCGAAAAATATTTCGGCCGAAAACGGTTCCACTCTGACCGTAGTCTAAGGCCTGATTTCTCTGACCAGATCGGCCGGATTTTTTTCGGTGATATAGCACGAAAAGTTCGTTGGCGTTTCCGGTAAAACCCAATATATGTGCAGTACATAGTAGCGGTTTGTATAAAAGATCGGAACGAAATTTCGGAAAAGTATGCGGGCAGTAGTTCGTCTGAATCAAACTAGTTTTGATTTGAACGTTTTAAAACGGCACAGTTCGCCGACTTGTTGATTTTGTATAGATGATCGGGCATTTATTTTTATGGAAAAATACTTTAAAATTTAACGTAGATATAGTTAAATATATGTTTAACGTAGATATAGTTAAACATTTTCAAAACTGTGTTATTTTCGGTGCATACTGCTAGGAACGCAGAATCATCATCATCATCATCATCATCCTGTTCTTCTTCTAAAACCATAGCAATAAAAAAATCCATTTCATCCATTTTTAATTTTGGGATGCAAGAAGCACCCTACGTCAAGTTTACAGACTGAAAAAACACGACTGAAATTTATCGCAACGAATTTTTAAATCGGCAGACAAACCACGGAGAAGAAACTTCTTAACGAAATGAATTCGGGAACCTATAGCGTTTTGTACACGAATATTCGGCGAAATATTTCGGGCCGATCTGGTCAGAAAAACCAGACCTTTAGTCAAGTGTCTGGTCTAGCTGTTTTGCCGCCCCTTGACTTGGCCGCCTGTGTGTTTTGCACACATTCGCCACATAGTCGGCGTGGCCCTGCAGGTTGCAATCCTATGTTTACAGCCAAGCTTTGTATATTTCCGAGATATTTTCATGCAAGAATGGAATACGATGAAGAAGAAGGCATCCATTTAAGTAACATTATTAAGTTAGTTAGTTGAAGTTTGATTGTTATACGACAATTATGTTTTATTGATATATTAGGGCTTATACGGCAAATATATAACTATTTTATAAACATTTCTATGACACGCTTATAAAGCATTTTAGCTAATGAAACTGCCCAAGTAGCACACTAGTCTTATAATATAAAATTATAAGACCAGAAATTTATATTAAAAATATGTAGCGGTTACATGACAGCAATTTCCTCGTATTATTGTTCCATTTGACACACAACCAGTGCGATTTTTGTACGACCGGTGGGAATTGATACTCCGAAACAACAATTTGAGACAGGTTGTAGTTTTTCAACTTAAAGTGACTTCGTACTGGACGATACATATTCAAGAGAACTTTATTATAAATAAAACAAAATAAAATGTATGTCTGGTATAAATTTAAAAATGCCATAAATTACGTTACCAAAGACTATTCTTTTCACTTGACATCATAGTTTAGATATTATTATGATTGGGTTCTTACTCTCTCTTTCTCCCTCTGTCCCAAATACTTTCTGTTTCTCTCTCTCTCTCTCTTGACACCATCTACCAAGTCTATGCATTCAAACACATTTAAGATAAAACCTGTTTAGATGTAACAATTTTAACTACCCTGTATCTTAAAATTGCTACTTCGAAACGAAAAATGTTATATAAACTACCCCAACTCACTCAAAATCAACTCACACCCCCTTTAAGTATCATTGAACACCCAGTGTATTACTTGTTACTTTTAAAATTTTCTTTTTGTTACATGATTTGTTTGTGTTGAATAATACAAAAAATATGTTTTGGCTTTTAACATAATTGGTCCTGTAATAGGAAATACATTATCCGATTTTAATTAAACGTTCAAAATTAAATTACATCGTTACTAAAAACCGCCCCATAAGATCTGCTGGCGTAAATAAAACAAAAAACCCGAAAGGCTTCCTTCAAATTACATTCAGGGAATTAATTAAAAGAATGCAATTAAGTTTCGAAAATAAAAGGACAGCGTTCAAAGGGATCCGATGAATTAAAAAGTAACAATTTGTCTAATTCCTCAGAAAGGAATAATTGTTAAAGGCGTAGAAAGGGGAATTCAGAAGTTATCCGGACTCGAACCGAGAGTGTCTTGAATGACCGGAGGCACTGATGGCCATTTTCAGCCTGAGCGAACACAAGAAGGGACTTAGTCGACAAAGACACTGCACTGATAAAACACCGAACTTACTTCCAGCAATTTCCACATGTACACCCGAAAGTCTCCTGGAATAAGATTGCCGGGGATTCTGCAGCTGGTTGAGTGCACCCTGGGTTTATTGTCTGATTATTATAAGTAAGTTTAAACTGTCGTTTACGGTTTCAGAACATTGTACTTCTCCATTAAGCTGGATGAACACAATTCTTTTCATTTGTAGGGCCTTATGAAATGGTAAGGTTACGTCCAGTAGAGGCTGCTGAAAATAAAATACATAATATTATTTGGTTATTAAAGCCTCGTACTCATAGCTCATACCGTACTCTACACTATTAAAAATGACTGAAATTCCTAAGAAATTATTTACATTTTTTACATAATATTTACCATATTACTTAGTTATGGTTTCCTCCATATTTTTTACAAATATTATGAATATTTACAATATTAATTGAAATATGTAATACCTAAAGCGTATACTTAATAGTTCAGTCATTCATTGTAATGCTTCTATTTCGCTATGTAATTTTAACAGCAAATAACATAGAGATCGGTATAATATAATGTATTTTTTATAGAGATACTTATTGCAAACACATTCCAACGCATGCGTCTATCGTATCCCGATTAGTAATGGCCAATGACCCGCTTGTTTATACAATAAAAATTTGCCTTAGGCGTAATAAATATTGTAGTGCAGTTGAAATTAAAGTGAGGTATGATACATTTCAAGTATGTGTACGGTTTAGTTGTGCTGTAAAAATAAATGTCTGAAGATTTCTGAACATGATTACATTTACAACTGCCCGAAATTACATATCTACATTAATATCATCTTAAATGCTGAAAAAATATGTAAATGTATTTTATGTTTTATACAATTTTATACATGTTAAATATATATTTGTTATATTTAACAAATATTACTGCCCCAAAATATTGTTTATATATTATTTTTTGTCGTTCACATTTTTTTATATATTGCATAGTGTAATAATACTTCTAACGTATATAGTGGTATGTAAAAACAGTTATTTCTCTTCTTGTTCCTTCCTGAAAGTCTGGAGCTGCTGATGCAGACCCACTTCCCGGAATCCACATCGATGGCACGGGAAGAATGGCCAGACCGAGTTGAGAATCAACCTTCGGTCATGAAATTGCAGATTGCCAACTAGACTATTACCAAAGGGCAGTGCAAACCTTTTCACTCTCCAAATCGTCAGGCATTGACGGCATATATCCAGCCCTTGTTCAATGGAGTATGGATGCTTTAATCCCGCATCTGTTTAGGCTGTGCTTTGCACACCTCTACATTCCGAAGAAGTGAGGGATGTGTTCATTCCCAAAATAGGCAGGTTGGACTACACCACCCCAAAGACGTATCGACCCATAAGCCTGACATCGCTTTTGCTGAAAACGATGGAGAAGCTGTGAGAACGATACATAAAGTACAGTGTACTGAGGGGTACACAATCGCACCCTAATCAACATGCATACACTCCAGGGCAATCCACGGGCATTGTCATTTACCAAGTGGTGGGCAGGATCAAAACATCATTAGACGATAAAGATTCCACAGTGGGGGTATACATATATATATATATATATAGGGAGCATTTGATAAATAACTTTCTCCACAAATCAATTATTCAGCTCTTGCAGAGAGGGAAGTTTTTCCTACCATCTGTGGTTGGATATCAAATATGCTCACTAAACGAGCCATATAAACCAGCGTGGCGGATGCCTTCGTAAGAGGCATTGTTGCAACGGACTGCTCGCAGTGAGGGGTTCTATGACCACTGCTATGGAACTTGGTCCTGGACAATCTCCTGTGCCACCTCAACTCGGAAATTGGCATCCATACGATCGCTTATGCCAATAATTTTACTATGCTAATTAGTAAAAACTTTGAAGGGATCCTTTGCCAAAGAATGCAAACCCTAAGAGCCATGGAAAAGTGGTGTGAGGACCATGGTCTGTCCGGCAACCCCAGGAAGGCAGAAATGGTTCTCTTTATGAGGAAGAGGAAAATGGGACCCATAAAGACACCAACTCTCCAAAACACTACACTATGCTTCGAAACGGATGTGAAATACCTTGGAGTCGCACTTGATCCGAAGCTGACATGGAAACTTTATTTGAAGAGAAAACAAAAAAAGGCGTACATATCACATGAGCAGTGCCGCAGGACCGTTAGTAAAACCTGAGGAATAGAATCAAAGGTGGATATACACTGCCATTGTAAGACCAATGTTAGCCTATGGAGCTGTTGTCTGGTGGCCGAGAGTCCAACAGACGAGCGCTAAACAAAAGCTCAGTCGGGTACAAATGATTGCCTGCATAAGTATAACTGGATCTATGATTACGACACCCACTATAGCGATGTAGTTGGTGCTATGTTTGCCACCTTTGGATATTTATTTAAAAGAAGTGGCTGCGACAGCTATGCGTCGCCTCAAAAATACTTGTATTATACCTGATGTAGAATGTGGAGAAGTTAGGAGTCGCCTGTGAAATGAGGTCGTCATAAATATGCTCCTTGTGCAGGCAGACACTGAAAATATTTCTTCCAGTTAGCGAAGATGTAATCAACATCTTCACAAACGGATCAAAAATGAAGAAAGATGCATAATGTGGGATTTATTTCAGATCCTTATATATTCGATGTCAATGAGCAATGGATAGGCATGCTACCGTGATACAAAGGAGGAATTAGCAGGTATAATCATAACCGCCAAAGAAATTGCCCGTAGACATACAACATACAAAATCATTAGAAACTACACATATACTAGATAATCACTACGTAATCTAAGAACAGCATGGGAATGCCATCAGGCACTGGTAGTGACCTCAACCAACAAAAGCGTATCTGTATACTGGGTAAAAGCACACGACCGGTGCAATAGCAATAAAGTAGCTGACAAGCAGCTGGCTAGTGGTTCATCGGGTGTCAATATTTTTGGACCTGGTCCTTCCAGTACGCTTCCGTTGTCAGCATTTGTTGAGATTATCAAAAATGACACCCACAAAGAGTTTAAGAAACGTTGGAACGAAACAAGTGGCTGTCAGTTTGCTAAGGAGTTCATGCAGTACCCCTGCAAGGATACAACCAAAAAGTACGCGCCTATGTCTAGGATAAATCTTCGACTGGTGACAGGTGAATTGGTTACTTACTTGGTAGTACTAATATTTTAACAGGTAAACGAAAGTAGGTGCAAATTTACCGCTTTTATAGAAAATGATATTCATTAGTGCGGAGCAGAGCTGTCAGCGGCGTATCCAAATTAGGCAAACACATAGCACCTGACGTTTCATATTTTTCGCTTAATGTAATTTGCAATACATTCTTCTGTTAGTCAAATCAATACAGCAAAACAAACACAACATCATGCAAATCCATAAATACAACAATGTAATATACCGATCATTTATTTTCATAGAACTTGACTTGACAATTTCATCACATAACAAAAGCAAAAACAGTTGTAATGTTTATTAAGGATCGATATAAGTACTCAAAATTGAGTTATATTATAGTTTACAAAGGCTGATGGTTCAAAATAGTGCCAAATATTATTTAACTGTCACTAATCAATTGTCTACTAAGCTATATAGTTCTTATAACATTTTACTTTTACATTGGAACAAAGAGTAATATAATCCCACTATTTATAAATTGAATAAAACATGTGTACATCTGTAAATGATACTGCAGGAAACTACTACTCCGCGGACTAATGCCCCGACCGGCATTGAATCACTCCTGTAGTATCTGTGTGAACAGCCATGAGCCCTTGTCGGACACTCCACCAGACATAGACCGGTTTCGGGCTTGTTAGCCCTCATCAATATGCCATAGGTGAGATGACCGACAATTGACATTTACAGATTTAATGGCTCGTCACCCAGGGCGAGAGGTCTGCGTTAAGTACCTGCTGCAATGTAGGTCGCTTCCTGTAAGTCGAGCCGCTTAGGCCGAGCAGGAAGTAAGCAGACCACTTATATCTCACCTGCACTCAATTTATATGTGAACATACATATGAAGAAACAGCCAGTTCAATTGTCGGTCATCTCACCTATGGCATACTGATGAGGGCTAACAAGCTCGAAACCGGTCTATGTCTGGTGGTGTGTCCGGCAAGGGTTTATGGCTGTTCACACACATACTGCAGGAGTGATTTAATGCCGGCCGGGGCATTAGTCCGCGGAGTAGTTGTTTCCTGCAGTATCATTTACTGAATAAAACATGCACAGAAAACTTTAAAACTAAGTAAATCAGAAAATTCTTCATATTTTAGTGATTTGAAAAATCTTTTCTTTGCAAGAGTCAAATTTTAGGACAAAATTCTTCAACATGAAGAAAATATTTACATCTGGCACCTCTGATCTCGTTCATAGTCTCCACTGCACTTCACTACACAGGTGAGCGCTCATAATACGGCCAGAACCGGCGTTAACTTTTTGTATTTTTTATTAAATGTTTTTAAGATTGTAATCTTATAAACGACCTATCATGACCTATATTATTTTACTTTATTTACTCTCAGAAATTTAAGTTCTTAATAATCTGCAATAGATATGTCAGACTCTGTATAGTCTACTTTACTGTAATTTGTAAGAATCAAATATCTAAACGAATTGAAGTTTTCGCCTAATTTCCTTTTTCTTTTTTGGAAAAATCGTAACAGTTTGATTTAACTGTTTTATTCACTGTTTTACTTAGTAAATGCAGTTTCGGTATTTTTCTTTCCGTATTTTTAATGATTAACTAAATGAACCGAGTAACAAAGAAGGTACGAATAATGCACACATCCAGTTACGAACTGGTTCTGAGCTTCACCGATTGCAAAGTTTATTTGTAGCGTATTTCATTGATTGCTGTGTTCACATTCATCACGTTAAAGGTTACTAAAGTTTTCAATAAAAACTACAGCCGTAAGAGTCTAGATACAATTCGAATGCTTTAGGCTTTAGTGCTCTTAATCCGAAAAGTTTATTTCCGTGAGCCTGCACGCAGACTGAAAAATTAATTGCTGAAAACTTTCCCAACGAAACTCCGTTTGACTTCCAACAACTATACTTTATTCAGCAAGAACACTTGAGAGCAAACATGACACCGTTCTTTGTATTGTTCGTAACTTCGTTTGGGACAAATAAAAAAGCCGTAGTATTCTACGGCTTATAAATAGATTTATTTATACAAGGCAAACTTTGTATATGCTTGTTTGCGTGAATAGGAATGGATACCCACGTGAATCTCGCATTGCGTCTCTGTGGAGCACGTTTGACATACTCAGGTCTTTAAAATTGTTATAGTGACACGGAATGGAAGGGAATCGAACGAGATGTATGATGATATAATACTGTAGGCAAAAAATTCAATTTAAAATGTTAGATACTGTTACACACCCAGAAAAAACATCAACCAAAAAGTATCAAATATCCATAACTTATTACACTGTAAAAAATAATTACACATTTTAACACAAAAGAACACAATACTGTGTTAATCAAACTCCACACGGAATTGTGTATATTTTTACACATTTTTCTGTATGTATCAGTGTGTTAAAGGTTTAACACAATCCACTGTGTTAATATAACAAATGTCATGTGTAACTCTTACACATTTCAGTGTTATTTGTATCATTAAGGGTGTATGCTTTACACATTAACATGTTAATTTTATTGCATAACAGGTATTGATGTGGAAGACTCACTTACCTTTTTAGTTTGTTAATTACGTTTCTGTTTGTTTTCGAAATAATTTTTAATAAATATAATTTTTGAAATACCTTTATTTCTAGAGGTTTTGCCAGTCGCCAAGAATGCATTGTATATAGCCTGGAATATTCTAGAAAATGCCAGAATAAATGTATTACAAGAATTATCATTTCAAAAGCAAACAGGAACATAATTAGCAAGGTAGGTGAGCTTCCGTATCAATATATAGAATTGTCAGAATTATGGTGTTAAGTATTTAAAAAATAAAAGAGGTTTTACTTTTTATGATTTTATTAAAGAAAATAAAATTTAGTAAAAATGAACAACAACCAAGTTTGCTAACAAAATATGTATGTATTAAAATTAGCAGTATAGTAGTACATATTATTCTATTAAGGGACTAATAATGTTCTAGTAAATTAATAAACAATGAAACAGCAAACATTAAACAAAGATGTTTTTTTACACTACATACATAGGAGGTTACGAAAATTAACTGGTAGTGATCAAACATAATTTTCTTTCTCTAAAGTTAAAAAAAATCCGATTACGAAGTAATGTAAAACGTCAAAGTGAACTAATATTTTTAAGAGTTATATTCCTAATTAGTTTTAGCTTTATTACAATTATCATCAACATTTGTTATAGTTAGGTAAGTACATACGATTTTCCTTGATTAAACCTCAGTTTAAATTTAAATATTCACTATTTGAATACAGTGAACAAGAGGTAACTGTACACAACACCGCTACATGACAAATATGGCGTAGTGACGTGTGTTGGATCAGCTGATATACTGCAGCTGCGCAGTTGTGATCAA